>CM060955.1:91064080-91556580 GCA_030765055.1 Mantis religiosa | reverse complement strand
TTGTCAAAAAAGAATTGTGATCATTCTTTATTGAACACCCTCGCAAGTGAGCGCAGAACATCAAAAGTTATGTACGGATATACTAAGATACGAGAGACTGATTTACAGGTTTGGAAATTTTCTAACCATATTTCTTAAGGTTAAACGGAACCGAAGTTTTGACAAACTTCCTAAAATAAATGTTTTTTTAAATTTATGTTTGAAAATCTCTTTTAAAACTATCGTGTAATCAGGATACCAATGTGTTTTTGCCTTTCTTTACATTTCAGTACTAACCCACGACGATTAAATTGTATATGCAGGTATATTGGAAAATGGATGAATTTTTTTAACACTTCATTTTGTCGATTCTCTCAGATTCTTACATATGGGTGATGAATCGTTATATAAATAAACGCTTTAATGTTTTTAAAACGTCATTTATTTTTATAAAATCATGTTTTACGATTTTTATAGAAAATATTCAAGTAACATGAAACTTCATTTTGATTGTAATGAAATAATATGTACAGTTTATTCGTTCCACAATTATCTTAAAAATTCAGTTGTTTAGAATCATTAAAAGAAATTCATAATGGAATTATAACTAGTAAATCAGCGCAAAATATATAGAAATTTGTATAAATTAGCGATTTCTGTACTGATCACCGTTAAAGCAATTAAATTGTGCTTCAAACGCCTGACTCGGTTATCCATGAATCCTTTACAAGGCAGTAACCCCGTGTATTTTGGCACACCAAAGAAGTAACATATTACACGCTAATCGGGTACCAATCATATCCACATCTGATGGGTTATATTTCCCAATAGCTGAATGGGACCAGCAAAAACTGTCACTAGTCCGCGAACTGTCATTTCAAACTGTAGCCGCATTCTGTCACCAGCAGATGACAGGTCCGTCACTTTTTTCAAAGCTATAACCGCTTCTAATACCGAAAATCGACAGTTTTTATCAGAGACCTGTATTTATATGAAACTGTGCCATGGAAGTAGCTTCTCATCACGTCAGGATAATGTTAACCTGGGCATAATGGTCCATTTCGGAACTAGAGCGTCATTTTTAAAACAGAACATTTAGGAAACGTTACTTTGAAGTCTGAAACAATGTTTAATTCTTGGAAGTTTAATAGTTTGCTTTCTACAACGCAGTTACTTTGTAGTTCATATGAAAATGTACTTGTATAACTCTTGCACGTCGAAAATCTTATATAATAGATGCTAGGAAGTTTCAGAATGTGTGCGGTACTAGTTTCCTATATATTATTGTTATACAATAAAAGGCACACCTCACGCATTATTGTTGCGGCTACCACTACCACAAAGAATGAAGGGAAGAAGTGAATGTGCCCCAGAGTCGCGTGGAAGTCGCTAGTAATTCCAGGTACGAAGACAGTTCTACTTGAGGTGACGAGTGATCCACCAAGTAGCTCTCTAGAGTTAACGGATAGTACTTTCATTTGAGCGAGTATCTGCACCATTTATCCAGCACTGCCACGCGCCACGAATCCTAGAAGCACAGTGGAAGATAACGAAATAGTATAAAGGTGAAATCACATGAAAGAAGTCTGGTAGAAGAGAAACGAAACCAGCCCAGCATTCGTTCACCTAATGTAATTCATTTCAATCGAGGTAGACATTTTCAGACTTTGTTATATATCATACTTCCTTTAGGAACAAGAATATCAGTGGAATACCGTAGTTTTAACCGATAAACAAGTCTTTTATCAGCAAGCAGTAATAGCTTTGAAATTCCTTTCACTTTGCATGGCTGAGAGAAATATAAAATAAGAAAATCACAATTTCGTATTTGAGAACATCATCGAGAACTCAAATAAAAAACGAGCAATATCTACCAAACTGTTCACTAAACAAAATGAAGTTTGACATAAAATGCACCAGTTTTATATTATGTTTCCCTTACCTCTTACATTTAACCAGCTTTATTCAGAATCAGGGGGACTTCAAAAACCATTCCCAGAAAGCTCCAAATACGCATACCAATTGTCATAAAAGAAGTCTAAACATTTTATCTTTTAATCCAAATTACTACAGCTACTTTGGATGAAATGAAAGATTTTGAACAAGTATTTGGGCTATTTTAAGGAGGGGCAGCTTTCTTAAAATTCTTCGTATTGCATACTTGGTAGAAATTGAGCTGAAATTACAAGCTCCATCTTGAACAGATTTTTCTTTGAATTATGCTGCTTTTAGATACATTGTGTCAGGATGAGTTATCTGGACGATTTTTTTAGTTTAGTTTTCCCCTATCCTGAAAGATAAAAGTGGGTAATTCTAAGCTCTATGGGACCTAGACTCATTTGAGCGTAATTGTGATTCGCCACTAATATATGACTTAACATCGCAGGACGTCAATTTAAAATAATCACATAGATATATTAACGGGTCTATTTATTTTAAAAACTTGAATAAAAAGAACTTCAAAACGTATACTTTCAGTTCAGTTTCGGTCTCGAGTTTTATTGGCATATGAACGAAACATAAGTGAAATGCCAAACAATATTTCGATATGCCATACCATATTTGGCAAGCAAACATTTACGTTAGCCTTTATTTATTCATAAACGGCTCTAAGTATTTTAATTTAAAAATACATTTGGAAAAAAATTGAATACAAGAAAACCGTAGTTCATAGTAAACTAATATTTTTGAAGCGTTGTCCCTTTGAAATAATATTCCAGTTTGATATTTGTAGTTTTGCAGATTGAATTAAAAATATTTGAAGGTTTGCATTCTTTGTTTATTGACCCCTGTCTTTGCATACATTGAACACCTTTTCGCCAAATTAAAAATAAATGTGTAGAGTTTAGCTCCCGCTTTTACTACACAAGAAACCACAGGCGATGACACTGATGAAACATGAGATGCAGATGGAGTAGCGGTGGAATGAAATGGTGGCGGAAACCGGAGATCCAGGAGAAAACCACCCCAGCACCATGTCCACCACAAATCTCTCTTTACGGCCACCTGGGTTCTACCAGCCTTGGTGACTGTCAAACGGTCTAACCTCTCAGCCAAAATGCGGTCACCAAATTCAAAGATTACTGTCGTGAAAGACCGAATAAGGACGACTTACTTTTAAAATAATAAAATAAGATGATATTAAATATTGGAAATATGAACTAGAGAAGTTGTTTAAATACTTCACACAGATATGTATGTATATCTACTCGAATTTTCTACAATAGAGCCTTAAATTACATAAGATTCAGTCAGTTTTAAGCAACTGGATGAAGCACATTTTTGTTAAGGCTGACTCATTAGTTCTGCAGTAAAGCTGCGGACATGTAACTCGGTTTTAAATGTTGTTATCTCAGAAAAGTGTTGTTTCCATTCCGGCAGGTTGTAATTTAAAGCAACATATTTTCTCTACTGCGGTTGTATAATGTTATAGATGTGTCCTTTCTTCCTTGCAAAAAGGAAGAATGTTGAATGAAATATAACAACGCATAATGCATTTCAAGCCTTTGTTCTCCTTGCTTTGTTGGTTCTTTCTTGTGAATATTTAAACCTTCGTGGCAGTAACTGGGAAAACACTACAACTTTCTCTATAGTCATAAAACACAATGGCCCTAAATACAAAATGGTAAATATAAGTACAGTTAGCTTCTTGTCTAGGATTAACATTGTTACAAATTACGCAGTATGAATAATTCCCTTCCCTTTTCTTCTCTTCTATTCTCCCCTCCTATGCTTCCATCATTCTTTTCTCCTCAGTTTTCACCCTTTTTCTGTCATCTTTTTGCTCTTTTTCTGACCTCTTTCTCTCTTTTTTCTCTATATTCGTGATTGTGTTTTTCGTTTTAATGTTTGTAACTCTAAACTCTTATTTAGGTTCTACGTTCTTTTCTCTCTACTTTCCATTGCTACATGAATCCCAATATCCAGTTTTCTTCTTGAAGCAGGTATCACGTTTTCTATGCCCTTCATTTCCCTGCATTTTCTCTGAAGCTAATCGTTATTCAATTATCTTTTATCGCTTTCTTTTTAGCTCTTTCTGCTCGATTTTCCTTTTAGGACAGCCAATGGTTGTAACATTTAAGCTACGAAATGTATTATAATAACTTTCATTTGTTATGGATTGTAAATGGAATATCATTTGAAAGTTGATTTATCTGTAATTCTATAAACGTCATTAAAATTATTTTACCTGCTTAATTCTGTAAAAATCCTTTAATTAATGTTTAGGTACCAACAATACTTATTATATATGTCTATCAAATTATTTATGCTAATTATGTTTTAAGTAAAATGTTGCTGTTTTATGGAAGCAGTTTCCAAGCTATGATTTCTTTGATATAATTTTCAGATATTTGCCAAATAATGTAGTACCTGATACACAGCTTTACTCTATTTTGCCGAAACTTAAAATTTAGAGATATTATCTGATTAACAAAATGCACTGAAGAAAATATCATGCAAGGAACACGTTAAATAATATACTGCGATCCATATAAACCTGAACCACTTCAGTAGGCCATAACTTCTGAACCAATAATAGGACACACATGCGACTTTGGGATAATATAATACATAATTGGGAGATTACATTACACTGTTTATATCTCAAGAAAATGTTGGAAGTGTCCTCCACCAGCATCTATACATGTTTGCACTCGTCTCACCATATTCTCTGAAGTTTCAGGGAGAATATTTCCACCAATTTTGCTTATTCCGTTTCGGATGGATTCCTTGAGAACATCAATTGTCCGTGGCCTATTCTTGTACACTATATTTTTAGATACCCCACAATAAAAAATCAGGTGATATAACGTCAGCGAATCTGGAGGGCCACAGACCTTTTGAGAATATTTGATCATAAAAAATGGTTACAAGTTCCACGGCGTCATTAGATGTATGACACGTTGCTCCATCTTGCTGGAAATAATCTTCTCTCAGTTCGATATCATCCAGCTGCTCCACAAATATCTGGAAGATACCCATATAAACCTTAGTGCCTACAGTCGTATAAAAGAAAATGGGACCAACAATTCATAGATACTGGTGGAGGACACTTCCAACATTTTCTCTGATATGTAAATAGCGTAATGCAATCTCCCAACTGTGAATTATATTCTCACAAAGTTGAACATGTGTCCTATTTTTGGTTCTGTTGAAATGGTTCAGATTGAACTATATTTTGCTTTGTTTACTTATACTTTTCTTTAAATATATTGTGCACAAATACTCGTGTCATTCCATCGATGATTGTTCCACGTCAAAGTTAGAGGTTATGCAGAATGTGAATTTGGGATACATTGCAAGGAAGTTTCTTTTGTGTGAATTTTTCAAGGGATGTTTCATCTTTCATTAGCAATAGCTGGATGTATACTAAGTTAAAATATAAGAGGTGGTACTAATGTTTTGTATACAATTATAACTATAACAGAGGATTAAATCGCGAAACAGTAATTTCACACAGAAAAGGGGGTGTAAGTGAAATTTATTGAACATTCAGTTTAAAAGCTACCCATGCAGCCAGGCAACCAGCTGTGTATAAATAAGGGAGTATTTGTGATATATTTGACTTCGAGAGAAACGCGTTGGCTACAGAAACTGTAAGGTCTCTGGGATTATTTTCTAAAGTATCCTGTAAGACCAAAATGAAGGTCAAACGTAAGGCTATGTATACGTTTAGATCTTGTTACCGTCTAAAGTTGATTTTCTTTTAGCTTTCTACCGCCTTCTTCACTTCCGCAGTATTCTATTGTTTATCATCCTCGTTATCTTACTGTATACTAATTTACTTTTCTCTTAGACATTACTTTATTCCCTTTTCCCTTAGATCATTTTCTTCCCGGTTCTTCTCTCCAAGCTTCCGAAGGGCTGTCACAGGAAATTTTATAACCCTATACTCAGAGGTTAGTAAACAGGTAGAAAGTCCCATTACTTGTAACGCTAGTAACATAAAAACTTTCCCAAGATAAAACGTTTTCACCTTTCACCTCGTGAACGCCTACATCTTGAACGATTTTTTTATTTAACTTCACCTCTGCCTCCCCCGCCCCATCTCCAATGCAAACACTCTTGCTGCTTCACCTCTCCTTTTATCCCCTCTCCTTCTATCGAATTATGGGGTTACCAGGGCTACCAACCTCTTGGAACCCTCCGCCGAATTACAGTGTAATTGGCAGGAGCAAGTGCTATCCCGCCAGTCTGCAAATTCTGTTGGATTTTATAATAACCTTGTTAATGAGGTTTTCAGCAGGTCCCGTAGGCTTTTAATTAGGTTGGTAACCCTGCGCAAGGTAGAGGATGAATTTTCCAGACCTTGTCGAAAGCCTCTCTTACTGCGATATAATAAGAGAAGAAGCCAAGTGTCAAATTGGAAAGGGGAGGCCGGCGGTAAGGAATACAGCTTTTCTCGTTTCATCACTCTCTGCCCCTTCATCTCAGTTCTTAAACATAGCCCTTAAAATTCCACTATGTGTGAAAATGTTAGTTAATAATTACTCAGCTCTTTACTTATTCATTCACGCTTTTGTAGAACAATAGAGAGCAAGATTTCACATGCAGAGGTGCTGGAAACTGAAATTAAAATAATTTACGTTTGAAATGAAAGAGTTAAGTTTTTCAGTAGATTTTGTTTGAGACAAAAGTTAAAGTTCAATTATTGATTTGAGAAATTACTTTCTGAGAAATTACTTTTAGAAACAAAAACAATACATCTTTATGTGAGACAGAGATAGAGAGATAGAAATATAATTAAAAAGAAAATGTTGAATAAAATCCAAACTTTATACTTCTGCTCAGCATCTTTCAAAGTTACGATACAACTATTTTCATGAAAATTTCCCTCTCCCAAACTACCCTTTACATGGCAATTTTTCTATATTTTCTGACACAATAAACTGTATAGTATATATTGGTTGAAGTTGTTACCCATATCATTTCGATACAGGTACAAATTTTACAAATAGAGATAAGAAAAACTTGAGACTTAATGAGAATAAACACAGAACCGGTATGTTAAAGAAGTGAAGACGTATGTTAAAATCTGGTTTCCACCGGCCAAGAGGAAATTGAATCAGATTAAGCCTTCTCTAAGCCTAGCAAGTAAAATAAATTTAGGTTGTGGTAAAAAGGCGTAAGGTAAACAGACAGCCCATCTGGCATTTTGGACCTCTGCTCCACAACGGAGGAGAGGGCTGATAGAGGGCGGTTCATCCAGAACCCACGACAGAGCAGAGGCAAGATCCCTAACAGTTTCCTTTTGATGCTCCCCGGCGACGTCTAGTACAACTGGCAACCCTTTCCTTTCGAACCCAGTATCTTACAAATGGAGGTATGCTATATTCCCTAAGCCAAGTCGCAGTTAAAGGGGTGTGTATATTTTACCTTAGGAAAAAAGAAAGGAAGGGGAGGCCGGATTTTCCTCCACCTTTGTTCGCAGAGCTATGGCGCATTCATGGTGCACAAAAGCCAATATAACAATGTGTGAAATGGAAATGTTTGATGCACAGAAACAAAGGAGTTAAGCAAAAATCACAAGGTGACGTCATTAGCCCATAAGAGAAGACGTTGGACACAGCAAGCATAAACTAAGGCTATAGGGTTAGAGATCACAGAAAATCACTGACAACTATAGCGGAGATTCTAGCATTTTGCACGTCTTCCAACGTTAAGTCATATCGTACGATGAATGAAATAGGTTAAATAATGCTTAAATGTGCCCAAGGTACATCGAACTCAGTTAGCCCATATTCATCTTTCAGGACAAGGGAAAACTCCGGAAAACCTTATCCAGATAACTCACTCTGACCAGGATTCCAACTCAGGACCTCTTGAATGTCAGGAAGAATGGCTACCACCTAAGCTACAGAGGCTGGAAGGTTGCAGACTGGCACATATTTTTGCGAAAGTGCACAATGGGAGAACCAGCGAAAAATTAAATCCATAAGGAAAAGTAATAGGAGATCGACATGTTGGTACCTAGTGGCTGACAACAGTAACTGGAAACAATATGAGACATTCATTGGCTAAATTACGTTCGGATAAAA
This sequence comes from Mantis religiosa, assembly GCA_030765055.1. Classification (NCBI taxonomy): domain Eukaryota; kingdom Metazoa; phylum Arthropoda; class Insecta; order Mantodea; family Mantidae; genus Mantis; species Mantis religiosa. The sequence continues at coordinate 91,548,562 of CM060955.1, read as the reverse complement.
AATTTTCATTATTAATCACATAAAATGCATCTTTAAGTTTATTTTCTTCACACTTTATTTGTGCCTGAAGTATTCATGTATCTATGAACCAAAACATATTTTGTTACTTTAATAATTAGATATAATAAGGCTCAATTGTACTATTCATCCATTCGCTTATCCATCAATTAATGCATCATCTAATTTCTCAAAAAGGTTTGGTTTCAATTACTACATGTTTTAAATATTTACCTAAGTACCAAAAGCTTCTTCAAGTTGATAAAAGAAACTCTACAGCTTCGTATTATTTCGTGTATAACCTCTGTTTGGAACGGAGTCCATTTCTCAATCCCCGTTAACGGCTAGTGCTTTGAAATTTGATTTGCTTATATTCCTTGAATCTTTTAGGTTAAGTTATTTTAAGTTTCCGTTTTGTTTAACCTATTTCTATATGCATATTCAATCTGACATTCACTTTTCATACTACATTTAAAGAAATATTTCCACATCCTAACCGGAAACCCAGTCCGGAACATCCAGATAAGAGTCAGTTTAGGCTGGCCCCGTAGCTCAGTCGGTAGAGCACCTGCCTGCCGTGCTAGGGGTCTTGGGTTCGATTCCCGGCGGTGGGGATGGGGATTTTTCTCCGACCAAGATATTCCCCAGAGTCTGGAAGTACGAATGAGAGTGTGAATGTGTGCGAGATCTAATGATTAAAACCTAACGAATACGAGTTAACATATTCGATATGTTCCAAAGGAGAACGGCCGCCGATATGACCATTGTAGTTAAAGGCGGGATATAAATGGAACAAAAAAGAGTCAGTTTCGCTGACCACAGTTTCGTTGACCACTCGATTATTCAGGCAGCTTTCATTAAACTTTTAAGCCACAAAAATGGATAAGAACTGTCAGATGTTGGATTCTCGTTGAAGTATACCTTCGTGAAACAAATGTTTTTGTGACACAAATTAATTATTTGTTAGAATTTTTCAATATTTCAGTTAATCGATGTATGTTTGTAGATATAGTTTCATTTCAGTAGGTGCAGTATTGGCCAGGTTAAGGTTTTTTTTTTTTTTTTTTTTTTTTTTTTTTTTTTTTTTTTTTTTACTTTACTCTGTAACTGTAGTGGTTAATCGGAATCTTACTATATTATTCTCTTACCTCAAGACATGCTCTATAGATGGTATAATGTAATTGTTTTTATTATTTTATTTATAGTACTTCATTACATCGAAAGTAAAACAGCTACAATTAACAGGCTTGTAGGAAGTGTCTTGGAGTATCGGCCACTGCCTTTTCTGTTACAATATAGATTGTCACTTATACATTGCACTGCCACATATAGAATAATAGTGTAATACAAAAGCATAGGAACTTATTGTCACTATTTCTGCTCAGTTCACAAATGTTTAGCTCACTGGTTTACAGAGATCGCAAATATAGCGCTGCTATAGGCCTCAGAATATCTGTGCACTAAGAGTTACACTAGCCACCATCGAGCACTCAAAGAACTGAGGAGAGGAAGAATACATCCGACTATAGCGCACGTGTATGCACAAACCCTACTACTTAATGAAAATTCTGCCACATAAAGGCGAAAAGGGAAATCACGGTAGTGGCCGGTACTGCATGCCGGCCGATACTGCACGACACTCCCGTATACTTCAATTTCATAATGAGAAACAAACGAAAAGCGACTTGTAAAATCTAACTAAAACTAACAATGAAAACTGTGAAAAATTAAATCCAAGAGAAGTGGATAGCTATTGCATTTTTATGACACCCGGTGTTTTGCTGTAGTCTAAATTTGCAATTTTGCAAATATTATTCTTATTCTTTATGACATCTATGTTGATTTCCATTAAAACTGTTAATCGTTATTTTAGAAAATCAAAATAATAGCCAGCTTTTCCATGTGAAGAATATGCTTAGGGAAAAAAGCTATTGGGATGCTATATTCAATCTTTTGGCCAAAACGAAAAAATTAATTTATAAAACATTGGTGGAAAGTGTGTTGCTCTATGGAGCAGAAACTTGGACAATCAGCAGAATACAAGAGGATGGATGGACAGAATTTTGGAAAAGCTTAGTGTCACGTCCCTGAAAGTCAATATACTTAAATATTAAAATTGATATTCCTGCTACTTTTCGTATGCATTTCTTATTCTACTGATAAATACAGACATGTCCATAATTTTTAAAAAGATTATTTTGGAAGCAGCTTTTTGCAACTTTGCTCAAGAGAAGTCACGATACAAAATGTCTCAGTGAAATGAAATAAAATTTATACGTAGTATGCACAAAGATAGCCAAAATGATGCACTTTCGTTAGTAGTTCGAATTATAAATAGAAATGTAAAATAACATAAATTTATGCTGTGTTATTTTCAGGTGACTTGCTTTACTCATTCTTTTCTAATCGGAATATACAATTTATTTAAGCAAATGTATACATTCAGGGGATCTCAAACAAGAGTTAAAGTTCCAGATGAAGTAAACATAAAGCATTTTCAATACAAAGTTTCATCAGAACCATTAAGAGTAGAATACTTCGAAATGTCTTACGATGTTTATAATACTAAACATCCCCAGTATCCTGGAACTATTGCCTAAACCGCTTCACCTATCTGTACATTAAATACGGGATTCCGTTTTAAAGCGACTGTTGGAATGAGTTGGTTATGTTTTGTTTTTTTTGCAGCGGGTCCAGTGTGGCCAGCAGAGCAAGTAATGATGATTAAATTCTGCGGCAAGCTAGCCGACTTGTTTAGTGACGGGGCGGCATTAAGAGCAGCAGCGCCATCTGTCACCAGAAGCCGCCCTTTCCCACTTTTTGAACGCCCTGCTACAGATTCATTAACCGCACATCTTGAGACTCCCTTTACTGCAGTAAAGTCGTTGCTAAGAAACCGTTCCAGGTATCTTAAAATGCACGCTTTGACAGCTTCACTTCAAATTTTAGGGAAGATTTTCCCGAAAAATTATAAGGTGGTTAAATTAAAGAAAGAAACATTTACTGTACAGCTTGTTCAGTTTGAAGAAATTATTATAGAAGAGTGGGTCAAAAAGTAATAATTCAAATTATTTTTTCTCTTTTAATTGTCAAGAAAATTGAATTTACATAGCTTTAATTTACATAGCTTGAAAATTACAACAATTACGATTAATTTTTCAGTACTCAATATAATCTCCGTGCCTTTTCACAGTTTTGGTCCACCTTTTAGCTAGGGCATGTATTCCAGTGTGGTAAAACACAAGGTCTTGCTTCCTAAGCCATTGAACCACGGACGCTTTCTTCGAAATAAATCCCACGATGAGCTTCCTTTAGTGGCCCGAACAGATGGAAGTCTGATGGTGTCAGGTCAGGGCTGTATGGGGGGTGAGGTAATAAATAAATAAATAAATAAATAAATAAATAAATAAATAAATAAATAAAATCTGAATATTCTACCCCGGCACCTAGACAACTATACCGGGGCATATATCCAAATTTTCTCTTTATTTTTCCATAAAATCCTTACAAATGTTATAATTATACAAATCTCTCAGAAAACTACTCTACAAAAATAAAATGAAATAAAATAACAGAAATAAACACAAAAAAGCAAAAAACAAAAGAAAACAACTATAAAAATTACAAAATCCTTATTTCCTAAATCTATATCTAAATCTACTAATTCTGTAGTCCACCATGGCCTCTGCCATCACTCTCTCCCTCCGCCGCCCATGCAGTCAACTCCATTGTTAGATTATTCAATAATTCTTCCCGTCTTATCCTATTTTGTATTCTAGAACTCCTTCTTGGATCTTGTACTATTCTTCGCCTATTATCAACTCTTTCTCCTTTGAATATTTTTACCTCCCATGCTTTCTTACTTACAAAGTGAGGTAATACTTGCCATCCCAATTTCTCAATTTCTGCAGTGGTGTGGGGGCTGGTGTGTGGTCTTGCATTGTCATGCAAAAGAAGAACGTCCGCCATAGATTTTGTTGGGCAAACTCGACGAAGACGTGCATTCTGCTTTTTGAGAATTCTGACGTATTGCACAGAATTTATTGTGCATCCCTGCTCCAAAACATTCAATCATAAGCACACCCTCTGCATCTCAAAACACTGTCGCCATAACTTTCCCTGCCGACCGCTGAGGTTTGAAATTTTTTCTTCAGTGACGTTGTGTGATGCTATTCCACTGACTGCCTCTTTGATTCAGGTTCAAGAAAATGAACCCACGTTTCGTCTCCAGTAACAATTTTTTCCAGAAACTCATCTTTCGCCAAATTGAAGCGCTGCAAGTGTTTGGAGGCTTATTTTTTCCTTGTTTCTTTGTTTTGGGCGGTTAACATTCTTGATACCCAACGTGAACAAACTTTTGAGTAACCCAGTTGTTGAATAATCGTCATCACACTATACTGAGGGAGGTAATGTGACACAATTCATCTGTCGTTACCCGGCGATCACCACGAATGGTGTCATCGACTCGCTGAATGTTGCATGGAGTCACTGCGGTCACCGGCCTGCCGCTTCGCTTTTCATCTGCCAATGGTGTTTGCCCTTCAGCTTCGTTACAGCGACGAACCCGTCGTCTAACAGTGCTGACATCCACCGTTGCATCACCATACACATTTTTTAGCCTTTCGTGAATGCGAATTGGCCTTTCACCTTCCGCAGTCAAAAATTCAATCACAGAACGCTGGCTAATATGAATGTCGATGTCAGCCATTTTGCAAGATGATGCAGTGCTGCCACCTGTTGACTTAGGGAGTTACTACTGCAAGGGATTGGAGAAGAAGGTTTGCGGAATTGCGACAAATTCCAAGTTTTCACATAACTTGCTCATTTAAGGAAAAATAATAGGAGGCATTACTTTTTGACCCACTCTCGTACACATTTCATGGCAAGAGGCTGAAATGACAAATAAATCTTGGGGTCGTTGTTTGCTAACTTAGAGATAGCCTGCCTCTGTGGTACTGGGATACCGTGTCTGCCTCACATTCAAGGGGTCCCGAGTTTATATCTCGTTCAAAGTGATTCATCTGGGTAAGTTTTTGTATTTTGACCAAAAGGGATGGCTCAGGTTTCATCTGTGCCCCGAATTCAGGAGATCGGGGTTTTATTTCCGTGACCGACTTACCTGACGCATGGTATTTTTTCGGGGGAGGAGGGGGGGTTTCCCGGTTCGCCTGGCGAATGCTTGGTAGGTTAAATTCATTCCCCGAATTTCCTGTCTTTCCATTATCATTTCACATCATATCTCATCTGGTAGTTTCATCATCATCATCATCATCATCATTATCATCATATCATCATCATTATCATCATGTTCCTTCATGCTTTAGGCATTACTGCCTGTTGCAGTAATTTATTTTATTTGTTCCACCGTTTTCTTAGTCTTCCCATGCTCCTCTTTCCTACTGGTCTATAGTTCATTAAATATAGAGGTAAACTTTCTTTCTCCATGTTTTGTACATGAATTACCCATTTACTTCTATATTCTTGTACTCTGTTATTCGGGTCGAATATCTCTAGCTCTTCACGTATATCTTCATTTCGTTTGTGGTCGATTTTTTCTATATCCCACAATGCTTCTTATAAATTTCATTTCATTTACCTGAAGTTTTCTTTTATCTTTTTCAGTTTTGGCCCACACTTCTCTGTCATATAGTATTTTAGGTACTGACATTACTTTGTAAAATTATAGAATGGTATATTTACTTGCTTTATTTTTTGACTTCTTTTGATTGTTCCATTTCGTAGTTTAATGTTTCTCACCATTTAATTATGTTTTGTTTTTCTTATATGACATGTAATAACCCAAGTATTTGAACTCACCCGCCTGTTCTGTATTATTATTTTCTATCACAATTTTAGGTCTAATACTCTCTTTACCTTAAAAAGCTACCACTTTACCTTTATTTCGAAACACAGTCATATTAAACTCCTTTAAAATTATGTTTAGCTCGAGTATTGGCTTCTGAAGTTTTGGTTTCTTTCAGGGTGAAAGTGTTGGCGGGAGTCTCGGCGTTGCATGCCAGGATGACATGCTCCTGGTAAAGTTCCCTTCTCCGGTGGGACAGCCTCCAGTTTCTGGGTCAACCTGATGGACCGCTTTAGGATCACGATAGCTGGGATGCGGTTGCACTGGCTTGCGGAAGAGTTTCCAGCCAGTCGATTATAGGTTCCCTGTCCACTGCAATGTTGTGGCTCCTTGGGAAGTGCCTTCTGTCTCCTCTCGCCTTATCCTTCCTTCCTGGCGTGCCCCACTTGGGGCATAGGTACAATAGACCAAGTTTGGACCTCCATGCTGAATCGCCTCCGTGGCATAGTCCAGCCCAATCCGTGGTTTTCCCTTATTCTTAAAGATAAATGTCGGATAACTCTAAGCTCTATGGACTCTGGATCATTTGAGCATCATTTCGCGCATTTCATTCATCATCCGATATGACTTAACACTGAAGGATGTTAACAAAGAAAAGAATATGACCTAGCGTACCTAACAGGAGTGTTGCTATTGGAAGGCAGACCACGTATGCTTCTATAAGGATATCAACAAAGGGTAAGGTCACTTCCATACATGCACAGGAAGAATAACAATACTATAAATGAATGCTTTAGTTATTCAAATACGTAAATCATTCATTCAAAATCCAGAGAACTTAATTGACTATTGGCTAACAATTCAAGTTTTTTCGCTTGTCATTTAAAAATTTTAGATGCAGGTATAGAGATTTTATAAAAAATTGTTAAAGCTGTAAATAATGAAATTAACGAAAATTTTAGGAAGGTAAAATTTCCTTTAAATTTGATGTCGTACCTCTGGCAGTTACTAAGCCTAATTACTAAGTTAGTTGCATCTCCTTTTTAATTAATCTTACACATACACTGTGCGCATCAGACAAATGAATACGCGGACCTTCTAAAAATGCTATTTTTAGATTCAGAGTGATCCAAAACATGTGAAATCTCGATATAGACCTTTTGAGTGGAATACAATACATCCCCTAATTACTTAGTAAAGAAAGTAAAAAGTTTTTTTACGTTATTTTAAGCTTAGAAAAAAAACTCAAATATTAAAATGGTTAGGCATTTTATATGCGAAAGTATAAACCGCTGAAGATGTATTCCTAACGTACTTTATCGGTGACAAAGAAAACTTGAAGAAACTGCTGTTAAACCACACGGAGAAATCAGATCGAATCCAGGTCACCTCTTTTGGGAAATGTTTCCACGTAACTGCGTTTCCAACTTGGAATGACGTAAGAACATTAAAAGCCAATGGCGCAGAAACGCATTCAGTGGCCATTCTAACTTGACCACTACAACAAACACAGTTTGGCGTCGACTTGGCTGCATCTAAGACAATGTATCTCTCAAGATATTGCTAGTCTAATGTTTTGAAATTCTGTGCTGTGGTCCGATTTATATGCAGTCACCTGACGGATAAAATGATGGTTCCTATTCTGCGGGTCACGTACCACTATGTAATGAGTTCTAAACAAACAGCTGCCTGTCGGACTTTTAACAAGTTATAAAATAGTACTTTGATGGCGATATAAACCAAAATCCAGATGAAAATGTCGACTCATACCAACTTTAACATGGCTTGAAACGAAATAGTGGTCATAAAAAATAGAAGCTCACATTTTTATATTAATCATAAAGTTTACCAGTATTTTTCACAAACTAATTCATAATAAAAAAACAAATGAAAGTTAGTGGAAATTGATTGTTCTTTCACACTGGCTGTGTGTACGCTAAATTGTGGAAACGTAGAATCAGACTGAAAAATTCAATTCCAAAGCCGGGATTTGAACCACGGATCATCTGGTCTCCGTCCAGCCACTATAACCATTGAGCTAATATGGCCAACGTGCCGAATTACGAGTCAGTTGGAGAATTTATTGTCATATCGGCATGTTGGCCATAGTAGCTCAATGGTTAGAGTGGCTGGACGGAGACCAGATGATCCGTGGTTCAAATCCCGGCTATGGCATTGAATTTTTCAGTCTGACTCTATGTTTCCACAAAATGAAAGTTAGATTTCGTGTCTTGGGTGCCGAGCAGAATGGCTCAGATGGTTTCGGCTATGGCCCGCATTCGGGCACCAGGGTTCAATTCCCCTGGCAGACAAATGGGTTTTCCAAGGGTTTCCCCGGACCTCCAGGTGAATTTTGGGTAAGTTAATTACATTCCCCGATTTTTCTGAACTTACAGGGAAGAAGTGTCGACGGGTGTCTCGGCGCTGCATTGTAGGATGATATACTCCTGGTAAATAGCTTCGTCCTCTGATGGGACAGTTTCAGGCCTCCGAGTTGTCCCAGTAGGCCGTTTTAGGACCGTGGTCGGCGGGATGTCGGTTCTACACGTCCAACCGGGAGTTTTCCGAGCTCTGGCATGGCGGCCTCCGTTCTATTAGCCGTATTGGTGGACTGTTTCGGGGCCAGTGTTCTGCTGGGGAGTTTAAAGGTGGTAAATGGTATGGACTCTGCCCTCTGCGCTGTCGTGTCTCCTTGAGGATGGCCGCTCTCTGTCTCCTCTCACCTCATCCTTCCTCCCGGGGATGCCCTATTTGTGGAATAGGTATGTGCCGAATCCCCTCCTAGAATTCCACCTTAACCTATCCATGTCTTGCGACTTTCATGTAAGTCAATATCATAATTGATTCCTTTCACAAACCCTTTTTAACCAAAGCACATGTCATCCTCCGTGGTCCTTTGTCCCGGAGGTCATATATTCAAACTCGGCGATGGGTGTTAAACCCCTTAGCATGGCTTCCATGAGAAGGGAAGTAAAGCGGGTGGTTACATCCCCATCTCGTATTGTTACGGTCAACGCTTCCTAGTAGACATTGGTGCGTAGGCTACAGGCGAGTGTTAGAATACGTGAACAAATGACCTACTAAGTCTTAAACACTTACACTGTACTTACGTTTTATTTATAAGTATTTATTTATATTGTTTTATTTGATATAATTTGGAGAAGTTTACTAAAAGATACTGTATACATTACGTTATATAAAACAAAACCTCATCCAGCACTTGCTTTGGCGAATAAAGACATTTTGACTATTGATGCTTACATAGTGAGAACATAGTCATACTAAGAAATGCCTTCCTTTGGAGTGTTACTCAGATTCTAGCATTCAGCCCACCTCGGTAGCGTAGATGGTAGCGTGTCTGCCTCACATTCAAGAGGCCCCGAGCTTGAATCTCGATTAGGATGAGTTACCTGTATAAGGGGTTTTCCCTTATCCTTAAAGACGAATGTCAGGTAGCTCTAAACTCCATGGAACCTGCACTCATTTGAGCATCATTTCACCAATCTCATTCATCCTCCGAAATGTCTTAACGTTGGAGGACGTAAATTTAAAAAAAAAAAGTTTCTTGCACTCAAAGATGTTAATATAATCTATCCACAAAGTTTGCATTTTTAATGCAAAGAAAGGTGAGAGTTTAATTATTTTTATTTTATTCTGTAGTCTATCTTTAGTGACATAAGACTTCATTCTACCCCAAAAGTATGTATATCGAGTTTCATCAACAATACAAGCTTTATGATCCCAGAACCCCTAAACACATTATTATTAGAAAATTTTGTGAGAGCACTTGAGTGCACTCTTTACGCACGTCTTTGTGAACAGCATTATTCAAACACGTGAACAAGAGCAAAAAGGAACTACTCCAAACCAATCTATCCTTTACATAGAATTGTATGCATTATCTCTCTGAAAATAGTTTTAAATATATGATCAAAATGCCCTTTTTGTTTTAATTAACGTCCTCCAAGGTCATGACGGACGATGAATAAACTACATGAAAGTTTTCGCAGAAGAGCCCAAGGTCCATAGAGCTAATAAGGGGATGAAAAAATAAAGAAGATAAGGTGAAAAATAATCAAATGCTGAAAAGAAATTCTGCGAAAATATGTGCAATACGGTTAACTATTTATCCTACATTTATCTCTTTATGACTAGGGAAAGTAGATCCAACATCAGAATTAAAATAATCATCATAAATAACAATGATTAGAACAGGTGAGTATTTTTGTATAAAGTATTAATGCATAAAAATACGCATATAAACGTTCTACAAAATTATAATCAAATAAATGACGTACTAAAGCACAGTTATTTGGAAAGACTGGATTGGATTGTTCGGAGGACATTCCGAACTTCGGCTAGACTGGTCCTTTGTACCTACTTCCCGGGAGAGAGAATGAGCTGAGAGGAGACAGAAGGCGGCCCTACACTTTACTAGATACAGCCTCCCTAGTGGTCCAGGACAATCGTCATCCCAACTACCGTGGCCCCGAAACAGACATGAGGCCGATTCGGAGACCGGTGGCCGCCTCCCCCCAGGTACGCTTGCACAACCGGTATCCCACCAAATGTGTTCCTGAATTGGCCGTTTAGGCCGGCTCGGACAATGGAGTCAGTCCCACCGGAGGAGGAAGGTTCACTCAGAGCATATCATCCCGCCATGCACCGCCGAGACTCCCACCGACACAAATGAGAGATGATATGAATTGATAATGGAGATGAAATGGAGGGACAGAAAATTCGGGCGATGTAATAACTCTAACCAGCGTTCGGCTGACGATCCGGAAAAAAAGCCATGAGTCAGATAGGTCGACCATGGGTATCGAACAGGTGAAACCGACTAAGCCCTCCCGCTGGGTTATTTGGGAAGAAATATGAGAAGTATCTGTTACGCTCAAGGTCTCGTTTATAATTACAAGTAAGCGCAAGCTTTGTACTGATGTTGTTTAATGGAAGCTTGCATACGCAAAGAGTTCTGCATTTTTTTCTCGATGCAATGTCCAGTTTCTGAAGAACTACCACATGACTCGAGATTTTACTCGTACGTTATCTACTGTAGAATTATCGTCCTCTTTCATTTGTCATGCCACGTCATTTAAAATGCTGACACCTACCAGGGCGAGATCTGCCCATTTATGTAGAAAGACAGGATGATGTATACTATTAGTTTTATTCAATTTGAAACGTGCATTACGATCGGAAGATTGGCGAATGTTAACTTTTTAAATTTCTCCTATCGCTGCAATCTGATCTCACCTTATACTGCGTTAACCTTACAGACAGAGAGGCACAACTTGCACTTACGAGTAGATGTATATTGGATCTATTGTACGACCAACCCCGGGAGAACGGAATGAAATGAGGAAAACTCAGAAGGCTACAGGCCACAGACACGTGGAAGTCTAATAGCTCTTCATTAGATATTCTGATTCATGAAGAAACAGTCGAGTAATTATATGGTGCATTAGCTCCAACGCACTACAGTTGTCCAACCCGACTGCCATTTTTACATGGCAGACATGGATCTAACCAATATGGGCAGAATTAATCAGCGCCATGCTTCCCCTAGCCAAAATATTGATTTCCTACAAATCGTACCCATTGTAGCTTTTCAAATTCCTCAGAATGCTAAGTGGACGCTGGTGCAAATCATGGATCTAAAATGCGCAGCTTTAGCAACCTATGCTCATCTCAGGACTGAAAACCCCCAGGGGCCTACTTCGGTAGGTACGGGTTTGGCGCACCCGGGGTCCCGAGCCAACAGTCTCCCTCGTGTGGGCTCCTCTTCGTGGTTGAGGGAGACGGTCAACAGGCCCACCCACGTGTAGGCCGTGCGTGGAGACCCGTGGAGGTTTTTAGATTCTTGTCTAGTTTAGAGTTTAGGATTTAGTGAACGAAATTTTTAGTAGGTTTTTATTGATGTTTTTATGTACGTGTATTTTTAATAGGTTTTGTTACTCTTGTATAGCTTTTAGAAAGCTTTATATCTGGCTTTTGCCATGACTAGCTTTTTAAAGGGCGCTGATGACCGCCGTAGTTGAGCGCCCTTATATATCATCATCACAAAGCATGAAGTGCACATGAAGGAAAAATCGAAGATCACAATGGGTGGTCGACGAGGTTTGAAGGTTTCATTTAATTTGGTATTAAATTAAGCAGAAAAGAGGACTGAAAAAATAATGAAAAATTTACAATTGGATTACTGAGAAAATGTTTACATAGCGTGCCAGTGATAAAGGTGATATGATTTTAAAAGTTGTATGTACCCCTATTGGAATCAAGATAAGCTTCCGGAGTCGAAATATGGAGGGGGAAAAGGAGTGGGAGAAAATGGATTTTATATTAAAAGATTTTTGGGAACAAATATTGGCAGTGCCTCAGATTACAGCCTGCGTATGGTTACTTTTAGAATTAGGGAAAGCCAATGTGTAAGAAATGGTGTTGCAAAGAGTAATTAAATCTCAGTATTGGGTAGTCAGAAAAAGTAGTTTACGATGTTTTCTCCACTATCAAGGAAGACGTCAGAGCTCTGAGAAATGCCGAAGGATCAATTGGTGAGAAATATATTAGGTGATGCTGGGTACAAATACATGGCGTTTTTTAAGTCATATAGGACGATGAATGGAATGGGTGAAATGATGTTCATATGAGCCCAGGGTCCATAGAGCTTAAAGCTACTTGACATTCGTCTTTCAGGATAAGGGAAAACTCCTGAAAAAATCTTATCCGGGTAACTCACCATGACCGAGATTCAAACTCGGGACCTCTTGAACGTGAGGCAGACATGCTACCATCTACGCTACCGAGGCGGGCAAAAGAGCTATGGATGATACTATGGAAGGAATAAGTTCAAGATTTGAGGCTAACAAAGTTATAATACGTATCCCAATGAAATGTAAAGGAAATCTAGAATGGAGGTGAAACCTAATCGGGGGAAATTGTTCATAAGTAATATATTTGTAGTGAAATACTCCTGCAGTTCATGGCAATTAGGGTAATTTCGTCAAAATCTCAGATCTAAATGCAAATGATCAGTCGATAAAGCCTAATAATGATAGTTCTCCAATTAATGCGGGAAATAAATGGTCTTGGTCGACATTAAATATCTCGAAGATCTCACCAGCATCCGCATCAATCCCAAGCTTGCTCGGCAGAGCTATGAGAGGTGACCATCAGGGTTTGCGTAGATATTGTTAATCAATGACACAGATTTAAAGTTTTAATCAAGTTTTATTACTTTAAAACCTGATATTAAATGTCAAGATATGCCGATCACATATATAATAATTCACTTGTTATGAAACAAATGTAATAATAAATTGTAGATTTATGAAGAAGTTTAAGAGAACAGAACGCTATGTAGGCTCATTCTCGTTGCCAACCAGACGCGAAGTGAGTTGAAGTGACGCGACCAGCGATTCGGTGGTTTAGTTCAAAATCTGTCCGTTAGTCAAGCACTGCTTTCAAATGAATGCTCATTTATTTATTATCCTTTTACTTCTTTGTTTATTTTACTGTAATTTGCTATTCATATTCTCATTATTACTTATCTCTCTTATTCTCCTATTAATTATAGTATATAAATATCTCTTTTAATAAGCTACTACAATTTTATAGTACTTATTTAATGTGTCTTTATATAGTAAAATCCCTCACACTAATGATAAAATCATCACATTAATTTCAGTATCACTATATATTTAAGGTAATATTGAGTGCAAAAATATAAAATTGTAAAAATGGAATATGGCATTGAACAACCAGGTTGAGTTTCGGTATAACTGATCATGTCATTGAGAGCGTTAAATGAACGCACAAATAAATAATTGCATTTTCCAAAAGCTATGAAGAAGACGGGATTCAGGACAAACGAAAAAAGATGTTGACAGAAGTTCACTTAATAAAACTTTTTTTTCGAAACGTACCAAATAACCCAATCCTTCAAGAGCAACTTCCAGTGTAATTCATAATATAAATTAAACTCATGTGTCATTCGTGAATACTTATCTGGTGTTTAGACTGTATTGTGACGCAGCGGTTATGGCCAGTAAGAGCTCCCTGGGCAGTCGCCACTTTAAACAAATGAGGCGCGCGTTCTCCCAGCGCCAAGATGATAAGCGCTCCCACCAGAGAACCCAGTGTATGTTTCGATATTTGGTCTATACGGCATTTAAAGTGAAAGTTCTCGTAAGTTCAGTCAGTCTGACGGCGGAGTGAGCGGTTCTCACGAAGTGGGTGAGCATTGCGACGAAAAGCACTGAACTTTAGAGCGAGTTTGTGACGACATGGTAACGTGCAGACAATTTGTTTACTTCAAGAAATTTGAGAGATCATATGTTCGACTCCCCAGCGAACCAAGCGCCTTAAAGAACAAGTTACGTCCGGGTATTTCGTTACCTGCTACGTCGCAAAACAAAGTGAATTGAGAGTAAAAATTGAGCTATTTCATAAGAAGTGAAATTAGCATAATAATATAATAATAACCACTGGCGCGACAGCCCTTAGAGGGCCAAGTCCTGCCAACCCGACTGCCGGTGTCACGCCCACTTGCGCAGGGCAGAATTGGACGATCATCCAACCGATACGGGGAGGAGATGTGGTCAGCATCTCGGCATCCGCCAGCCGTGACCAGGGCCGCTTACCTAGCGTAAGCTGCTCACTTTCCTCACGATGCTGAGAGGGCACCGGTCCTATACCCGGGACCTAAAATCCCCACCACATGGGTGGGATCGAACCCGGGCCGCTTTCCGTGGCCAGGGACCAAGGCATGCTGCCTTAGCCCGCTACGCCACGGTGCAGGACAGTGAAATTAGCATACCTTCTGCAAAATTTGAATTAGACCTGAGTGAAGCAACGGTGAAGAAAAACTGCGAAAATACAATAGCATAAGGTACAAAGGGTTGCCCCTTATTCGATAAAACTGTAACATTAACGTACGAGGGTTGTTCAATAAAGAAAGATCACAATTTTGTTTGACAACGTACCCTTACTCATCCTCATAATTTTGATGTTCCTTCTCAAAATAGTCTCCCCTGAATGAGATGCACTTGTCCCAGCGTTTCTGCCAGTCTTCAAAGACATGCTGGAAACCATTTTTTGAGAGATCCTTCAAAATCGCCTCCACAGCCTTCACCACTTCTTCTGATGATGTATAATGCCTCCCAGGAAGGCGTTTCTTCATGTTAGGCAACAGAAAACAGTCACATGGGGCTAAATACGAACTATACGGAGGGTGAGAGATATGCTTAACGTTGATTTTTGCAAGATATTCAGCAACAACATTGGCAATATGCGGCGGCGCATTATCGTGGTGCAGCATCCAGCCTGCTTCACAGAAATGTGGTCTTTTGTGCCTGATATGTACTTGCAATGTTTTCTGGACATCCCTGTAGTATTGTCCAGTTACTGATGTGTCTGCAGGTACAACAAGCGTATAAACCATTCCATGAGAATCAAAGAATGAGATGACCATAACTTTCCCAGAAGAAGCAAACACTTTTGCTTTTTTGGGGGTTGCTGATGAAGGAGATTTCCACACTGAGCTGTGCTATTTTCTCTCAGGATCAAACTGATGAGGCCAAGTTTCATCAGCAGTGACTACGTTTGAAAGAAACTCCGGATCTTCCTCTAACATCATCTTTAACTGCATGTTACCTCCATTGCAGCGGTAGGCGATACTGAACATGTCTGGTTCTCAGAGGCGTGAACCAGGAGTACCAACAATGAAACTACTACGGCGTGTTTGTTTCACATTAAGCTAACAGAATATAATCAGATTAAATTTTAGTGCGAAAAGTTATGACCTAAAAACTTATGAACATTCTTTATTGAACAGCCCTCGTATAATAATTATATAATATTAAACTGAGAGTATTATTATTACTGATTCAGGTAATTATTTATGGCAGTGGGGGAACATAACTATTGAAGCATGAGTTGTAACCATATGGACTGCTATTGTTAGTCCAAATATCATCGCTAGTAACCTGGCAGTGACTGCTCGTGGTCTTCTTTACGTGCTATAAGTCCTAGAAAAAATGAAACAAAACTCCAATGCATTACTTTCTTATTAACAGCTTACAAATGTCACTCGTTAAGTTCATTATGCTTTTGTTTTGTTTTTTTCCTGTCCAAAATATTACAAATTTGCATTACTTTAACGTGTGAAGCGACTTTTGAAAGGCCCTACATATGCGCAAAGCTGCTAAAAACTATAAAAGGAATTTACAGGTTGACACTTTAAAACGTTTTGGAATTGCATTTCTCGTTTTATTCTTTTTCACATGTTCTTCTTTACAATGAAATATAGCTACAAAACAGGACACCACGTTTTTGCTGAAAAATGCCGCCGGCTGTTTTCTCTCTGCCACACACGCTACCAGTGTGACCAACGTACACCGTGTTTGGTATTTCATTACAAGCAAAACGTCAAGAGGATGGAAAATATTTTGTAATGAAATACGCTATTTTCTTTTGTTAGCATTATGACGTCGTCATGACTCCCCTCGTATCCCAAACAAGAGGGACGTCTTTCAGAAAGCAGTTTTTCTTGATGTGAAGGGGCAAAGGATTTATTATCACTGAGGAGGAAAAATGTAGCGTTGCAACGAAACGTATAAAGGTAAATTGCTACGGGGTTTACCAAGGTGTGTAGGAAAAAACTAATAAGTTGGGATTGGGGAGAGGAAGGAGGGGTAAAGTCGTTGAGTCCAGCCGCTGCGGGTGCTTCAGATTTCAAATACAACACCGTGATGTAAACCCCGTGTACGATCAATCCCCTAGCTTCTCAAGCAGCCAGCAATTTATAACGAAAAACTCATCCTTCACTCTGCACATTTCTCAATCCCAGTTTTCACTTATTTTTATGCTTCAGTTCAGAAATGAAATTTGAATATTCCTTAAAAGAAGTAGCTAGCAATATTTTATATGTATGGGGAAGACATTTGCTTTTAGGAGGCCGGGTTCAGTATCTGCCAAACACACACTGATCTAGGGCTTTTTCATGACTTTAACTAGTCACTACGTTGCCCTGTCCAGTTTCAGTGTGCTTCCAGCTGACACTTGTAGGCAATGCGGACACATGCAGCGGATGCTTGCTTCAAGGAAAGAATGAAACCTAGAGAGCTGCCAGCTTTTTATAAATTACCTGACACACCATAGCTCCATTGCTGTGCCAGGTTTACGACAAGGAGCTGCCTTACACCTGTCACAATCCGTAACATTTGCTCTCTTGTCTCCCAAAAAGGTAATGCATGCAAATGGCTGTCTTCAACACGACAGATAGTTAAATGGTCCTGAAAATGCTAACGTGTCATTTAGAATACATTTATTTCATTAACTCCTATAGTTTACGTAAAATATGTTAGGATTACATAAAATCCACTAAACTTGTGGATAATCCTAATATGACACTTGCACTGGAATATTACGCAATATTAGAATTAATTTCTATTTTAGTATGAAGTTAAAGTTAAACCCATGGCACTACATTCCATATCGAACCAGGGCCTACCAATCCTACTACCGGCCTCACACCCACATACGCAAGGTGGAGGTGGACGTTCATCCAATCGATACGGGGAGGAGATGTGGTCAAGCATCTCGGCACCCCCAGCCGGAAGGTTGACTTTTATGACCAGGGCCGCTTAACTATCGTTAGCTCACGATACTGTGTGGGCACCTATACCCGGGACTTAAAATCTGCACTCCCTACGGGTGGGATCGAACCTGGGTAACATTCCATGGCAGAGAGCCTAGGCAGATGCCTTAGCCACTATGGCGGCTCAGTACTCACATGCACAGAGGGTGAATAAAGTCCAGTTTGTTTTTGAGGATTTTCAGTTTTATCAGATTTTGAGTCATAACTTTTAGAAAACTAGAGAATTTTTTTTTTTCAAAATAAGTGTACAACTTTAACATTCACTCCTCTTAAGAGAGAAGGATGTTTGTTCAAGTATCACACAATATCACAAATAACTTCCATATTGGGAAAACTCAAGTCCTGGTTGATATTTTGGACAATTTAAAATTTCCCTGTAATTTGCTCGAAAATTTTAATAATTTCATGGTTATAAATAGACTATTAACCTATTCAGCCTTCTTGAGCTTTGTTTCTTTGTTAGAATCGATGTCTGGTAGAAAATTTTGAAGACAAAGTAATTAATTTCAAGATTTGTTTTATTTAAGCTGCAAGAGATATATCAGAAGTTAAAACGACAGTCATATATTTAGAAAGTGGACTTTCGGTTGTTTTTAAAATGTTGCATTCTTTGCAGGACTGTCGCAAACTGTAATGGCGACTAGTCATTATCTAAAGCGTTTGCGAATTCTAATGGATAACTGGTACACTGGAAATAGTTAATCCATAGAAAGTTTTTTTGGCATAAAGGGAGTGCTTTAACTAAATCTTTACTCTTTGTAAAGCGAAATTTTGCTTAGTTGTTATTGTATATATTTTTGTTTATGAACGACACTATCAGTTGCTAGAATTAATGTACTGTGACTATTAGGCCCCTCTGTCGTTCTTTTGGTCACTATTGGTGAGAACTTACATATATAGAGGAAGCGAGCACGTGTTCATGTGTTGAGCAAACCGGGTACACAAAATTTATCAGTAATCAGAATACGTAATAGAACGTTGCCAGAAAATTGAAGATCTTAACATGTAAGTCAAAATTTATAGAATATTATGTAATTAAAAATTACATTCATTGAATAACGAGACATATTTATGTAACAGTTTGGAATTGGGAGGTACATTCTATCTTTGAAAGATAGAAACTTAAATAGTAAGTATGGTGCTTATTCGACTTCTCGTGTTTGAATTGTGCAGATACAGAAAGATACATTTCTCTAGCTCTTTCTGTACTCAGGAGACCTAACACATGCATTTCGGTCAAATGTGAATTTTTTTAGTAGCATACGGTATAGTAGTACGCACTTCTATCTAATAGTATGCAGGAGAGAAATTAAAAGTGAATTAGAGTTAATGGATGGATTAAACATCTGTTGAGACCAGTGAATGACAAACTGGACTTCCAAGTTCCGGGAGTGCACCGCATTCCCTGTGAATGTGGGACACCGTATATAGGACAAACCGGAAGGACCATCGCTACCAGAATAACCGAACATGAACGGAGCATTCGTTTAATGCAACCTGAGAAGTCTGGGCTGGTAGAGCATTGTTTTGATAACGACCATAGAACCAATTTTCGGGAGACGACCATCTTGGCAAAATGCAACAGTTACTGGGAACGGAGAATTAAGGAGGCTTTGACAATTTTCTCTGAAAGTAGCACGTTTAATAGTGATGCTGGATATCAGTTCGGCTCCTCTTGGAAACCGGCCTTAAAACTGGAAATCCGTCGATTTAAGAAGCAAAGATCAATAATGCTTGATAATCAAGTTAAGTAGTTACGTTTCTTTGACACAATTTTCTAGACTCACGCCATATGCTGACCTGACATTTAATTTACTGAAACAGTTTTTTGTTCTGTAATGCGAATTTTGATAGTGGTTTGCCTTTGTTTATATTTGTTTTATGCCCAGTGTTTCATTTGTGGCTGTAACATTATAGACATCCTGATGATGGGAGCGAAGAACACTCCCGAAACGTCGATATCTAATCGTCTTTTCACCTGGCTTGCTGCCCGAGAAGAAAGTGAGCATATTCGTCTCAATTTGTAATTATTTCTTAGAGAAAATTTATTGTGAATAATGTAACGTCAATAAAACATTTATTTTTAGTTCAAATCGTATACCCACTATATCGTCTGTAACTCATCTCATATGGTCCGTGACCTTGAGAACGGCCTCATTCCACATAGACAAACTTCTGAAGTGGAGACATCCTAAGGCGGAGTATGTTATGTCCTAGAGTGATGATTAGGATGCCGACGGAATGAGAGTACCTACAGCTGTCACCGTAGTCTCCGAACCACATTGAGGATACTTCACATGAACTAAAATCACGAGTAAATCGAATCTCTGACCCTGAGTATGAAAGTCACGAAATATATCCCTGAAATAACGTATAAATATACTGAATTTGTTTGGGATGGATTAGATCATGGCTTCTGACATGAGTATAACAAATGTTAATTAAGACCTCAAAAAGTGATAAGTTCCACCAAATTTTCATTTTATATTGCACCTAAATAGTGGGAGCGGAGGATCTGCGAACACTTGCATAGTGCGAGCGGATTTGTGGGTTTTGCTAATAAAATGCCAAAAAGTGACGTCTAAGTTTATTTATACTGCGCCGTTCCATATGTAAATTTTGTTCCTACTCCAGATAGACATAAAATATTAAAGTCCCTCATGTGAAACGCCAGGTTTTCTCCCATTCAGCATGAAAAGGATATGCGGTAGTGTCGCGGGTAATTGAAATCATGTATCAGGCCGCTTCCTCAAAAGCCCAAGGATTAAACATTCATGAAGTGTCACACGCGGTAGGGACGCCTTGTAATACAAATCCAAGTTGAAAGGGAAGGACATCCCCCTGTGTGTGACCAGAAGGATTCGCGGGTCATACATAAAACAGGACGAGGATGGAGGGGTGAATGTCTTCTGAGATAGAGGATTTCCTTCAGAACAAGAAGAGGCAGCTGGGAATATCCAACTTCTCCAGCCGATGTGTGTCCTTTAACAATACACACGTGGGGATCATACATCAAATACAGTATGGTTCAGGTTATTAAACACAAATAATAAAGAATGTTTTATAAACAATCAATCGATTAATGCTCGAAAAATGCATAGAACCATGTATAGATTATAGATAATCGAATCCAGAGAGTATAACACCGTTTGAATAAAGAGAATATCACCAGAAGTAATTAGATCAAGAAAATACTCGAATATAATATTTGAATTTGGCTAACTTTCAATAGTTCGCATTCCCTATATCAACTTTCTATGCGACTGGTCTGTAAAAATCAATCCAGACACAAAAACGAACCAATGAACGATGTTATAAACGGTGGTTCGTTACCATTGGTACAAAACGAAAAGTTGGACCAATGCGATATTATTTCGTCCTTCTATAGGAAGGCGTGCTGAATTACTTGCACGTGTCGTTAAAACCGAGCGACCGCTACGATATTTATGACATACGTCAGCGATATGGAGATGAAGATAAAAAGTGTTTTTCGTTTATATATTTTTGCATTTAAATTCAGTGAAACATTCCCTTAACAATTCTACGCTACTGAGAACGTATAGGGTGTTTCGTTACTGTTTGACAAATCGGTCATATACGACGTCATATACATCATATACGCTAGAATTATACTCGAGGACCGGAGCTGCACCTGCTTGCAGAAGTTGAAGCTGTATTTGTCATTTTGAACATTCAGCTGCGTTCCATTAAAGGTATTTTTTATTCAAGGAACTTAGGGGCAGTAGCCCATGTAGGAGCAAGGAGGCTTATTTTAGTACTGAACACGCAGCTTCGCATTCTCCAGGCTTTCGTTTCCTAGGCTCCCTCTAACACAGTTCTAGAAACAAAATTAATTGTTGTTTTACACTAAACCCTGTAGGATAAGTCTTGAATTACTAGTCATATTGAACAATAAGTGCCATAGCCGGGATTTCAACCACGGATCTTCCGGCCTCCGTCCGGGTGCTCTAACCACTGAGCTATGGTGGCAACATGCCAGAATGAACTTTTTTTTTTTTTTTTTGTAATTTTACGTCCTCCAACGTTAAGTCATATCGGACGGTGAATGAGATGGGTGAAATGATGCTCAAATGTGTCCAGGGTCCACGGAGCTTAGAGCTACACGACATTCGTCTTTAAGGATAAGGGAAAACCCCGGAAAAAACCTTATCTCGGTAGCTGACCCTGACCGAGATTCGAACTCGAGACCTCTTGAACGTGAGGCAGACATGCTACCATGTACGCTACCGAGACGGGCAGAACGAACTTAAATTCTCCAACTCACTCACATTTTTCTCTGTTAATTACTATAAGTTCTCATATACCTACAGTGAGATATATATCCTAATAGCGACTTACAAGTATAAGTACTTTAAGTTATGCTGGTAGCTCAATAGTTACAGCACCCGAACGAAGACCGGGAGATATGTAGTTCAAATCACTGATTTTTCTATCAACTCTACCTATCCAAAGCCTGTCGTACACTTGTCTAATGTGAAAGAAGAATTAATTTCCATTAATTAATCTAATTGTTATAAACTATGAAGCCCGGTACTTAAAGTACCCAAAGCTTTGTAAGTCGCCATTAAGGTAGCTGTCTCAAGTATATATGAGAACTCCTATTGATCTGCTGGAAAAAACAGGAATCAGTTGGAGAATTTAATGTTATGCTGGCACGTTGCCATGGTAGATCAATGGTTAAGAGCAGGTGGGTGGAGACTGGCAGATCCGGGGTTCAAGTGCTGGCCACGACACTGAATTTTTCAGTCTGATACTGTTCAACAGTTCCAGAAATTTCATAGCAAGCTGCTTACGTCTTCCAAAACATAGGAGACGAGATGGCTCCTTAGTAACATATGAGGCATGAATTAGGGTAGCCTTGGGTTCAATTCTCATCTACCTACCACACTAATATTGTCTCACACTGTTGCCCTGGTTGGTAGGATAATGCTTTTCTGATTTCTTATCGTTATTTATTTCCATAATTTCGTTTACATTCTGTCGCGAACGCAATGTTGCGTCGAGGTGGCGCGGCCAACGAATTCAAAGAGAAGGACAGTGCAATGCGGAGATAAAAGCTTGCCGAAACGGTGAGGGGGAAGGAGACGGATTTCGGGAGAGTTCGTCTTTCTTCTAGCACCGTCTTGGTTGTTTGAGAACATTCCATAAATTTGCGGAATAGTGAATAAACTATAAATAAGGAAGCCGCAGCTCGTCAAGGGGAACAGTTGTTAATTGAACGTGTGTGCACGAACAGCTGTGTGAACTTTGTGGTCGATGACCTTCCAAATTGTATTGTGTGTGATGTAATTCTGCTACTGTATGGGTTGACCAAAGTGTGCTTCTACGGAAATAGAGAGCAGTTTTTAGTGTTTGTGACCTGAACTTTTAATTCTACGAACCCATAAAAAGACACAATTCCTTATTTCCCATCTCTCACGTGAGCTTTGAGGTTTCTCCGTGGACACTAGAGTGTTAGGTGGATTGACAGTCCGTTCATTACCCTGTCCATGTAATCCAGCTCTTGAAGCCTGGAACTGTTAGTTACCCCTGTTTGCCTCTGGGGTCTATCCGAGATGTAGGTCTACCTACATCTATATAACCAGCAATACATTAATGTCGTTCTCCTATAATAATAATTAATAATAATAATAATAATAATAATAATAATAATAATAATAATAATAATAATAATAATAATAATAATAATAATAATAATAATAATAATAATAATAATAATAATAATAATAATAATAATAATAATAATAATAATAATAATAATAATAATAATAATAATAATAATAATAATAATAATAATAATAATAATAATAATAATAATAATAATAATAATAATAATAATAATAATAATAATAATAATAATAATAATAATAATAATAATAATAATAATAATAATAATAATAATAATAATAATAATAATAATAATAATAATAATAATAATAATAATAATAATAATAATAATAATAATAATAATAATAATAATAATAATAATAATAATAATAATAATAATAATAATAATAATAATAATAATAATAATAATAATAATAATAATAATAATAATAATAATAATAATAATAATAATAATAATAATAATAATAATAATAATAATAATAATAATAATAATAATAATAATAATAATAATAATAATAATAATAATAATAATAATAATAATAATAATAATAATAATAATAATAATAATAATAATAATAATAATAATAATAATAATAATAATAATAATAATAATAATAATAATAATAATAATAATAATAATAATAATAATAATAATAATAATAATAATAATAATAATAATAATAATAATAACAAGAATCATCATCATAATAATAGCCTGTGGATTATATATTATATACCCGCAAAGCAAAGTCTTTATTCCTATTGACAAATACATTAATACGTTTTAATCTTCATTAGGCAACATTAATTTGAAATAACTTTACATGTGATTTTCTGTCTACTTTAACATTAGACAGAAACAATATATCCTTGTTCATTGCAGACCGATTGATTTGAGTTTCGATCACTGTCAACTGAATGCACTTTGACTTGAGTATATGGTTTCTTCTTGTCATCTACTTGAATACGGGGGTGTTTACTTCCACACAATTATTTCTCATTATTCAATCTCATAAATATTATACTTGAAATACGTGCATTGATCTGAAAGCTGTGACCTTGAATGGGAAAGTTCCAACTTGTGTCCCAGTCGTTTCTTCGGCCTATACACATCAAGATGTCAAGAATGGCTGCCCTGCAAGAAATGTAACTCCTGGAAACTCAAGATGGTAGTTTGACCTGTTTCTTGGAGAAGAATAGTGTATGAACCGATCGTGCAGAAAGTCAGTCTGATGCGTTTTATTTCCATGACTTTATCTACACAATGTCCAGCAAACTCAATCACAAAAACTGGTATTCAGTCTACTTTATGTTAACAGCGACGAAAACTTTTAGGAAGGTTTTGTTTTCCTGGAGATACAAAGAGGTTGGTGGATTAAGTAGACTTAACAATAATCAAATAAGTACCTTAAGAATAATTTGCTATCCATTATCTAGTCACGGCCACTATAGGCAAAAAAGAAAAGCAAATTCCCTCTTCAGAAAAGTACAAAATATGATAGTTGGAACCAATAACAATGAATACTTCGGAAGCGGTTAATGCAATAAATGTTTTTTTCTGGTATAAATTGTATGAAAGGGTAAAGCCAACTGAAAAATTCAATGCCATAGCCGGGATTTGAACCACGGATCTTCTGGTCTCCGTCCAGCCGCTCTAAACCATTGAGCTACTATGACCAACGTGCCAACATGATATTAAATTCTCCAACTGACTCGTATTTTTCAGGTAAACCACTAGGAGTGGCTCAATGGTTTAGAGCGGCTGGACGGAGAAAAGAAGATACGTCGTTCAAATCCAGGCTATGGCATTGAATTTTTCAGTCTGGCTCTACCCTTTCATAGTGCGTCCTACACACGACTAGTGTGAAAGAACAATTAATTTCCATAAATTGTATTATTTAAAAGAACCACATTTTGGTGCAGTAGGATTTTTCAGTTATGATTTAACACCTTATAAAATTTATTCAGTATGTGCTGGACCTCACCGGCTATTAACATATCTATCACGATATTAATATATATATATATATATATTGTTACCTAGTTTCACATGTTTGTATGTTATGGTTTTTTGGAGAGTAAAGGGTGTTGGATAATATCTATAGAGGAAGAATTTCGATCATTATGTCGCCTATTTCGAAGATCCTGAGCTTAAAGTTTGGGAGTCTTTTAGGGAGGGGATATTCGGAGAGCGTCCAAACATACATTTCCAGTTAAATCTCGACATCGAACCTGTTGGTGGAATATATACTTTCTCTCCGCAAGTACTAATGGGGAAAGTAATCGATACTCAATTACAACAAATATCTTATCATCAGTGATGTCCAACGTCTTCTCTAATGAATCACCTTGTCGCTTCACTCCACTTCCTTTATTTTGTGTATGAAGCATGAAACATTTCCACTTTACTCATTCAGTTAAACAAACATTAGCGAAGTGCTTTTGAACCCCATGATCGGCAAACAGTAGGTGGAGGCAAATTCCCTCACCTATTTCGTATAAGCTTCGTACCACTGCTTATAGCCAACAAAAAGAATAGTTTTGCTTCTAAAGAATGATCTTTTCCATGCAATTATAAGAAATAAATTGAGAAGCACATTCTGTCAGTCAAGAACTTTAGAAGTTATTGGCCCTATTCAACCATTGTCATCCTGATGTAACGTTATTCTCACCTTATACAAGAAAACTTCATTTTATTTTGTTTTATAGCTTTTTATACTAAAATTAATACAGTATGTCAAGGTTACTATTAAGAACGTGTGATATATAGGATAAGTATTTGCCTATAAACGATTAAAATTACGCAATGTATATTGTTTAATACTTATGGGATAAGGAATATTGAAATAGCTCTCTGAATTACTTAGGAATAAATTCAAAAGTAATTAACCCCATATCAAAAAATAAAATACGAATATAGTTTGAATCTGAACGTTTATAGCCTATCTACAAGCTGACGAAGTTCTCTTTTGAAGAAATGGTGGTAAAGCTATGAAACAGATTGTTTCACGCAAACTGCGTAGTTTAGAAAGTTCATCAGTCTATAACGTACTAAGTTTGGTTCATGAACAACTTCTTACTATATATTCGATGGTGAGAATTAACCGAAATGCAAGGTCCACATAATTCAAAATTCAAAAGTGAGTAGCACACTGGGCATCTAAATCCAGGGCCTTAAAGGATCTTTACAACATTCTACACTGGGAAAACCACTCTGACAATTTCATTGAAATGTGTGTTTCATACAATGGAACAAGAAATCAAACGTAAATCTTGAAAATCCAGCAAAACCACATTAGATTAAATGTTACAGAGCTTACCGCAACTATGAAACGATGTGCACAAAGACTGTTGAACTTCCTAAACTACGCAGTTTGCGTGAAACAATCTGTTTCATAGCTTTACCACCATTTCTTCAAAAGAGAACTTCGTCACATTGCAAATAGGCTATAAACGCTCATATTCGAACGATATTCTTATTTTCTTTTTTGATACGGGGTTAATTACTTTTGAATTTATTCCTAAGTAATTCAAAGAGTTATTTCAATATTCCTTATCCTATAAGTATTTAACAATATACATTGCTTAATTTTAATCATTTCTAGGCAGATACGTATCTTAAATTAATTTCCAGTCTGCCTCATGTGTTTTTCTGGCTTCCCGGGTCGGTAGCGAATCCTGAGATGGTTCATTTTCTACTACCACATTTCTGTAACTCATTTCCTATACTCATCTTTCATCCGTTTAAGAATGTAAGACCAGGGACGTTTGGCTGGATAGTGTAATGGCACCCCGTCGGTGGAGCCCCGGGATTAGGAACCTGTGTATAGTCCTGGGTGGCGTTGGATACGTTCGAATGGGAAACGTTAGGGGTCCCGTTCATGCTTGCACCCTTGGTTCTTGTCCATGATTCCTCCCTCCCACTTATCGGTAGAAGCACAAAGGGCTGCTTAGCCCACTGTGGTGCTCTGTCCCATTCGAGTCCCCTCCATTTTTTTGCGTCTTTACCTTTTACCTTACAAGGAAACTATCCCTGTAGTCACAACCTTACACACCTGATAATTTGATGGTATATTGTTTGCTACATATAAACTAAGTTCACCAAAATCTGAGTAGAATCACAACGCCAATAAACTGAACCCTGGAAAGTGCCGGATGCGACCACTTACAAGTAGCTGCTGGACATCCCTCGTCAGCTGTGGCGCGTGTGGGGGACAGCACTACTTACGTATGCCATATGTAGACCGCTACCCATCAGGGGTGTACAATCCCTCCCGTGCAATACGAGTTGCGTTCAAGCCATAACACCTATTTTTACAGGACTGGCACCAGATAGGAACTTCTGATTTCTTTTAAAATACACGTGCATTCTTCGTGAATGTATCACAGAGATGGCAGCACTGTAAAGTGGATAGAACTCTAGTGGCAGCGACAAGAGTTGGGACTGTTTCTGATACTGCATTCCAAGAACAGCATGTAATCATTCGTTGTCTCCATTTTCGAGGTGTGACACCGATTGAAATTCATCTCCAGTTGAGTGAGACATGTGGTTATGGTATCATGGATGTCTCTAATTTGCGTTCCTAGATGCGGCAGTTCAATGAAGGCAGAACATGTGTGATAGCTAACTAAGACAGTTGCAGACATCACCTCCAAAATTGGCATTTCCATGGGATCTGTGCACAGTTTAAGCTCAGAGGTTCTATTCCCATCAGTCCTGTACCCGTAGGACCAAGGATCCGGGCTTCCTTCTACCCGGGAGCGATGTATAACTCCGGGACTCTTTCCATAGGGCTATATCTGATTTCTTAAAATGCCCCCTCCCCCCGCTGAGCACAACGTCAAGACGGGATGGAAGTGGATACGCCACTTACGCGCGTCAACCCCGCAGGGAAGATTACCGAGAACCTCAGAGGGGCCGAAGGTGATCTAGCACACCATCTACTACCTCTAGGACTTATGAGGCAACCCTATACCCCCTCCGGGAGGCCTTAGCCTGGCCGGAGGTACCTAATTCCCCGTGGGGTCAGGAACACATGCCCCCTCGAGTCCAACCCAATCCGAACAACTCCCCTACGGAAGGGGCTCGGCAGTTCGGCCCGAGATTCCTCTAGTAACGTCAGAGGTACCACGAGTGCTAAGGGCCCGCAACGTCCGCACCACAGCAGCTGAAGGGGACGGATCCCCTCCCCTACGGGAGGGATCTGTGCACACAATCTTGCATGAATATCTGAAAATGCTCAATCGGCGATCCTCCAAAACAACGTTCTCCAGTTGCTAAATCATGTCGTCAGACCGGCTGGTGCGAGGCCGTGAAAATGTTTGTTATTACACGATGTTATGCCTTCATTGAACTATCGCACCCAGGAACGCACATTAGACACATTAGTGGTACCATCACCACATGCCTCACTCAACTGGCGATGCATTTCAATAGGTGTTACACCATGAAAATGGAGAAAACGAATGATTGCGCGCTGTTCTTGCAATGAAAACATCGCCATTTTAAGTATAAAAAACGGTCCTAACTCTGGCTGCTGCCACTAGAGTTGTATGCACTGTACAGTGCTGCCATCTCTGCCACGCATTCACAAAGAGTGCACGTGTATTTAAAAACAAGCAGAGGGTCCTATCTGATCCCAGTCCTGAAGTAAAAGATAGGTGTTATAACTTGAACGCACTTTGCACAATGCAGTGTTATGCCTATATGTTGTTCTAGACTCACTGTGGGGTACTCCCAACTATACTCCACACCTGGTTTTTGGCACATGGGCTCCACATAGAGCAGAGATGATGTCATCAAACTCTCAAGCGAATATGAGTGTGAGCGTAGTTATAGTTCCCTTGTTATAAACCTAGATAGATGCATAAATTCGTTTTACAACAGAAATGACATCAAACAGATAATAAATAGCTTTAAAAGGCTATATGATGTTCTTAATTTATTTTGAGGTTTACTTATGCGCTATTTAAATAACGATAGTACTTCATAAAGCGTTTTATGCAGCTAGTATAACCGTTGTATTTCGACTCTTAAAAAATTAGTGTAAACCCTTCGCTCGTGCGCTAAATGTTCACTGGTGTAGTAACATAAAGGATTAAACCCTTATTTAAAAAGTTACATATGTTGCAGTTTTAGAGAACATAGAGGAGCTTATAACTACATCACTGAATAACCAAGGCTCTTTATTTCCCTCTAAAAGGACTCCTCATTCGTCAAAGCCACTAAAACAGTCTATTTTCTCTCTGGAAACATAGAGAAATAGAACTGTTAGGCTTTGTTGATTTGTTCGTTGCTGTAACCAGCTTTTACCTATTTACAAACGTAATAGAAGCAAAAGAAGAACGGCATCACCGCGGTGTACCTATTCTAATTTGGTGCTGTACATTGCCGACAAACTGATATAGTTTTGTGCCCCACAAACAGCGCTACAGTGGATCACGAAGTTTAATTAAAGCGAGGTTTGTCAATCTACTGGCCTAGACTTTGTACAGACAAGAGAAAATAAGTTTTTAACGACTTGGTAGAAAACCACTGCCCACGTTCATAATAAACAGTAATTTAATTTGAGAAACAAACTTGTTCCTGGTGCTGACACATAGACTAAAGTTTGTAATCAACTAATTCATTGTGTTCATTGCAGAGAGAATAGGTTTAAAAATTGTGCCATACGTCTCTGCCAATTATAAGTTTACATTTTTTGTTATACATATATCAATTGTAGTATTCACATACCTACTCTATACTTACTCTATATAAAAGGTAGGCGCAAGTAAGTTGGATACATTTTGAAAATATTTCACAATAGCCCCATTTTTGACGTTAACATGAAAGTTGTTACCTTACATTGAAACCTGGATATTCTAAATCAGTTTTTCTAGTTTTCGATATCTAAGTTTTTCGATTATATTTCTTTATACTTCCGTTTTCATTTTTATTTATAGCGTAAACTAATCCTAATCACCCGCAACTGGAGGATGAATAGAATTGACCTAGCGGACGATTCGTAAAGGAAAGAAAAACAATGGAACATTCAATTTCAGTACACAATGTAACCATGAGAACAAAATAACACATTTCTGAAGACACAGAACGTACTAGAAGTGAACCTCCCATGTTAATCGTTGGCAGCACGAGGTGATCGCAGCGCCCCTATTTTCGGGTGGCAAACTAAATTATGAAAAATCGCGCGCCCAAACTTTTACGTTGCCGGAATACTATATCTGTATTTTTCATAGTTGCTTGGCTGTCAGCTCGTGATTATGCTTCAGTGCCGCATTGCTAGACGACGCACAAAGATAATTTCGTGAGCTTTGAGAGTTGTGACCGCAGTTTTAAAGTTGTTGCATTTTCTAAAAGCGCACATAATTATCTTCTCTAATCTGTAGCAATTCACTATTAGAACATATAATCAGCTGAGTCTTGCAGTGACACCTGTACATCATTTTCTGCTTCAATTACTTCAAAATTTTGTATGAACTTTCAAGGAATTAGCAATAGGATGTGGTATTTGACAGGAAAATTTTAATAATAACATTTTTTGTCAGTTACTGCTTCCTTTTATTATTCTACTCATTAGCATAACAAATTTATTTCACATTTACTTAAATAACATGAGTAATTCATCTAAAACAATTACAAAGAATACTAGTGACGACACTGTAGCTATAACGCAAAACACTTAAAAGTGATGCAACATGGCTAATTCGTTTAATTACAAAGAAACTTTAGCTAAACATTTGTAAATCATTTAAATGATATGAATAACACGAGTAACGTTTTTCATTTAAAACAAAGACATAACATAAAACTGCAGCTGTTGCACAAAGTGATATAAATAACAGAAGTGACAAACTTGAATCTTTAAAAATAAGCTTTAACGTCACTTTCTGTAATAATACTGTAAGGATTGCTGACAGGTTTAAGGTGATGAATAACATGAGTAATTCATTGTATTTATTACAAGGAAAGTTTAGCATAACATTATAACAGTTCATCTATGTATTACGTATAATACATGTTTCAATATTAATGAAGTCAGATGCCCCAGGCATTACCTGAGGTTAAGGAAAAGCCTTTGAGAAAGAACGTCAAACACGTAATGAAATACTCAAATAAAAGTACAAAAACAATTAAATTAATGTAATCACACTATTACACTATAGCATATCATTAAGCAGTTTTAAGAGAATGATTGCTATTAGGAAAAATATTAGTTTAATAATATTAACTATTAGTAATCCAGAAATTGTAAATAAATCTCAAATCATTATGTATTTAAAAATCTGGAACTTATATAAAAACAACTACCACTTAATTGGTCAACAAAAAATACGGTAAAAGACTGAAATTATACAGATCTGAATATTTTCAACAATTTTTCATGGCCTATGGCAACCGTCCTTTAT
This sequence comes from Mantis religiosa, assembly GCA_030765055.1. Lineage (NCBI taxonomy): Eukaryota > Metazoa > Arthropoda > Insecta > Mantodea > Mantidae > Mantis > Mantis religiosa. Next base: position 91,517,045 of record CM060955.1, on the reverse strand, counting down.
TCAAAAATGCTTTTTTTCTTTTATTTAATGCATTTATAAATTAGAAATGGGACACATGTCTTAATTACATATCTATGTGTGTATGTGTGTGTGTGTGTGTGTGCATTGCATGTTTTGCACATAGTCTTATGTTATCTAGCACTTTGAAATTTGAGATAACACGTTCCTCCAGAGAACTATTATGGCTAAAATTATCCAGAACTTCATATAACTGATAGTGGAGGTTTTGTAAAAGTAACATCAGATTCTCACTGGCATATGTTAACTTGTAGGTTAAGTTAGCAAGTGTTTGAAATCTCCAACGAAGTTCAATGAAGTTCAGCTTTAATATTGGAACATTCACTTTTGGATTTTTGTATCTGAAAATAAATACAAAGTAATGTAATGCCAATAAGCTTTTATTTTTCCGTTAATATTTTTCACAGCAATCCACTGAATAAAGAGTTCGTAGCATCTTAAAGTACAACAGCTATTCAGAGTAGACCTCCAATAATAATGACTATTTTAAATCTGATTATTCTCATTTCTCTGTACCTGGAGTAACTAGCCAAGATCACGCGATGATGTATCAAATGCTGTTTTTCCACAGGAACATACAGCAATTATACTTCCACTCTGAAATTTTCAAGATGGCCAAGCCACAGAATATCAAAGCACTACAAAATTGTAGCATAATTTGAATCAGCCAATCCCCTTCATGATCCAGTACGTCAGCGCCTCTATTTTCGGATGGCGAACTAATCTTTCTTGTTGCCATTTCTCCTATCTCGGCTTCACCCCTGTGTCTGGAGAGTCACAGGACATGACGAGTTTTGTTGACTGCATGTTATAGTTACTTAATTATTATTTGTTTCTTCGAATTCTAGAAGAATCTCAAGTTTTATAATAACACCGAAGTAAAATATACGTTTTACAACATTGGAGTAATTGTTATCAAGCAATAAGGAGCTGCAGGAATCCTGATAAAGGCTCCTTAATTCCGTTCCACGGCACATCGCCAATAACAAGATGGAGGCTGCTGACTACAGGAGTGCTGCTAAACCAGGTAACCCAAAGAACTTTACTAACGTTAATAACATTGTACCACCAAGATATGCTACTGTTGCTCAATCCGCTCCCAGTAAAGAACAGGCCATTGTAATAGATGCGCATGAAGAGTTAACCGTCAAAGACCCTTACTGTTGACAAACTTACATTACGAGCTAACCTACAGTTTACACCATGCATTTCCAATAACAGAATCTGCATATACTTAAACAGCAGAAAGGCAGCTGAGGAGCTAACTAACAAGCACAGAACAATAAAAATTAAGGATTTCACTCTTGATTTGCGACCACTCATCACTGAAAAGATGCGCGTAATTTTTTCCAATGTTTTTCCGGTTATACCTAACCAAATACTTACAGATGCACTGTCACAGATTGGTGTTAAGGTCCTGTCATCCAAAACACATATACGTGCTGGGATTTCCCAGCCAGGGTTTTCTCACAAGGTAAGCTTCAGACGACAGCTATATGTGTCACCAAACCATCTAGATACACTCCCAGAGAATATGCAGATCCTATTTGAAGGCATGAATTATTGGGTTTATATATCATCTGACTGCCCAGCGTACTTCTTGTGCAAAAAAGAGGGTCACTTATCTAAAGAGTGCAAAACAGCAACAAATACAGCTAACCTAAGCAACCCTCCAGGTATTTCTGTAGAGAATTTCCCTGAGCTCGTCGTAAGCACACTATCAACACCAAAGCACAGATACCTCAGGGAAACAGTGAGGAAGACATAAGGGCTCCTATGAACACAACCACTGCATCTACTGCAGTAGCAGAGCATCCTCCAGTTAGAGCTAAACGACCGCTCTGCTTCACAAGTGGCAGTGCAAATAATCAGTACAATGAGAAAAAGATTCTCACTCCGATTTCTGTCTGAACAACCAGATCCACGTGACACAAGGGAAGAGCTCCCCTTCAGTCGTAAACATTCATCCGAGAAACCCAAAACCAGTGACAGAAATATCTCTATTAGTAAACTAATGTCACACGTGAAACAACTGATGTGAAAAAGCCTAGGGATTTTGCCCTCAGTTTCACACAGCTAGTCAGCTTATTTGAAAACACCGTAGGAAAGTCTAATGTGATACCCATTGTTCACTACACAAATGACCTTGAGGTTCTAGTTCTCACCATGAGGAAGCTATATCCATTATATGAAGACCGCAGCATTAAAAAGTAGAACTTCCACGTTAGAGGCAAACCTCGTTACTGCAATGGAAAGTAAGAAAAATGGTATTTCTGACTGTGCAGTAAGCTGTAAACTCACTTCAAAGCATTAGATATCATTCAACAGATCTGCATTTACTCCAGGATATCCATAGCCTGTATCTATCAGCCTTCAATAAAAAACAAGCAGATCATCTCTATGTGAGTTCCTTCACACAGTGGAATTAAGGTCAATGCAGATGCAGACAAAACCGCCAAAGAAGTTAGTCAGCTTACAGAAATGGAAGCACAACACAAGATGCCATAAACCACGACAGCAGGCAACTCAAAATGCAATAGAAGCAAGCCTAGATTAAAAACCCTCCCCAAAACCAATCTACCTTACTGTGAAGTCTGCAATACACAGCTCACCGTTAAACACCTCTTCATGGAACGCAAACAGAATGCTAAACAACGACGGATTCATGATATTGTTGGAGACTTATCTTTTATACCCAACAATCCATCACTGCATTTCGTAAAAGTTTGTTTTCTAATATTGTGATTTCTGTGTTAACTTCAGTATTCTGTGTACTGTTACTGTATTTCACATATTGTATGCATTATGCACATACTGTATATTTTGTATCACGTAGTCGCGATATGGCCTTGGTGTTAAAATGACTGTAACTAAATAAATTTAAGTAAAAATCACATTTCTATACTTGTACGAGGGTCATTCCGAAAGTAACGCCTCCTATTCATTGAAACTACAGGAGATGCGAAAATCACAACAGCACAGTTAAGTAGAGCAATATCAGCTACAGATTGTCATTTTTTCCATTAAGTAACCACCATTCGTTATACACTTTTGCCAACAATGAGCCAGAACATGCACGCCACGCTTGTAAACATCTGAACCAGCTGAGGCTAACCACTTTCTTACAGCTTTAACAATAGCATCCGAGTCCTAAAAATGTTCGCCAGGTAGTCCATCTTTCAGAGGCTCAAAGAGATGGAAGTCTGAAGGCGCTAAATCTGGACTGTATGGTGGATGTTGTAAGTCCAGTGAAACTTTTCAATCGGTTGCGTGGTTGCAAAACTGATGTGGAGCCTGGTATTATCATGTTGCAGGTGATGGTTGGTCTTCTTCTCTGGCCTTACTCTGGAAATTCGGGCTTTCAGCTTAGTCAGTGTCGTCTTGTAGCGTGCTCAATTGACAGTTGCTCCAGGTTCTAGGACATCCAAAAGAACCACACCCTGGCTATCCCAGAAGACCGTACACATCACTTTGCCTGCAGATGGCTATGTTTTGAATTTCTTCTTTGTCGGATAGTTCGCATGTCGCCATTCCATTGACTGTCTTTTGGATTCTGGCTCGTAGAGGTGACACCACATCTGATCTCCGGTGACGATGCTATTCAGAAAAATATCATCATCTTCAAATTGGTACAGAAGGTCTTGATAAATTTCCATTCCATTTTTTACCTTCTTTTAAGCATCCCCGGGACCCATCTTGCACAGACTTTGCGTTAACCAAGATGTTCTAACATAGTTTCCAAGGCATTACACAAACATTCATGTTTACACACAATTCTTTAGTCGTTATCTGCCGATCAGCTCGGATGAGTTGATTAAAACTCTCTTCATTGTGAGGGCTGACAGCTGTGCAGGGTCTACCTAGTCGTGGCTTGCACACCCTTTTCACCACCTTTATAATGCCGTACCCACTGGCTCACATTACTCACAACTATTGTTTCGTCTCCATTAACCTTTAGCAAGCGTCGATGGATTTCAATTGGCGCAATTTCTTCTGCAGTGAGAAATTCAATCACACATCTCTGTTTTATACGCATGTCTATATAAGACTCCATTTTAGAACACTCCTCACCTACCATAAAACAACGGAACCACCTGCAATTGAAAGAGGAAGGCTCAAGCATTACCACTACACTAACGGCATCTGGCTCGGACATCCGAAGTAAACACAAAAAGAATAGGAGTCATTTGTTTCCAAACGACTCTCGTATATTCATACTTTTATGCATCTCATACACATTTTTCCACACATGAATTGCTTCTTTCCCACAGCACCACACAGATTTCGTGGTACCATTCATTCTCCATTTTTCTGGGTTCATTTAAGCATGAACTCGCCCATTTCGTTCATCGTCCGATATTACTTAACGTTGGAGGACGTAACAAAGTTTGAATCCACCACCCTACCTTAAAACGCTTCGCACGCTGTCATAGAAATATTTATTTTTACCCGATTACAGCACTAATTAAGTAACTATCATAACAGCGAGGAGGATTATGGATTTTTGAAATTGTTCATTTTCTTATTGTACAAGTTTCTGGAGCAATTTCAAAACTTACTCCTCATAAATCTCTCTTGAACTTAATAAATGTCAGAAATGGAGCAGCTACATACCTTCTTTCCGGTAAAAAACCTAATTTCTCACTTAGGCTGAAGAAACACAATCATTTGACACACTTAACTGTCTCAGGTAGCTACGTTCTTCACCCACATATCTTTCCAACACAGCAATACACTACCGTCCCGTATGTAGATAACTCTCGTGTCATATGTTGTAAAGCTGATCCTCAATTTTTTCTGCAAAATCTTCCGTAACCAAACGTGATAAAGGTCTGAATGCACAAACCAGACCACTCTCACAATTCTTGAGAGCAGAAACTCCACCTAAACGTTGGAAGACCAGTTCTGGATTTTCCAAAAGGGCAGGACTGACTCAACGTTCTCGATCACAGTACGACAACTCGATATGCATAAAAAGGCACATGCGACTTGAAAAACAATGCGACGTGTTTCTGAAGTCATATGACGCAGAATATTATGCGTATGTCACTTACTTTCAATGTTGCGTATCAATGTACTTTCCGACTGCGTCACACTTATCGCACGACACGAATCTGCATGCATAAATAGGGCCTAAGAGAAAACTATATACCTACAAAACGGAATACTTCTAAAACGGCTAACACTAGAGAAAAAAGGTTCAGACACAAATTATGTGTATGAAAGGATAGAGCCAGACTGAAAAATTCAATGCCATAGCCGGGATTTGAACCACGGATCTTCTGGTTTCCGTCCAGCCGCTCTAACCATTTGAGCTACTATGGCCAACGTGCCAACATGACATTAAATTCTCCAACTGACTCGTGTTTCTCCCGGTAAACCACTAGGAGTTCTCATAAACACATGAGACAACTACCTTAATGTGCGACTTACTATGCTGTAAGTACTTTAAGCCCCGGGCTTTATAGTTCGGAGCACTATTAGATACAATTAATGGAAATTAATTGTTCTTTCACACTAGCCGTGTGTAGGACGCACTATGAAAGGGTAGAGCCAGACTGAAAAATGTACCTAATAGTGGTTCGAACTATAAAGCCCGGGCCTTAAAGTACTTACAGCAAAGTAAGTCGCCATTAAGGCAGTTGTCTCATGTGAACTCCTAGTGGTTTACCTGGGAAACACGAGTCAGTTGGAGAATTTAATGTCATGTTGGCACGTTGGCCATAGTAGCATAAATGGTTAGAGCAGCTGAACGGAAACCAGAAGATCCCTGGTTCAAATCCCGGCTATGGCATTGAATTTTTCAGTCTGGCTCTACCCTTTCATAGTGCGTCCTACACACGGCTAGTGTGTGAAAGAACAATTAATTGCCACAAATTATGTGTGTTTACGAGTACCTCATTTCTCTCCGAAGGAGTTTTAATCTATCGTATAACGTTAAAAAATGCTAATATTGAGAATAACAATACAATAACAATAAACTAAAAACTTGGAGCATCGTGTAATTGTTAATATATTTGCCTCAGATATAAATGTATCAGAAATTATTGGTATTGGAACATGAATTTACATAAATGTAGTGGTTTATGTGTTGGTTCCTAAGTAGAACTGTTCTCGCATATTAAAATATGCACTAGCCTCTTGCAACCTGCTTCCAATACACCTCAAAAAACGCCTTTATGTTGCGATCGTCCCACCTCTGATACTGTACAATGCGAAATCTGAGGCTCGGTTGCTCGTTCTACCACCCGCAGCGTGCAGGCCATCCGGAGCAGAGCACTTAGTATGATCTACGATATGGACCGTAGGTTTCCTTCACACATCCTAATACCCAGCTCGGCATACCTTACGTTGAGATCGTTGTTCGTGAAGAATACGCATATTGTATTCTAAAACCACACCACACCCCAGTCAGCTGGTTAACCTCGGTGAATACGAGGACGGATGAGCTACCACCTACTCAAGAAAGCCCTTGGTAGGTAACAGCTGCGTCACCTTCCTTCACACCAAACTCCATCGGGTTAAGCCGCATTGGGCGTTGCCACGTTTGTACGGGTATAGTCCCGCTGCTGGAACGGTTACCATGGATTTATCTATGGTAATAGATACCTCTCAGATAACGCACTGATTACTCCACGTGAAGTGAAGATATATCTGTTATTTGTGATTGCTGCGAACTCCATTGGCTGAAGTGATGCGTTCATTGGTGCTTAGCACACGAACGGGAGGCGCGACTGTACCCCTCTCACTCTTACAAGAATAATCAGTGCGTTATCTGAGAGGTTTCTAGTAACAAAGATAAATCCATGGTAACCATTCCTGGTGTCAGAAACGTTTGCAGAGGCCAACAGCATCGCTATTGCTGACAAAATAGCTTGTGTACAGGATACGCGGGTAAAACCAGTAAACGGAGGCCCGCCTCGGAAGCGTAGATGGTAGCATGTCTGCCTCACGTTCAAGAGGTCCCGAGTTCGAAACTCGGTCAGGGTGAGTTACCTGGATAAGGTTTTTCCGGGGTTTTCCCTTATCCTTCAAGACGAATGTCAGGTAACTTTAAGCTCCATGGACCCTGGACTCATTTGAGCATCATTTCATCCAATCCATTCACTGTCCGATATGACTAAACGTTGGAGGACGTAAATAAAAAAAACTGTAAACGGATAGAAACCATGGCGACTTTAGCCTCCATCAGGGAAAATCCGGGCGAGCGTTACTCGCTTTGGCTCTTGGCTGTTGGTTGGCAAACTGCTCTTCCTTAGAGTTTGTAAAACTTGATGAAATTTCTATATAGAATGAAAACTGAGCGAGGTGGCTTCCAGGTAACAATTAGTCTCGAAATGGGATGCCCGGATTTCATTTTCATCAACCATCCACCTAGATTTTCTGAGGCTTTTCCTGACAGCAGACGAACGCTGGGTCCTTTTCCCCTTTCATTCCGTTTCCTTTTCATATTTCAAGCGTGCTTTTAGGTTATGCGGTGTGTGGTGGCGCTTGCTGCAAGGAAAGGGTCTGCCCGTGAACACTGAAGAACTATCTGGTGGGATGGATCGTTTATCAACCTTTCTGAAGTTCCATTTGTAGGACGAGTGTGATATGAACTGTTATGGACTTCCGAGGCTCCCTGTTGCCTGTCTGCCTGGGGCATAAAGTCCCTTGTAGGATTTGAATGTTTAAAGTGAAGACGATTTTAGCATGTACTGCTGCCGCAGAAGAAGAGAATATAATTTCAGGCGTATGGGATGCAGCAATATAGGAAAGATTGGAGACCTGGTGTTAGTAACCAGTTGACGTTTTAAGGCACACGCGCGTCATGTACAGTGACGTCACTGCCTGTTTTCCCCGGCCCTATAGAATGCAATATTTCCGCAACCTTAAACAAAAGTTGATAAATTTAATAAGTCACACATAGGAATGTTACGGAACAGCTTTTTAAAGATGCACGAAGCCCGCCTCGGTAGCGTAGATGGTAGCATGTCTGCCTCACGTTCAAGAGGTCCCGCGTTCGAATCTCGGTCAGGGTGAGTTACTTGGATAAGGTTTTTCCGGGGTTTCCCCTTATCCTGAAAGACGAATGTCGGTAACTCTAAGCTCCATGGACTCATTTGAGCATCAATTCACCCCTTTCATTCATCGTCCGATATGACTTAACGTTGGAGGACGTAAATTACAAAAAAAAAAAAAAAAAAAAAAAAAAAAAAAAAAAATGCACGATGAATACTTTTAAATTCCCCTCTCCTTTAAAGTGAATAAGTTTCAACAGTCACATATTCCCTGCCTCTTGAAGTATTATATTCCACCAAAGTTCTATACAGAATTCTTTGAAATACAGCTTTGAGCTTCATCTACCCTAAAACAGCATTTATATAAAAAGATTCACATCTACGTATGCACGTTCGCAAGTCCCTCTGTGTAACTGTAAATGACATAATTCAAAATGAAACTAAACGAACAAAAAAGAAAGAAGAAACGCTTAATATTTAACATAGACAAGAAGTATAATATATAAATCTAATTTTTCTGCAAATGGCGCATAAGTACTCTTCATCCATTCCTAATGAGTTTTATTTTAGAATGTTATATAACCCGAAAATTATAAGAAGTAGAAATGCAGAAGGTCTTTATAGGGAAATAGTACAACTTGCTTTAATACCACTTTGGGTCAAATAGTCTTATAGCTTTAATCGGTAAGCGATATCTCTTACGATTTGTTTGAATCATTTAATACTTTATATTTTTTGGAATGTTACAAGCGTGCTTTTGTTTCTTCTCTGGCAAAGATTAATGCAGTATCAAATTTAAGGTCAAAAGCTTATTTCCCAGCATTTTGGCCGCGCCGTGGCTCAGTGGTAAGACCGCTTTGCTCTCACCAAGGCGGCCCGGGTTCGATCCCAGGCGACCGCAAAGTGAGATTTGTGGTGGACAACATGGCGCTGGGGCGGGTTTTCTCCGGGATCTCCGGTTTTCCCCGCCATCTCATTCCCCCGGTGCTCCATCTTCATATCATGTATCATCAGTGTCTTCGTCTGCGGTGCCGTATGTAGTCAAAGCGGGTGTTTAAACACTACACATTTCATTTCGTTTCTTCCCAGCATCTTGGCTCTCAGACCGCTCTTCTACGAGTAAAATTGCCCACTAAGTGAGGCACAGGAATCGTAAGAAAGTTGTTCTCGGTACTCTAAGAGGGTGGCACGACGCTTTTCTTTCTATACATCAACACCCTGCCATCCCTGCCACGCTGCTCGCTGTATCTCTTTGCTGACGATACAGCTGTCACCTCCACGTCATCAGAGCTCAACCTGTGTGCTCGCAGGATTCAACAATATGCCGACCTCATCACCACCTGGTTCAAACGTTGGCGCCTACGGTCCACCCACAGAAGAGCCAGGCCATCACCTTCTCTCGAAGACCAATAACGGACCTTCCACCGATTCGCCTAGCTGGTGAGGACGTCCATTGGAAAACTTACGTTAAGTATCTTGGTGTTCTACTCGATATCAAATTTACCAGGAGAGAGTACATTACATATGTGGCTAATAAAGTTAGCAAAAGAATGGGTATGCTCTACACACTCTATAACCGACTCTGCCTACAAAACTGCTCCTGTATAAGCAAGTACTCCGGCCAGCCATCTCATACGCCAGTGAAATATGGGGAGTAGCAGCCAAGTCTCACCTACACCGCCTTGAAATTCTACAATCCCGATTACTCCGCATTGCCACAGACTCCCATAACATCTAGTTATCCGACGAGACCTACGTATCCCCACAATAACAGACTACATCCATACCCTTTCACGTTCCTTCTATTAAAACCTCTCCCACAACTTCAACTCCCTCATCCTCGGTCTAGCTGAGTACGACATCGATCCTGGACATCGAGTCTGCTTCTAGGCACATAAAATATCAGATGGTTTATATATAACTTCAACCTCATCTTTTGCCGCATATTATCCTTCAAAACAAAACACTCCACTGCCAGTACAGGGCCTAGCCCTGATCTGGCTTGAGACCGAAGATTGTGGCGTTATTTCTCCACTCGCAGCAGATAGGAAGCACGCCGACTGTTTGGAAGATCCAGGTCGAGATTTCATTAAATAAGAGTCATGAGATCTTTTCTCAGGTGCGGATTTTTGGTGACAGAAATAAAATTTTATATGACTCCGATTTCGTAATGTATCATTTAATTGTATAGTCTGAATTACAATTCACTCGTTACTATTACGAATACCGAATAACTCTTTTTGAAGGTTATTCACTTTCCGTTACAAAACTTTTATATTCACCGCGACATTTTTCCCTCGTCATGAAACAAGACCGAAGAACATATATCTATCTCAAGATTATTGATTTTCGTAACTATCGTTACTCCGCTATTAATTTTGTGATTGGCCGATGTACTCCTACGTCACCGCATTACGTAATACAATTATTACTACGGCCAATCACAAAATTACAGATATATTTGTTTTTAATATGTCATTACATGGCCAAGTCATATCAGAAAACAGTATTCATATAAAAAGTTCTAACTAAAACATATCGTTACTGCCCTCTTCAAAATATATGGAAAATAATTTTAACTTATTTAACTTAAATACTTCAACAATATGCTTCCATATATTTTGAAGAATGCCCCAAATTTAGCAATTTTGTTTAAAACAATGAACTATAACATAAATATAACATACATAACATAGAACAATAAACATACATTAAATGAAATATAATAATAAATGAACATTTAACAACAACTTGGCATTACTATAACACGTTTTCTTGAAATATATATCTTTGTCTTTATGAATGGGGTGTGCCCCGCCCCAAATTTGCGTTAAAGTATTTTTATAATTAACATTTTTAAATTATTTACAATGAACAAAACATAATACAACAATATAAATAATATTTTAACATAACAATTTGTAAACGAATATATATAATTAAAATGAAATAACTGAAATTTTAACAAAATTATATATACAATTTATATACAAAGGAATTCTCTGTTTTGCTGTTAATGTTGGGTGATTTGCCCACATAATTAATTTTTTTAGCTGTCCTGTATCTATGACAAAGTTCATACTCATAACTTTTGAACAGTTAGTGTGATACATTGTTTCGGTTGGCTAACCTGATCTTTGCAAGCATCCAGAACTTGGTAAACACATCTTTTGTTTTTATGTATATTATAACGCTGTTTGAAGGTTAGGTTAGTTGTGTGTTCAAATCTTTTACACATTTTTAACAACATTATTTTGTGTGGTGTATCATACATGTGACCACTACACTTCATTGTGTATTTGTGTGTGTGGGAAAATTTCGTGTACATATACATTACAGTTCACATCAAAATACTTATAATTTACAATATACACCTTTTGATAACCATCTGTATTATAACATTCATTGTTTGGTTAGTCAATATACGTCTGTAAATGTCTTATTTCTAGGCTAACTAGTTCACTTAGTTCATTAGATTGGTTATTCTGTACAATTTCTAACCTCTCTTATTGTTCACTTAGGTTAGGTATGTCTTTCTCTGGTGAGCCTAATTGATTCACACTATCTATCTTAGCATCTAATTTGCTATTGAGTTCTGCATTCTGATTTTCTATCTTCCTGATAATATTTGAATTTGCACTTTCTATTCTCCTACTCAAATCTGCATTTTGACTTCTCTTATTATTTATATCTTCTAACTTGCTACTGAATTCTGCTAACATCTTCACTATCTCGTCTAAGGTACTTACATCTGGTGATTCGCTAACACGTATTTCACCCTGTGCAAGCACGTTTGCTTCAGTCATATGTTCACTAAATTGCTGGCGATGATCCATCCTTTCTGGCAATTTACGTCCGCTTCGGAATCTCATATATTAAAGTATTTTAACTTGCAGTTGGTCATCTTGATTCTCTACGATGTGCAGATAATAGTTGGAAGTCTCCTTTGACCGTTGTGTAAATAAACTTGCTACCAATTCGAAGCCCAACGACGCCATATTTGTAGCGTTATTTATTTGGTCGTCTTGTTTCTCCAAAATCGAGCCACACTTTCGGGAGCCAAATTTGTGGAGTTATTTTCCAGCCTAATCTCTCTCCATCTTAATCGAACCACACGTTCGGGAGCCAAATTTGTGGCGGTATATTTCTTCGCTGCAGTCCAGTCGTGATGGAGGGTGGCACGCTAAGCCTTTGGTTCCGAGTTTACACCCTTCTTAGAGCGACGGACCTCTTGCGCAATTGGAACTCATTAGTGTAGAGTTTTTCAGGCGGGAAAGAAAGCCGCGTTGTAGATGAAGATGCCTCTGAGCAAAATTAAGCGTCCTTTTACGCTCAATATAGAATGGAAGTTAAAGAGCATCCATAGAGTAAACAAAAACGGGAATGAACAACGCTACAAACTAAGAGACTAGCACATGTTTGTGTGATAATATGTTTAATTGCCTTATCAGAAACATAAATCTCAATGGGTAATGTAATGTAATCTATGCTTCAGGATTCTTCGAAGAAAGTAGAACATAAGAATACACTACTCTTAATGATAGTTACAACTGCGCCTATCAAAACAGTCCACTGTAAACTAAATTTCAGTAAATCTTACCTTGATCGATATATTTTGTATATCATTTGGAGACTTATTAGTATATGACTATCTTAATCAGATTTATGAGATTTTTTGTCATTTTTCTTTCACCTCAAGAACATAACTTCTAACATACATCTGTTTTCTTTTGTCTAAATTAAGAAGTCTTAAAACTTTACCGTCTTACGAGATTTTAAAGATATTTTTTCCATAAGCGCAGTCACTTTTGTAACAACAAGATTCTTTGGCATCTGATAATTCTCACTTAACCTAAATTGCTACGTTCGTGCTTAAGCTTCAAGCTCCAGCTATCCATTTCATTAGGAGTACTTCGTGCATGGCCCCCTAAAGAGAAATTGTCCAGCTGTGCATCAGTGCTTTTGGTCGTCCTATTGGTTGTCATGCCAACCCAATTAATACGTTTACTTTCCTATAATATAAAATTATCAGTAGTATTAGTTTCCTTCGCATTACTAGCCAATATGACAATGTGGAAAACGAAATACCAGGAAGAGTTACACGCACGTTTTAAGGTTTTGGAAGAGAGACATAGAAACCTTCTTTCAGCAATTAGGAGAGACATCCGGAGCACACAATATGTGCTTTGTCTTGGAAAAGAAACTAGAAGTAAATTAGATCTTCAAGAATCGAATGAAGATTATAGTACACATAACCTAGATATAGAAGATAAAATTCTGGAGACTGGCGAAAATCTAATTAAGAGGGTGAAAGAGAAGGACGTCGTCGCTAGCTTAACTCAGTTAACCTCATCAAAATCGAACATAATGGAATGGAACCCCCAACAAGAAGCCAGTGATGACGAATTGTATACTATTTATTTCCCCAGCTATAGCAAAGACACCATCACAACAGATACTGCTGTGCAGCCCTCAACAAAAACCAGTGCTGCAGATATCGAAGATTTTGGGGCTGATCTGAAGCAAACAACTTCTAAAGAGGTAGGAATATCAATGAAAGAATTGTTCAATGGCATACTGGAGAAATATAGGAAAGTTTATCATTTAAGTGACGATTCTGATTCTGAAGAATCTAATAAAATCTCCAAGAAGATCTCCGCTGTTGAAGATAAAGGAAGGGAAGGTTATGGACCCCAGGAAGATAATAGCAGAAGTGTCTCTAATTTAACAGTTCGGAAGAAAAGTGTTCGATTTGGCAGCGTGGAAACCACAGATGTCTAACAAAATTAATTTGTCAAGCTGAGGGTTTAGGAAACCGCCTTATAGTGAAACTAAAAGCGTGTGTTTTTACACAAATTAAATGTTATATGAAAAATCGGCTAAATCTGTTTAATGTGGATTTAATGGAGTTCAATGTCTATGTTTACATACTACTGATTTTTTGGTCGTTGTGTGTAAAGGCTTCTAAATCAACTGACCAATCCGAGAGGGAAATTCTTTAAATGCCGATCGATCGCTAAACTTCAGAGTTTCGACTACTGGTGGAAATTAAAAGTGGACGAACACATAATCACTTTAACCGTTTATTATACCTGAACTAGGTTTGATAAATGAAATACTGTATTTCTCCCAAAAGTAGTTATCTGTTTTTCACTGGAAATCTATATGTTGAAGGCTTTTGAATCTAAAAAGCTTTTTTTCTGATAATATATGTATTTTAAACACTTAAATATGGTGCGCAACACGTATAATAAAATGAATCTCACAAATATCTTGAAAGTTGTCAGAGATTATTTAAAAGGATATATTGCATCAAAACTCCTTAGTTCATTTGTGTATTCAATCAATTTGGTTTTATTGTATGGAAGGTTGCAGTTTAGTAGGAAGTTTGTCATGAGCAGAACACGTGTTGTGATTCAGGCAATCCATTACCAACAACAACTTGGGCTATCACTCATTAGGGACAGTGCTGTGCGGGACAAGGGACCACGGCCAAGTTTGCCTCAAGTTCGTGTCTGTCCGCCCACAAGCCGGGGAGGGGTGGAGGCGGTTTACTTAGTTCAACTTGCTCTGGATCTTCATATAATCCAAGATTCCCTCTCAGCGATATCTACCAGATGGCACTCCGTGTCAATTATTTCGACCTCTGAGGGCAAAGTATTACACATTTTTACTTTCTCTGCTTCGTAGATTAGATTAGATTAGATTGATGTGCTTTCAGTAGGTTCACTTGTAGCCAGAAGAGGCTGTGAACATTGAACATGTCCAAAGGTATAAAGTTTAATAGCATATATATGTACAAAAGTTAACATAAGACACATATTATAGTATACAGGCAGTATGAACAACATTATGGAAAACAAAGCAGGGACAATTATATATAATACAAAATCAAACACTTTTTAGATCAGCTTTCACTTGGCTTATGCCAGTACGTCTCAACCTTTTTGGAATGGATACCATTCTTGTTGCTTCTTAAATACATATACATTAAAAATAAACTCTCAACATGGATCAAAGATTTATTGGTAATGATTTGTCATTGGAACAGTTAGATACTACTTACAGAGCTACAGAAACATTATCAGGATAATATGTCATTCAGATAATCTTGTACAGAATAAAAAGATTTTGAGCCAAGGTACTGTCTAACAGCATTTTTAAAAGCACCGAAATAATAAATTTTTTCTTTAAGAACATTAGGAAGTGCGTCAAATATTTTGATAGTTTCATAATACACACCTTTCTGGAAGCAAGAAAGTTTAGCACTGTGATAATGGATATTATACTTTTGTCTAGTGTTTTTTCTGTGAATTACATTATTTGTTGCAAATAAGGCACGATTGCGTATAAGGAATTTTTAGGATCGAGAATATATACATGCAAGGAAGCGTTAATATCTTCAAACTTCTAAAAAGATCTTTACAGGAGCATCTGTTGTGGGTGTTAGTAATGATTCTTATAAGCTTCTTTTGCATAAGAAATATTTTTTACTTTCTACTGAGTTGCACCAAAATAATATTCCGTATAGTTAAATAGGGCAAGTACTGCATTCCACTCAGATATTCAATACATTTTGGAAGCCATAAAACCAAAAAGGATACGTTTTAGAAGGAAAAAGACTGTCCTTGTATCTAGTATATCTTAAAATCATAACTTTCACATCAAAATTAACTTGGTAGCTATGATCAGCATCCTTAACGTTTGCCACATAAAAATATTTAATAAAATTCTCCCTTAACGGGCCACATTTTATATGGAATATTCTTTAAAACTTTTATTTTGCTAAGTGGCTCTAACAAGTTTGATTAAAACGCAATGTGTTTAACGTATTTTATGAAAATTGAAATGATATCCAGAATTTTTGGGAATGTCAACAGAAGTCCTCCTCATTCTGAATGAACTTTTCTTAACTCTTTAAACGTAAGAGACAGAAAAAGTCGTACTAAACAGATGTAGATACAGCTAATTGTGGAGTCAACCAGATTTAAATATTCCCTGGTATATGTTCGAATTTTACCAAAGTTTAATTCCTCTCATCCTTGAATGGAGACTACATATTAGCCCATATATTTCCACAAAAATGTTCTAATATAGAACAAAGCATAATATAGCACAAAACCTGAATAAAAGAATATTTATATATTTAGTCTACCACTATTATTGCAATAAAATATAATTTGTTATAAACTTTGCTTTTCTTTTTATAGGAAATTGATAAATTCTTTAGAATTTTTTTTAAAAAGATAAGAGATGTTTGTAACAAATTATTATATTTTATTGTAATACTTGTATTGCTTCACTATCATCAGCTTCAGTATTTAAGTAGTTCACTATTATTTTAACTTTTTCTACCATCTACAAGCTGTATAAAATGTTAGCAAGTTTTAAATGTATATTACTTTGTATAATATCTAACTTTGAATTAATTTAATTTGAGAACTAACCTCAAGTTTGAGATCTGCATTCGCAATTTTTTTTCTATTTTGGAGCTATTATAACCAACAAAAAGCATGACAAATAGGGTGTAGAAATTTTTTTTTGCTACTTTTCCGATTCAAAGTGACAGACTTCACACTGAAGTGCAGCCAACCTTACTATGAAAATAAATTAGTTTAAAATCAATCAATAAATTTCAAACACAACTTCATTAAATTGTTTCCCAGTGTTAAATATCACGTCATATTGCACTTAACAGGAGTCGTTTTATGAAATAATTAAAATGTGTGAAATATGTATTTAAAGGATTCCAAATAAATGCGCACCGGTGAGCAATACCAGATATTTCTCTGAAGCCCAGCATCGACTCAGTTCACGTTAATTTGTTGAGCTAGTTTATTTAATATTTTCGGAGTGATCGCTCTAAACTGGCAAACATTTCATTTAGTTGATTTTGTGCTATACTTAGAATCTTTTTATGGGTCATAGAGCTCATAGCTCCAAATGTATAAACAGCCACATAAAATCCTCCACCATGACCTTCAAATTAGAGTATGGTGTACGATTAGTACTAGAAAAATAATAGGTCCTATTTTGTTTAATAAAACTGAAGGATACGCTGCCTGTTTATAAGGATTTTAGTCTACCATTGTGAGCACGATTTCACCGATGACTTTCAGTTCTTTCACGCAGTAGAAAGAGCACTTGCATGGGTTCATCGCGATGATTGAATAGTACATTAATTTGGAAAGGTAGAGTCAGAATGAAAAATTCAGTGCCATAGCCGGGATCTGAACCACGGATCTTCCTGTCTCCGTCCAGCCGCTCTAAACCTTGAGCTGCTATGGCCAACGTGCCGATATGACATTAAATTATCCAATTGACTCATGTTTTTCCCGGTAAACCATTTAGGAGTTCCCATAAACACATAAGACAACTACCTCAATGGCTACTTACAACGTGTAAGGACTTCAAGGCCCGGGCTTTATAGTTAACCACTATTAGGTCAATTAACACTATTGGCCATAGTAGCTCTAGGGTTAGTGCAGCTGGACGGAAACCAGAAGATCAGTGGTTCAAATCCCGGCTATGGCATTGAATTTTTCAGTATGACTCTACCTTTCCATACTTTAGCCTACACAAGGCCAGTGTGAAAGAACAATTAATTTCCAGTACATTCATTGTTAGCATTTTAAATGTGTTACCTTCCCTTTGGTCCCATAAAAATTTCATTAAAATCCTATAGTACATACATAATGCAGAAATTCTTAACACACAATAAAATAAGAGTAGGAGCTGAGTGTAATTCTATATCTCGACTCTAATGGAAAAGTCACATAAGTCTTCCACCATTCTGAAAAATGATTCTAATCATAGAATTTTGTTTTCCTGATTTCTAATGTTGACAATTTTCTCTCCTTAATCTTTTAGAATGTATTGCTGAAAACTTGAGTAGAGAGTCAACATACAGGAAAGAAAGCAATGAAGTTTCTTAAAATATTTTGGTATCATCGTATTCAGATCGTTACAAGCACGTTCGATTCTGTTTTGTTTAGCTGCGTGATTTATATTTTAGTTACTATACAGTAAACATTAATATTGTTTGAGATTAAATATCAGTGGCATTTTCTTATTTACATGAATCTTTTGTGGAACAACATTTAGAACTTCATGGCAATCTCAACAGTAATGTGTCATTTGTTTTGTGGTCAATATAAATCAGCAATAGAAGATAAAGGTTGTTCAAGGAATATTAAAATAAGTCGGGTGTTTTTTAAAAATCTGCCAGATCCACATAAAGGTTGTGATAGAACTCAAGCCACAACTTTCAGAAGTTACAGAGAGATGTTGAAGAAAATTGATATAAGATACCTATGGCACACATTAAAATTATCTAATATAGTTTTCATTTGAATGCTCGTACTGATAAATAAAATAAATACTGCAGTATCAGTTTTCATTCTAAAATAATTGACCCCCACGCAAGCACAAAAATAGTTACCGTTGTATTTTCAAAGTTATGAGATTTGCTTTTTCTGGAGAAAATAGTCAGACACCAGTGATACATCATCTTGCACATGGAGACTCGTACAGAAAGTGGGAAACCACAGTTAGCTTTAGTAAAACGGAATCAATAGCGCACTTGGTAGTCAACCTGATAGCACTGAGTTGAAACCCAGTAGAAGATTAAAGGTGTATGTTTGAAGTGAACCCAAATTTTAATTTTTGTTGTTTCAAAGTTTAAATAGTTTAAGTACATTTTATGGATGTAAGGACATAAAATGTTTGAACATAACATTACCTGCAGTTAACAGTAACTCAAGGGAGTTTTATCAGTGGCGTACAGTCTCCTTAATATATTTCGGCTATTGCAAACAACCCTGAACTGAATACCATAAATGTATCCTACAGAAAATAATTTTCCTAAAATTCCTTTGTACTCCTGAAGGTTTCTAAATCGAGCTGTATATAAGAGGGCAGATCAACAAAGACAGACTACTTTTTTTTTGTACAGAAGCTTATGACTCCATTTCACTGTTTACTGATATTTTTCAAAGAAGGCCTCTCCTACTTCAATGCCCTTTCATAGCGTTTCTGGCCCGTCTCGGTAGCGTAGATGGTAGCATGTCTGCCTCACATTCAAGAGGTCCCGAGTTCGAATCTCGGTCATGGCGAGTTACCTGGATAAGGATTTTCCGGGGTTTTCCCTTATCCTAAAATACGAATGTTGGGTAACTCTAAACTCCATGGACCCTGGGCGCATTTGAGCATCATTTCAGCCATTCCATTCATCGTTCGATATGACTTAAAAAAGTTAAAGGACTTAAATAAATAAGTAAATAAATAAATAATAGCGTTTCTGGCAGTCCTTGAACACATGCTGCAGACCACTCTTTGTCAGGTGCTTTAGAATCGCCTCATTTTTCTTGAGCACTGCTTCAGTTCTCAAATCTAATGTCCCTAAGCTTTGCCTTTAGTGATGGACATAAAAAAATCGCAGGATGCAAGAGCGAGGATATGAGGCGGATGCAGTGCTTCCTCAAGGACGTACGGTGTGCTGCTGTAACAGTAGTGTGAAGTGGAACTGTGTGCTGGTAAATCATTCCATTACACAAAAAATGTGAACATCACTCACCCTGCAGATGGAACAACTTAGCCCCTTTGGTATTGGAAAACTTGGTGTCTTCCATACTGTGCTGACTTCTTTCTTCAGGATCATAATGATGCAGACAGTACTCATCCCCGATGATAGTCTATTTCCAAAACGCATCCCCTCCATCAGTAAAGAAACGCAGCACCTCACGGCTTGTCTCCATTCCCACAGCGTTTTGTTTGGAAGTCAACAGACGTGGCACACAATGGGCACAAAATCGGGTCATATGGAGCTGATTGTCCATAATCGTAAAATCACTGTCATGTGAAACTCTCAACACTTCGCTAAGGTTATGCAATGTTCTCCGTCGATCCTCACGGACAATAACAACAGCTGTGTTGATGTTGACTCCAGCCGCAATAGAAGCCGAAAACCCAGGCCCACCTTGCGCTGTACTGCTCCTCTCGCGTTACCTCCATTATTTGGTAGAGCATTACTTACTGATACGAGAGTGCTGCCGCCTACGGACATTATACTCATAGATATTTATGCTAGAGTTAGGTAGTTATCAGACAATCAATCTTTGTTGATCAAGCCTAGTATACGCATACATACTTTCGCTCTTTATGGGTAACAGTAGTCATAGATATGGAGTGAAATATTATCACTGGTCTGTAAAATAATTATTCTGACAAATAAAATTCATTAAACTTTGTATAAAAACAACCGAATAGCTTCGAAGCATGTAACTGCGCTGGTTTCACCATTTCATTCCCTATCATTTATAAAATGCTCACGAAAATATCAAGACCCAAATCTTAGAACATTGAGCAAAAACGACACGTTTGCAAGAAAACTCAATACGCAATACGGTTTCTCTGAAAACAATCGCCGCTAAAACCAACAGAAAACATCTTATTGAAGTAGCCATTTTACAGAACGACAATGTAGCGAATGTAAAGTCAATTGCAAGTCTCCAAGACCATGAATAATTCAGAAATAACCCTATTGGTTTTGTATTCCATACAAACATTACATCTCATGGGTCTTCTTTATTCCTTCAAATCATTGTGTTAATAGTGGAGCGAGTTTAATAAGGTCAGTATTACAACAGTTCTTACGCCAATAACACTCTTTATGACTAACGTTATTAATATTGATTGAATCAGCAATCTCCTTGAAGCTTAATGTAATTTAAGAGGAGAAGTAACATCGAACGGTGAATGAACGAAATTCTTGAAATGATGATCAAATGGGATGTGGTTCTCGGGTAACGGTTATGACTGTGTAGTTGCAGGTTACCAGTAACCATTAAGTCATTTAATTTCATGAGTATTACGCTCGCAGTTGTATTATATTAATGGTTACCAATAAGGGTATCGTCACTAAAATGTTAATTCAGACTTGCTTTCTTATTTGATACAATCTAAAAATAAGTTAGAGCGACACTGCGACTGGATGACCAGACGGACGAGCTATCACCAGAGCTGGCCGGATTAGATCTCAGGGAACTGCATGAGGGATTTATGATGGACAAACCATTGTCTGGTCCGGGTTTTTTAAGTTCTTTGATTCACTTGCAGAAGAACAGAGCAGAGTTAGAACAGAATAGAACAATTAGAACAGAAATCAAAGCGGATGATTGATGCCCTTGAACAGAGGTGTGTCAGAACCAAATTAAAATTAGCCCCACATAAATCGGCATTTGTGATGTTTAAGGGAGAAGTCAAAAGAGACCCTACTATTAAAATCTATAATGTAAATATAAAAAGACATAAAACGTTTAAGTATTTAGGCATAGAATTAGATGGGAAATTACTTTTAAACAGTCATATGAAGTACGTAAGAGAAAAGGCAGTAAATGTCATTATGAAATTAGCTTCAGTCGTACAAAAGAGCTATAGAATACCTTTTACAGAAACAAGGATATATCATATGAGTTTTGTAATAGGTATAATAGGATATATCGCAAGTACATGGGCACATAGATTAAGGGTCAAATCCTGCGCAAATTTAATCCGAAAAACTCAGAGAAAAATACTACTTCGCAGCAGCGGAGCTACAGAAACGACTTCTGCTTTGGCCCTACTAATACTAGCGGGAATTTGGCCTATTGACTATATCGTTAGTTTAAGGGGTTCAACTTATTGGCTAAAGAAGGAAGAATGTGGAATTTTTTTTTAAATTATGGGAAAAAGATGTAATACTAAGAAAGAAGTGAAAATTATTTATTACCTACAAGAATGGCAAGAAGAGTGGGATAATGCACACGTAGGAAGAAGAGTAAATGATTTATTTCCGGACATTAAACAGAGGCTAAAATTGGAACATATAAAACCAAGAAAAGAATTTTTTTCATTTTTTTACAGGACATGACCCATACAATGTATATTTAAAAAGAATAGGGTAGAAGAACTCAGATTCATATGAGCAATGTAACTGTTTAGATTCTCATGAACATGTTATTTTTGAGTGCAATAAATATAGTGAACTAGTAGAAGACGCTTGAAGGAAACTTCAAGGAAAATGTTTATGGAACATCTTAAGAGATGCAGAAGATTATGAACATTTAGAAAATATGTCTCAAATAATATCCGTTAAGGCGTTGGAGGAATATATGACCCGCGACAAAATATTTCAAGAAAGAAATGTAAGAACATTTTAATCTATGAGAAAAAAATATAATTTAAGAGATCGTAGGAGGGAAATAGGACCAAGAGAAACTGAAGATACAGATTACCAGACTTGAAGACCTCATTTAAGATGCCAATTGTGGACATCAGAAAGAAGACAGAAAGACCTTAGACTGAAAGAGAATGCCTGGAGAGAGAAGAGTATCAGAGCGGACATATATGCAGAAGCGGATAGATGACTACCCGGATGTCTGGAACTGACGAACCAGCTCCATCTACTGATGCCAGTCCCTTTAGGAGATGGATACCAGTAGGAGGAAGCTTTGGATACCGGTTGCTAAAGAGGACAGTTTAAAACTGTAAGGAACAGTCTTTCGTGGCTTGTTATAAGAATGAAAGCTGTAGTAGAAATATAGATTTGATTTATATTGTTGAAGTAGAAGTAAAGTAGAAAAAAAGACTGTTTTAGACAGGTTATATTTGTAAGGTTATTGGAATCCAATAATCTTTAGGTTTAGTTTGTTTGTTAAGGTAGAAAGTAGATTATATCTGCAACATTTGTAAATTGTTTTGTGAAATCTGTTTCAGAAGTTAATAAAATTAAAGATGAAGTTTGCATAAAAAGGTGGTATAGATTACGGAAACCGGGCAGATTTTTTTTATTCCCTCTCAATTCATTCCACCACATATTCCATCGGAACCTTTTTTTATCACTTTCATCTTCATTTCCTGTCATCTTTCTCCTCACTCTCCTCTACGAGTTCCTTCCTACCGGGAGGAACATTCGGGACGCTAACCACATTTCACCCTGCACTATTGTATCCTACTCATAAAGCCCATTATGGGCAGAAGTGAGAGTTAATGTATGGCTTTTGTGTATGACTGTGTATTAATTTTGTGCCACGAAGTTTATTTTTTTAGTTTAAAAAGAAGTTTGTCAGCAGTTTGATTTTTTGACAGTTGAAAATCACAAAATGGATTCACACGTGCTTTTACAGTCCTACACATACATGTCATATAAGTTGAACGGTCACATGAAAGAAAAAAGGATTTTTTTCTTATCGGAAGAGGCTGGTAAAGTTCATAATTGTGTTACCGCTGATGGAGCATTGTCATGTAGACTGTGTGGAATGGGATACTACCTGTTGCATAGAGGAAAACAAATGTTGGAAGGTTACTATTTATTAGCTGTAATGAGAGGGCTTTATTGTTACATATGTTCCATTACAGTTTGTAACACTGTTTCGTTTGCTTTTACGAGTACATTGATCTTTTTGTTTATTATCCAACTTCAAATATTAATGGCTATTAAATTATTACATTGATTATAGTTCTTAAATTATGATTTCCTTGAATTAACACTATTTATATATTTCACATGCTTTTAAGTATTAGTTACTTGTTCTGTTTTGCGTGGTGACAATGCTACTCCTTGAATTACGTATTTTTCTTCTGCATGTGCTCCTTTCCCTCTACAATCTGTTGCAGACATGACATGGTCTCTTGTTTGCTCCCCTCCATTGTAGAGACAGTTTGTAGTTTCTTGATGTGAAACCCGTATATCATAATATGTATTTAAGCTTTGTGTCTTATAAACACTGGATTAAGGTTTGTTGTTAATGCTATACTTAATTCTATTCTTTGTACAACTGTTGGAAACTATTTCTTTGTTTCTTTGTCATTGGTCCTATTTTACCATTGTTTTTGCTAACTTTTTAAGTTTCATGTTTTATCTTCCTATTAGTGTTACTGATATATAAATTTGGATAACTTAAGTTAATTATGTGCAGTTTATTTTTATTATTTTGCACTAGAATGTCTTTCTTTCCCTTCAACTTATAGTTTAGTCTCTATAAATTCTGTTTTTCTCTATGTCGCTTTAAACATAAAAACTTTAAAGCATGCCCATTTCACTTAATATATTTTCATTTGACTATCAATCCTGTACAAACGTTATTTTATTTTATATTAAAATTATATCGAAACATATTGGCATTTATAAGTTGTATCCTAAAAATGCTGCATAATGCTAAAACTGTAGTTTAAAATGCTAAAAGTCACCGCCCATAGTGACACATGTGTGCATGTGTCTTTCCACATATTTACCAGATCAAGAAGAAAAAATATCCAAGGCGTCCGATCTTGTAAACTAGAATTGAACTCCCTAACCTAACACAGCTTAATGCACCATCACAGCCAATTACAAAGCAGGCAGCAGTCATGTGGTTGAGTGATGTAAATGTATTTTATTTTGTATCTTAAAACTTGCTTAATATGCTTTTTATTGGTTATTCACATCCTATCAAGTTATAGGGCTCATTTAAATAATAGGAATGTACAAAAAGGTATTTTGTTCCAGAATACCATTTTTTGTTCCAGGAACCAAAATGAATTTTCGTGAAATTTTGATATGGAATATTTATGTGGAGTACAATACGTTATATGGTTATGCTAAGTGGTGGAGATAATAAAGCATAGCCCGCTATATGTTAACTTTAAATGCCATGCGCTACATGACCAGAAAAAATGAATTCCTTCCAAGTACTCTAAAATTTTAAAATACTGTAAAACTCAATTCAAGAGCAAATAAAATGTTCTGGAAATGCTTACTTTAAAAAATAACTTTACATAATGAATGTGTTTAAAGGAGATCTACAGTTTTCGTGGAAAAGTATATGAACTTTCACCAGTTGTTCAAAACTGCATAGCATTAATTAAAAATGAAAGCAACTACTCGTAGAATTCGCAGAAAATTTAGCAAATTAAATGTCATAATAATGTGATATTTTACTCAAAAGTATTTAGAAAACACTGACAAATGACATTACATTAAAGGGGTACAATGCCTTTGCAACATTATATTTTCGTTGTGCTCTTATGTGTGCGCACACATAAAAATTTGTCTACACATGATTCTTTAGGATTCAGGAATCTCAAAAAGTACATATCCAGCGAAATGTCGCTACAAATTTCTGTAAGAAATACGAGGGTGGCCTGAAATGTTCCCGAACTCAACATGAAAATAGCAGCACTCGTAAATAAAAGCTAGTAAACTTCGTTGTTCATCTGCAAAGGGGAAACCGGCTCAAAAGAACTGTTTTTTTTTTCTGCTGGGAAATTGATTGTAGCTTTTTATGGGGGGATAGTCATAGAGTTATTTTATTCAATTTTCTTTAAAAAAGAAAAACCATTTCAGGAGCATACCACGTATCTTTACTTGAGAAGCTGAAGGCAGAACTATCGGAGAAACGGCCACGTTTGCAGAAAAAGAAAACCCTATTTCATCAAGACAACGCACCATCTCATACCTCAGCGGTTGCAATGGCGAAAATCCACGAATTACGGTTTGAACTACTTAACCATCCGCCTTACTCACCAGATCTAGCCCCAAGCGACTTCTTTTTGTTCCCTCATCTGAAAATTGCGCTCGGAGGACAGAGATTTTCGTCAAATGAAGAGGCAATCAACTTCGTGAACAATTATTTTGCAGAGAAAAACGCCGAGTACTATTCGAACGGGTTATAGAGATGGGAGTATCGCTTGGATATGTCTGTAGAGTTACAAGAGGACTATTTGAGGGGAAAAAAAATCTTGTATGTTTATTAGGTCGGAAACCTAATTATATTAGTGGGTCTTTACAGTACAGATATGTATTATAAAAAATGAAAATGTTTCAAAGAAAATTAAAATAAGATTTATACAGTAGTATAAGACAAAAATATGCTCGTTTATGCCTCTGTCCTCAAAAAAGGGCTATGTATGTGCTTGTAAATAATAGTTTGGAATACTGCAGCCTTGAAAGAAACTGGAATTAATCAAGTTTTGTCTTTAGGGGAACTTGGTTTTTAAATGATGGTGTTATCGACACAGCCGCGTCTGCAGCTGCGCTGAGCGAGATCCAAGCTCGGGACCTCTTGAACGTGAAGCAGACACGCTACCATCTACGCTACCGTGGCGGGCACATTTACATTATTAAATACCTGTGAAACCAAAGAGAAAATACAACGGTTGAAAAGTCACCTACTCTGATTATCTAAAAAAAAAAAAAAAAAAAATTACAAGTCATTTCCACCGATGGCTGTTCTACCGCCAACGGCACTTAAGTTTACGTAGCATTTCCACATCATGTATGTATGTATGTATTTATTAACTGCATTTTGGTACTACCCGGTGGCAGAGTTAAGAATACAGATCAAATTACATATACTAGATTTACAACAATAATACAGTAAACAATACAAACATGATATTATTTTACTTTGGTCACTTAAAACTTATCTAATTACTTCTCTATTTACATATTATATACCATTATAATTCAAAAGTTAAACTATAAACCATTTAGATTTTTTCTAAATTTCTTCAACGACAGGGGACAGCCCTGAAAGACTGCTACAGGCAATTCATTCCATTCTTCAATGGTTCTATTAACAAAAGAAAATTTTCCTACGTCGGTTCTGTATCTTCTACCCATAATTTTATACCTATGATCGTTTCGTCCATAATAATCCGGATTATCTAACCTTACATTAACGTCCACCCATGCCTTTACACCAGCATTAGCTTTGAATAACGCTACCAACCTATGTTTTTTACACCTAATTCTTAATTGCTCCCATTTAGTCTCATCTCCTTTTATAGGCCCAAAATACTTGCCTCTTTTTATGAATTTTATTGCCCTCTTCTGTATTTTTTCTAATGGATCGATTTGGTTAGCTCTATACGGGTCCCAGCATGCTGCTCCATATTCCATAACCGGCCGCACTAAGGCCTTGTAGGCAATTTCCCTGGATATAGCGCTCCCCTTTTTCAATATTCTCATTACGAAATGTAATGCCTTCCACGCATTCCTAGTTGTGGAATTTACTTGTTCGTCCCATCCAGCATTACTTGCCAGGTACACTCCCAAATATTTGCAGCTGTCCACCTGTGGAATTTGCACCCCTCTCATGTGATAGTTAACAATAATTTTGCCCTTAGTTCTACTAAAAACAATGGACTTACTTTTCTTGGCATTAATTGTCATTTCGTTAGCCGCAGCCCAATTACAGATTTCATTTAAATCATCCTGAAGAGCGGTTTCATGCACTGTATTCCGAATTTTATTATAAATGATACAATCGTCTGCAAACAACCTTATCTGGCAGTTAATATTAACAGCAATGTCATTACCAAAAATGAGAAACAGTAAAGGCCCTAGTACTGAGCCTTGTGGCACACCCGAACAAACAGTTCCACTATCAGACAGCTCTTTACCTACTTTAACTTTTTGCGTTCTCCCTTTCAAAAAATGTTTAACCCATAATACTACGCGTTTGTCAATTCCTGTATTAGCTAGCTTACAAATAAGTAAACTATGTGGCACTACATCAAAAGCTTTAGAAAAGTCAATTACCACTGCATCAGTTCTTCCCCCTGCATCTACCTCATCTGCCAAATCTTGAATTAATGAAGTAATTTGACTTTCGCACGAATACCCAGGTCTAAATCCATGTTGCGCTTCATTAAACCACTTTTTATTTTCTAACTCCTCTCGTATATATTCTGCAATTAAATGCTCCATTAATTTACATACTACTGAAGTTAGACTAACTGGCCGATAATTATTTATTTCTGTTTTATTACCCCCTTTATAAATCGGAACTATAATAGCTGTTTTCCAGTCTTCCGGTAAGGCACAGTTGTTAATTGACATGTTGAACAAGAGCATTAGATAGGGAATCATGGCTTCACCCCCAAGCTTTAATATTTCAGTAGGTATATTATCTGGTCCCCTTGATTTTCGGTTTTGCAGCATCTTAATCCTTTTGCGTAATTTGGGCGCCATTATTTGAAAAATCGTTTCTCCACTCTCCCCAATTTCCTGTTCGGAACTATCGTCGGATTTAAGAAAAACCGATACAAAATGCGAATTTAATATATTAGCTTTGTCCCTATCACTTAATACATCTATCCCATTAACGTTAAAATCTGGTATGCTCTCTTTATTTCCCCTGCGTCTTTTTACATAATTGTAAAATGATCTCCAACAATTATTTGTCCCGCTAAAAACGTTATCTAAGAATCGTTCCTGCGCTTGCAACTTTTCGTCTTGTAATTGTTTAGCTAATTCTTTAAATTTGTTAAGATGCCATTCTGATATCTTCCTTTTATTATAAGCGTGCCTAGTCTTTCTTTTAAGTTTCCTAATACATTTTGTATAAAATTCTGGATCCGCTTTATGTTTAATAACTTTAAAAGGTACGTGTTCTCTAATTGTTTCCAGGATAAGTGTTTTGAAATTAACCCATGCTTCATTTACACTAGTGGCAGATTTTACAAATATCCCATATTTTTTCCGGAGAATTATTTGGATAGCCTCCCCGTTCGCCCTATGGAAATCCCAACTAATTACTTGTTCCGTTTCAAACCGGTTTGTCTGCCCTTTCCAGTTTATGTCTAATTGCACACACTGATGGTCACTTATACCTGGCAAGACATCGCATGCAGAAAACAATGACCCAGGTTTGCATAAAAATACGTCCAGTAATGCTGTTTGTCGAGTAACAGTTTTCACTACTTGAAATAACCCCTGCTCCCAAACCAGAAAGTTAACGAGCTTTTGAGCTTCACCTCCTATTAACTGTCCGTCCCAGTTTACATTTGGCAGATTTAGATCCCCTGCTAATATAACATTTTTTTCCCCTTCGGAAGAGATTTTCTCCACTAGTTTATGAAGTGTAGCATAATCAGTTTCTCCAGGTGGTCTATAGCAAGCTATTATTGTTAAATTATTTCCTTTGTTTGCTTGATCAATAATTTCGATTGCCATAATCTCAACCTCTTCTTCTACCCATAATGCTTTGCTGTTTAGCTCTGATTTAGCGCAAATAAAGATTCCCCCTCCCCTTCCATCCCTGTCCCTCCTAAACACCCTGTAATCTGTTCTGAATACTTCTGAATCATTAATGTCAATATTCAGCCATGATTCCGTACCTATAATGACACTTGGATTGCATATTTCTACTAAATTCCAAAACTCAACAATTTTATTCATAATACTACGGCAATTTACCTGTAGCAGCCTTAAGGAATCAGCCCCTACCTGAAAGTCTACGTTTTCCTGAAGTTGGTGTCATTGCTGCCCTTGATGCTCGTTGCCGTCAGCCCACTTCGTCACCCTCGCGAACAAAGCTGCCAGCTTTGACGATCCTCTTCGGTTCAAGTGTACTCCATCCCGTCCATAGTCCCAGTCTTCAATCCACGAATTCGGGTCAAGAAACTGAGCACCCAGTCGCTCCGCTACCCATGAAAAAGCTTCATTTACCTGCATCACCTTTCTCCAGCTGGAGTCGCGTCGTCTTAGTACTCCACTGACGACTATTTTTGCTGAAGGAAACAGCTGTTTTGTCCTTTTAACTAAGTCGTACATGTCACCCAACACATAGTTAACACTTCTCCGCAAGTCATTGCTGCCAACATGTAATACGATTGTCCGATAGTTGCCTTCCATCTCCTCTTGCTTTCTCTCGATTTCCCTCAGCACACCGTCAACTCTTATGCCAGGATAGCAAACTACCTCCGCCGTTGGATTTCCAGCATGTCTCACAATAGAGTCACCGACTATAAGGCTAGATTTCTCCTCTTCTTTTACTCTTTCTTCCCCCTGCTCCTTCAGTTGACGGTTTTCAGCTTCGAGCCTCCGAATGATATCTTCCGCCTGTTGTAGCTTAATACGTAGTTCCCGTGCTTCTTCTTGAAGCTGCTCCAGTTTCCTCTGATTTGCGGTGACGGTCTTGGCTCCCCTGTATTCCTTACATTCCCAGGTTTCCTCGATGTCCATGTCCCTCTTCACTTTCTGGCAGCCAAAGTGGAACCACTTCGAGCAATTACTGCACATAAGTCCGGTCCTCAGAACTTTAATACAGCTCCCACATCGTTCGTCCGCTACAGGTCCTGGATTAATCTCAATTCCGCCTATCACTAGTAAAGTTACTAACACAAAAATTACAAGATAACTCTGTGAAGTTTCCGTAGTACCTTCACGCTGACTACCTGCTCCCCGTGAGCGCAGACCCGACCACATTCCGATCCTCGCCCGGTAAACCACCAAGTCAACACCCATTGTCTCAACTCGTTTCTACCTGCCTCTCTACCTGGCACGTCCGATCTCCTCAAGCTCCAGACACCAACTCTGCATATATGTACTCTTAAGAGTGACCCTGTAGCACCGGACCTCCCCTGTAGCACCGGACCTCCCCTGTAGCACCGGACCTCCCCATCATGGATCCATTATCAGGAATAGCCGGGATGGTACTAAATCACAATTATAAGGGGTATGTAAAGGGAAGAATTACCCATAAAAGCATCTGTAAAACTATTAATACTTTCCTAAAGAATGGGACAGGCGAATAAATGAAATGAGCTAATAAAAATAACTTTAAAGATTTAAAAGCTACTACTGAAAGCAATTTTATTTATTTTCTTATTTCGTTCTCTCTTCTTTAAGAGAAAGTAAAAAGAACATATATAATACAGAGAATATCAGGATTCGTAATCGACTCGGCAGCTTTTCACACAAACATCTAGT
The DNA here is from genome assembly GCA_030765055.1 of Mantis religiosa. Taxonomy (NCBI): domain Eukaryota; kingdom Metazoa; phylum Arthropoda; class Insecta; order Mantodea; family Mantidae; genus Mantis; species Mantis religiosa. Next base: position 91,486,292 of record CM060955.1, on the reverse strand, counting down.
AGTATTCCACTGATTCCAAAGTCGTGGGTTCTAACCTGGGCCAGAAAGCAACGGCCCCATGTGAGTATATTTAATGGAATGTAAGTCCGGCACACCGGCGGGACGCAATTGAGAGCGTCATTAACAAGCAAAATATTTATTTAAATGCACTTATACTGCATCAGTAAAGAATATTACCAATTTGGATTCTTAGCTTTACGCTGTACATTTTGTTTCTTTTTTCTTGTTTTATTAATACTGGATAACAGAAAAAATATTATGTATTATTACTATTTTGTTCATTGTTAATTATATTTTAGCTTTTATTTAAATGTATAGGTATGTATTAAAAATGGGAATATATGTTTTGTTATAAAAAAGCTATTTATTGTAGTGTATTTGTATTTTGTTTTGGTGTTGCTTTTATTTCTTTTTAGTAGGAGTAGTTTCAATATCTGTAAAAAAATTGTATAAATTATAACAAAAGTTAATAAATATAAAAATTTGGAGTATTTATACTCTGGCTTGGGAAATTAGGTGCCAGGGTATCGTATTGTAGATGTTTATTTTATTGTACATTATACTTCCCGTAGGGGAGGGGATCCGTCCCCTTCAGCTGCCGTGGTGCAAGCGCTTAGCACTCGTGGTACCTCTGACGTTACTAGAGGAACCTCGGGCCGAACATTTGAGCCCCTCCCGAATGGGAGTTTTTCGGATCGGGTAGGAGGCAGTGTGTTCCCGACTCCCGCGGGAAATAGGGTACCTCCGGCCAGTCTTCGGCCCTCTGGAGGGGATAGAGGTTTGCCTAAAAGTCCCAGGTACTAGCCTGCAGAGCTAGCAGAATGTGTGCTGGTTTACCAGGCGGCCCCACCGAGGTTATTCGCTAGTCTTCCCTTGCGGGGTTGACGCGCGTAAGTGGCGCATCCACTTCCACCCGTCTTATTGATGATGTGGATGGGGGTAGCTTTTCAGACTTAAGGTATTGCTCCAAAGAAAGAGCCACTGAGGTTTCCATCACTCCCGAGTTGATAGAGGGCGGGATCTTAGGACTTTCGGGTACAACTTATTGTACAAGTGTACATTATACTCAACAGCTTCAAATATACCGTGTGAGTAACAACTATTGAACAATGCCTGTAACCCCGCTGTTGCAACTCGGTTTTTTTTTAATTTACGTCCTACAACGTTAAGTCATATCGGACGATGAATGAAATGAGCTAAATGATGCTCAAATGAGCCCAGGGTCCATAGAGCTTACTGTTATCTGACATCCATCTTTCAGGATAAGAGAAAACCCTGGAAAAACCTCATCCAGATAACTCACCCTGACGGAGATTCGAACTCAGGACCTCTTGAACGTGAGGCAGACACGCTACCAAGGCGGGCAGTGAAATGATATTTTTTTTTTAGAAAAGCTGTAAGATATCAATTTTAGTATGATTACAAATAAAGAGTGTGAGCTTTTTTAATGGCATCGTTTCTTTGTTCTGCACTCCTCCGTTCTTCAAATCTCAGGACGTATAAACGACGATCCCTTCAAATCGCAATTTAAATTTATTAGGACCTTAGTGCATGTGTACTGAGCAAAGTAAAACGCATCAATACTTCAAATCGAGTAGGTTTAGAAATAAACAATATAGTAGGCTACTTCAACATGTGGCTTTGGACTGAACAAATACAGACAAAAGCTAAGCTGATAAGGACAACAATGCTTCCTTCATTACAAAATATTCCTCATGGCATAACTCACAGAAGGACAACGAATTTAAATATTAATAATGTTCGGTGTTCCAGTGTTGCTGCAAACATTAACTAATTTCAAAGACAGACTTTGGCATTGTTTGGCAGTAAATGGAGGCCATTTTGAACATCTTTTGAAGTAAATTCATCATGTGTTACAACACAGCAACACTATTTTTGTTATGAATGTGTTTTCTTGGTTTAAATTCCATGCGTCCTAAAAAATTTAACTTAAAGTTCACAAAAGCATCTATCTGAACGTTCCAAGATCTAAGGACCATAAAAATGAAACAAAAATATTGTCAGTTAAAAACGTCCCGTCCTATTCGCTATCATATTAATATTGTGACTTTGGTGGGTTCGTAATATTAAAAGTCCAAGTTGAGAAATTAAAAATGTTCTTTATTTCCGTAGAAACACACTGTTTGTACACCCTTGACAGCAATATGACGCAACATAAACCAACACAATCTCTCGTCACTTCCGCACACTTAAGTAAACAAAAGAGTTCATTTTCAAATCACAGCTGGACAAGTTCAATTACGACTGACTCGATAAACTAGCCTCTTCTATATCTCCACTCACTGTTCCAGAAATCAATGGAATGTTGTGTAACAAACAAGACGGCACAAGACAAAACACGAACCTTCCAGTCATCTATCTTTATCTGTTTCGGCAAGCTTTTTATCTCCGCACTCCACTATCTGTACCTTTGTACGCGCCGGCCACGCTATCGCAACAATCTGTTCGCGACAATATGAAAACATGTTGATATCTTACTGATTTTCTAAACAATAAAGCTGGAAGCATTGTTACATGCTTTTTACTCACTCCGTATGTAAGCAAAAACGTAGATTAGAGGAACGCGTTTTCTTATATTTCTATTTTAATCATATAAATTAGAAATGTATAATTATATAAACACTTGTATGGCAGAAAGATGAAATGCACACGCAAAATCGTGCAAGTTTCAAAGAGTCTCATTTAGAAGCCTGGCAGTTCTGCTTTAACGCCACACTGCCCAAGTGATCATTTGACGGTAACACGTCACGTCAAGGGTAAACGGAATTTAATTATTTTTCCTTTCTCCCCCCTTTTAATTCAAAACTAATTAAAACATCTCATTTGCCATACCTTTTACTCCTCTGCAATCGAATAACCGCAAAAGTCGATCTACGTTAATTCGACCCAAATCCTGCGTGTATTCTACGCCGCCCAATTCTGCATCCGTATCACTCAGGCAGCTCTAACTCATATGTCCTTTGGAATGTGACATACAAGCTTGATATTTTCCATTTAAGTTTTTTTTTATTTTATTTTGCAATACTTAGTTCATATCGTTCACAGAATTTTAACAAAGTATTTTGAAGGAAGATTTAAATGTCGACTATCACCTATTGCGATTTGGTAGCCCGCTACTACCATAGCACTACTATACGAAAAGAAGTCTACCGTTTTCGATGTACTCCTGCTTGCTTAGGCAGAGTCAGGGGTGAGGGGAGCCAGTATTGTATCTTCTCCAGTATTCCCCTTCACACAAGTGCAGTACGTTCAGGATCTGTGGTATGCCGACAATACCTGTACTCTATTGCAGGCATAGTCGAATGACAATGCTTACTTTGAGAGTGATTAGGATTTATTGGAGCGCAAATAAACTTATCATATTTACATCCTAGCTTAATATATGGCGTGATTCTGAAGCCATAGTAACAATAGTTCCTTTTGTAACCGCATTATCAGGCAGCGATTAGGAGGCGGCGAATTAATCGAAGTCAAATAATTAAAATAAGAAGATAAATTAATATAAATGCTTTGCTAAACTAATATAACAATCTTGTTATAATAATATGAAATTATAATGATTAAAAAAGCGGTTGACTTAAAGAATAAGAAGGCAAGAATATAATTTAATATAACATATATACTAGCATCCAGGCAAGAAAGAGAAAATATTCTTATAAAAATCTGTACACGTCGCAGAGACAGGAAAGAAGGACCGTTACCTTCTTTGTGCTAGTCAAAGTTCAACGTCTGAAAACTATTGTATTCTTTCCGCCAGGAATGTTTTGGGACAAAGAACTTTCAAAATGCAGTTGAGCATGAACGCTAAAGAGATTTACTTCGCTGATTTGATAAGGATGTATACCGTTACAAACAACTCAGGGTAGGCGTTCCCCAACTCAGGGTGGGCGGATCGTCAGTGGGTCATATGAGTTTTGCAAACCAATGCGAAAATTCGAAATAAAATGAGAAACCAATAATAATGTAACATTTGAGAAGGGTGATGTAGTTTGGTCATGTAATAAAGTTAGAGAGGGGATCAGAATAAGGTTCGAACTGAATGGTGAAGTGAGAAAGTTTTCTTACAAGTTGATACTACGACAGGAAGAACGTGTTCATGTGCATTAAGAAGAGAAGCGAAAATTTCGAAGTCTGGAAGGTGGTCACCGATCCAAGTCGATAAATAAACATAGATTCAAGAATTAAACCAAATAATTGTAAAACAAAGTGTTATTAATACGACTGAGTAGCCAACAACCACAAAAATCCATTTTCTACAACCATTCCCTTGAGTATAACAGAACTCATAGCTCCAATTAAGCTCCAATTAGAATCCAATTAATTTAACGATGGTATGCGGGTTTGCCGCACTTTCTTCATAGTTTTTTTTTAATTATGAAGAAAACATCTTTAAAATAACTTTCCTCAACTTCACAGCTCTTAACCTTCTATATTTCACGAAATTTTATTCTTAGTTTCCACATTTCTTTTATTTTCGACATTTTTGCACGTTTTGACCTTATTTAATGCCTTAAGTTTGCCACTGGGGTGCTCAATTAAAGCAGGAAAGAGGAGGTTGACATCACCTCTTACCACCCGCTGCGATAGAATCGCGCGTTTACCTGTGGTTACCGAGTTCCAGTGGCGGAACATTGTTGTCATTCTGACGTATAGGAAATCATAAGCACACGCACTCGTAGTTTACTCCTCACTAATGATTTTTAGGATGACTTCTGTGGCACAAGTTATGTTTTCAAATTCTGCAATATGTGGTGCAAAAGACAAAGTGCGTTTCAAAAGATAAACAAGATGATCATCTTTGACCTTGCTGCGATACTTACTTTTAAGATAGTTCATATTTGGAAATATTTGTTCTCAGATATATGTAGAGCCAAATACTGCCATAAAATTAGATGCAAACAAACGCAATCTCTGATAACCACTGCAGGACAAAGATTTAAATAATTTCCATCCTTCCTTCTCAGAACATTTTACTGTCGTGGAATTTTGCAGTAAAGGTAGTTAGTTCCATTTTTGGCTCGTGTAGGGCCTCACTACATGGAAACTTCAAAGGAGTGTAAAATAATTGGATGTTTGTCTCAATTTATTTTAATATCCTCAAAATGCAAATGGAATGTCTCATGAAGTTGCTTTAGAAGTTCTGCATACTTTTCCAGAAGTATGACGTTTATTGTGAACACGGAACGCAAGCAACAGAAATTATATAAATCTGCAACTACCAGTTGTCCTTCCCACAGTCGCAATTGTGCCATAAATAAGATATTTAATTCATTATCAACTAACCTCAGAAATACAATTAACCGCGCCTCGTCGGATCTGTCCACCGATTGTGCAAGGCTAAAGAAAAACATGTTAAACACCTTATTTTGTTCTTTAATTACTCTTTAAAATTACAATAAAATTCTTTTGTGCGTCTCGTTACTGTACCTACCTCGAGAGAGACTGACTGATGCAAATAAATCGACAACATTCCTTCGGAGCAACTAGCAAGCTTCGCTCGATAAATTCGCCTTCAAAAAATGATTTCATATTTTTTTCCAATTAGCTCCGCCATTTTATAAGAAATCTGTACCAAATTTTCAACGTTAGGGAAATATTTATTAGGTGCTTTCATCTGTTCCATTTTCTGTGATCTGGCTTCACCTAGAACAAAGATATAGTTAAACGTTAGTAGCAACGCCACTGACTGCTGCCTCTGTCTCTCACTGCCTTGGTCACTGGTGTGGGGAAAACAACACGTGTAGGGGAGGGAAGCGAGTGCTGTACAATTGAGCACCCCTGATTTACCACAAATGTTTAGATGTTTTATAATGTATATATTTTTACACTTTTTCATCCTATTTTTAGGTTTGGTACATCACCTTCTGTACGAATGGACATTATTAAAACAGTAGGGCAGCATCTTCAAAGTGATCATTAAAAAGGAAGTGTCAAATTGACGAATAAATAATTAAAACGAACTTGAGGCCATTCGTGCGCTTTCAACCATTGGAAGCACAGTTAATACAAAAAAGCAATAATAAGGCTTAAACCGTATAGCCTATGAAAACTAAAGAAGCAAATATGAGGGTTTTAGAGTATTTTTTTAAAAAGTAACAAAGACTTATTTTCCAAATCACTTATTACCATTCATTCCTTTACATATTTTATTTGACCACAGTGTCATTGCCGTTATTCAGTACATATCGTAACTTCAAAGAATGTTGCTACCTATGATAAAAGCTAAGTATGCGCTTCTTATTTAACAATGTCCTTTACCGGAAGTTTCTTCAGATGAAGAAACAGATGAAAGTCGTTTCGTGCCAAATTTTTATTGCAAGAAGGTTAACCAAATTATACGTTCAGATCTTCAGCCTGTTTAGCTGTGTTTAAACTCAAATTGTCATTGTATGAGCTGTCAGATAACGGCACACTAAACGATGAAGCAATTGAGTATGTTATGTAAGCTAACTAATGTTATCGACCGTGGCACTTAGTAATCAGTTAATCTAAAGCAGAACAAACTCATTTTCTTCGAGAATATAACTCATTTTAAATTTACACTTATATTTTTTCACGTTCATTGATTTAAGGTATAATTTGATGACACAACGTTTCTCGTAGTTACTACATGCTAATACTATTACGGTTCATTTACGAGATCACTTTTTATCTAATCCGTGCAAGCAATTTTAAGATAAACGAACGTATTTGGACAACGTAACAGCCATTGCTATATGTTAATAATCACAAATACGTGGCATAAGAATAGACTAGTCGCAGTATAAGTTGGTAAGGTCTGAGCTTCTCGTATTAATTATCTGAAACATCGAAGACTTTTCCAAATCTTTTTCCTGCTGTTGACACGCATGATGGATTCCCTTTTGCACCATAATGATGGGTGTACCTTGAGACTGAATCAAGGTTATTTGGTTCATATTTCAGTGGGTATATATCCTCGATCATCCGATAACATACTCGTCTGGTAACTCAGTCGTGGATTCTAAACCGGTTCAGTTTAATGGCTTTTAAGTATAATTTGTTGGCATTTAAAAGAACTTCCGCGGGACGAAATACCGGCATACCGGCAGCGTTGTTATGATCCTAGCAATTGACACGTTGTTAAAAACGTTTTTCGATCATACACACAAGATGAAGCCTATATATTTTGCCCCTCTGTCAATTTTCACTGCTACTTCATGTGTAACCCTCAAATGAAATGCTCATAGTATCCTCTTCTTCCCTTACACTACACCTTATGGAGCGCCGAACACATGACTTCTCTAAAAGTATCAGTCTATCACAGCTATCGTTGCAATCTCACTCGCACTGAACAACCGAGGCTTATTGTGAATCAAGAACATGTAACTCTCTAGTTAACTCATATTTGTTTCTTCCTTCCTTGTTTTGCTGCTTTATAGGCTTCTGTTTTTCTCCTTCTATTTTTACATGTATATACACAATAACAACAAACATTAATGCTAGGTGTGGGATATGAACCTGCAACCTTCTGAGCAGCGGAACATTTTGGACTTATACTGTAGCAACCACGATTATCCATCGTCCAGGGGTAATATGCTGAACTGAGGTTCGCGAGGTCAGATTAAAACCCGACAGAGGGCGTAAAATTCCTTAGCATGGTTTTCTTTGGAAAGTAGGTAAAATTGTGGTCCTGTGTAGTACATTTACAGCACGTAAAACAACCTTAATGCTAATATGTAAGCCCTTAAGGAAAATTAAGAGGTCGATCACGCCCAATATAAAATGGGAAGCTGAGAAAAAAAACTAAAGTTAAAAGAGTTATGAGGGATAGCGCCGATGGCAAAGGAGAAACGCTTCCAGAAGGACCTGGTTGTCACTCGATAGCACTGCTGGTGCTTTAAGTTGGGCCAAAGGCTCTCTCCATACCTCTTCAACCGAGCAGGCGGCCGGTGGCTTACACACATATGTGCGCTATAGTTTACTATTCTCAGAAAGATATCAGCTTTATAAGTGTCGATAATTTTCAGTTTGATTGGAACATTCACAAACCAAACTTCTATTCGAAATGTTTGTTGACTTTGTAGAAAATTGTCAAGTACATTACAATAAAATGCATGCTCTCCAGTTCAGTACCGCGAATCTGTATACAGAAGAAAATAAATATATATTAAAGAGTTTTACTGTAGTCAAATGGTTGTGATGTGATCATATTTTTAATAAATCCATAAACATGGAGGAGGAAGTTGGCAATTCGGAACTCAAAAGTATACACCGTAACTGAAATATTGTGACCAGACATACTACATTTTAATCCAAAATGGAAAGGTTCGAAATCTCTGTCGTTAACATTTCGTGCATCACCCAGTTATATGATGCCAAACTTTTGGAATGAGCACAACTCTGTTGTATGGGGGTGTATACAAACTTTCAAAGAGACGCTTCTGTTTCTAACTTGTTTGATGTCGCTTTAAATTATCTGTAAGCCTTCCACAACTTCACAGTGTAATTAGACTTCTATGTTCCCGTTTTCTTTAGTTTTGTTTAGAGTTCAGAAATGTTACAAACATTTTGGTTTATAGTTCACACAATTTTTCAAGTACTCCTATTATTTTAAAGGTTACATTGATTTTGATTGTATTTCCTTTCTTCTATGGTGTGCTTTACAGGTATAAAGACGATACAAGTTCTGCAGAGAGAAGGTGAATGCTGTGAATGTATCCAATACAAAGAGGAGTGATAAGAACTTGTTCTGGGAGCGTAAGGTAAGTTACTGGATACGTCCCTGGAATAGTAATTTAACTTATTTGAGCTTGCTGGTAGATGTTTGGACTGTCATTCGAGGTATATTGCTGTCTTAAGATATATGTTACATTTGTATGTGCAGAGATTACATATGCTTCCTTTTATTGTTGTTCTCTAACTTTTTTTTATTTCCGTAAATACCTTCATTGAAGGTACCTAGATTAAAGTATCGTATTTTTATTCAAAAGGGAAGTGTGTAAATATCTAAGCCGGAAGTTTCATTTAAAACTCCCCCTATCTTGAAAATAATGCAACAGCTATCAATGAATCCAGCAAGGCGCTGAATACACACACGTGCTTGCAAATTATAAAACAATATTTATAAAAATACAAACCACTGAGTTAAGCCCAAAAGAATATTGGTATTGGAAATTAATTCTTCCTTCACACTAGCCGTCTGTAAGCCAAAGTATGGAAAGGTAGAGTCTACTGAAAAATTCAATGCCATAGCCGGGATATGAATCACGGATCTTCCTGTCTCCGTCCGGCTACTCTTAACCATTGAGTTACCATGGCCAACGTTCCAGCATGCCTGACCTTGGTAATGTAGTAGTAGCGTGTCTGTCTCACCTTCAAGAGGTCCCGAGTTCGAATCTCGGTCAGGGTGAGTTACCTGGATACGGTTTTTTTCGGGGTTTTCCCTTATCCTGAAAGACGAATGTCGGGTAACTCTAAGTTCTGTGGACCCTGTGCTCATTTGAGCATCATTAAACCCATTCCATTCATCGTCCGATATGACTTAACGTTGGAGGACATAAATTACGAAAACAAAAATATCCAGCACGAAATTTAACTCCATGGTATTGAATTTTTGAATCTAACTCTACCTTTCCTTACATTGGGCTAAAACGGCCAGTGTGAAAGAGCAATGAATTTGCATTAATTGACCTAATAGTCGTCTTCAACTATAAAGCCCGGACCTTAAAGTACTTGCAGCATAGTAAGTCGCCATTAAGGTAGTTGTCTTATGTGTTTATGAAAACTCTTAGTAGTTTACCGGGAAAAACACGACTCCGAGAACTTAATGCAGTGCTGGCATGTTGGCCATGGTAGCTCAATGGTTTAGAGCAGCCTGACAGTGGCCGGAAGATTCGTGGTTCAAATCTCGGCTATGGCTTTTAATTCTTCAGTCTGACTGTACTTTTCCACTATACAATATTTAATATCAAGGAAATTGAATTATGGATATTAGAAATAGTGAGAGGCTCAAATATTTGTATGTTTAAAGTGCCTTATAAATTAATATGGTTTTAAAAATTATGTCGTTAATATTTGTAAATAACAACTTTTTTGGATTGTCTATAATGTGAAAATGTGTTATAATTTGCTTACTCTTTTGCTTCACAATAAAGACGCCTATGAATATCTAAAAATGTAATATAAAATGAGTTGGTTCCTGGTAAATAATAGTGCTAATTTCACGTTTCAATTTTCAAATTTTATGTAACATGTACTAGGTTCATAATGAGAGAAAAGGTATACCTACATGCCAGAGACAAGGTTTAAAAGCGATTTTATGCGTTACAAGTTACGATAAAAGTTATAAATAATTACAAATAAGCTATTAATCTTATGAGTGTCTAAAGAATATGAATATCCGGATAGTATTGGAAACTCTCAGCTATTTGTGATACCTCCTTCCCCATTAATATTCCCTGTTCTTCCCGAGGGACGTAGGCGATAAGATAGCTTCAACTCCTAGGTTGCTAAAGAACTAGAAAGGATGCACATTTCCGCATATATTTTAGAGTCATAATATAAAACGACGTTGACGAAGGCTTTGACTTTTGGTTAAAAGTTTCTAGGGTAGAAAATAGCTTTCGCAACTCCATAACAATGAAAAATAAAACACAAATATGCATATTCCTTGGCAAGTACAGTGAAACCTCTCTAAAACAGAACGTGATTGTTAAGGCATTTATTTTTCGTTTACACAGATCTCCATCTTTCAGAGGGTTGTGTTTGAACACAGCGAAATTACGTAATAGTCACACAGGTTTTCAGTGAAGAATAATATAGAATGAAATGTAAATAACATTAGTTGATATGTATTATGTACTATATTTTCAACTTACGTACATATAATAATTGTAGTTTATCGTGTAGTTTCTTTGCCTGTTTTCATCTTACCTTTCCAGTCAGCAACTGTCTGCATATCATTTGCTTCACCACACAATCATTCAAAATAATGTTATGGCGATGTTTTAAACTCTTGAACCATCCATTGGAAGCTCTGAAATGGTCTTTGCCTAATTTTGCTGTCTCTAAGGCTTGAGTCTGAAGCAATGATCCAGAAATGGGAATTCCCTTTGCGCGTGTACTAACAAAACACTCGAACACAGCACGATTTAGCTCCTCATACTCTATATATTTTGTGATGCTGCGCCCTTTAGTGACTCATCTTTAATTTTTATTTTTTCAAAATTTCATAAATATGTGTCTTTCCCACCTCAAGGCAAGGCTACACTGAGAATTCCTGAAAATTCTTAAAATTTCTATAATAATAAACTGTCATTGTGAAAATTTAGCCACATAATTAGAGTATCATTCTTAACTTGCATGCAAATTTTCATGTTGCTACACCAAGTAGTTCATTAATTATTAATTATGTTTGTGAATATATTGTAAAAATTAAAAAAGTTCTACGAATCAAAATATTTTAACTTTTAAGTTGAGAGCGGCTGGACGGAAACCAGAAAATCCGTGGTTCAAATCCCGGCTATGGCATTGAATTTTTCATTCTGACTCTACGTTTCCACAATTTAGCCTACACACGGCCAGTGTGAAAGAACAATTAATTTCTTTTAAGTTGAAGTTTTGTTTTAGGCTAGTAAGAGCAGTTTTGAAAGACCCACATTCTTTCTTTTTTTTAATATTCTTGTATTATTTGTTCTCAAATATTTTCCATGTGTTAGTTCTCAAAATTATGAAAATATTAACCTTTTTATTCCTTAAAACTACATAATTTTCAAAACATGAGCATTGACAAAAAGGAGAATGTGAAGTTTCTTATTTATATATTATGGAACAATCCTGTAAGTTTCACCAAGTTAAAAGAATAACTTTGACGCGTCCGGCATTTTGTATTGTGTAAAGTGTTAGAAAAAATGTTTCTCAGAAAATTAACTTTAAAGTAATGGCTGTTACTTTTAACGTTTGTTAAAGGTCTCTTTAAATTGACACGTGCAAATGGTAAAAATAGCATGCCATCTATTAGTACAAACCCTAAGCTACCAAAAATGCCAAATAGGAAAATTCCATAATTTTCAACTTTTTGGGTGTATTTTCAGTGTCGCCTTAAACAAAACAGTTAATTCTTTAGCTGGACGTTTGTTCTTTAATGTTCTTCAATATGAAAATTAATTTGTTCCTCCTTAATTTTTCCTGATAATGTCTTATGTTTAAAACTTATTTTAAAGAGTTTGTGTACATACAATGCTCTTAAAGGTCACTCGTACTTGATCTCCTGTAAGAACAAAACTGAGAATGAACACACTGAATAACAGTTGTAACGTTACCATGTGTACTAGAAGAGAGTTGAGAGAGCTAATGGTTTCTTTTCCCTTTTCCTCTATGGATTACAGTTTATATCTGTATGGTTCATGGAACTTCGGTGCAAGTGCAGTGACCTTGAAAATTATTGCACTTTTTAAAATACGTACATTGTAACCCATTACACATAAATAATAAGTTTTAATCAGGTTATTTACCCAAACGGATCCCAAAAAATATTTCTGTTTCCCACGTTACGCCGTTTTCCGACTTAGAGTGTTACGTTTTTCCAGGTTTGCGGCATATAACAGGTCCATTTTAGGCAGGTTGTGCTCTGTGATACATAGATGATCTTATTTACCTCTACTTTATCAACCTGAGAGTTTAGATATGTCATTGCTCCATTCATTATTATAGAGCAATTGCATTGTAAGCCCTTTTTAAAAGGAAACTTTCAGCATGAAGGTAATATAATGTATTTTATATTGCACTTATAGAAGATAATTGGAGTATAATGAGCTATATTACTAGTTGAATCTACAAAGAAGCTATAAACAGCTACGTACGTTTTCCTTTTATCACATGATGGGATTAAACTATGAGTGTATTTGACACTATACATTCAAATTTTTTCACATTATAACACAATGAAAGACTGCACACTAGTTGCTCTTTATTTTCAGGGAGCAAACCTGCCGAAGTCTAATATATAAACAGCGACATCTTGCACATAAAATGGCAACTTAAGCAGCACTCGTAGTACAGCGTCAACTTGAGAGAACATTTCTGACATCAGTTGGCCCACGAACGTTCTTACTTTTCGTGAAAATAACGCATGAAATTATCTGTACGGTCGTCAGCACCGTGTATCAGAGACAGGTAAAAAATGGGAGCAATTCATTATCCCGTGCAACGGGAGAACGTGCAAGATACCCACAATCCAACGGGAGCCACCACAAGGGAAAAATGATACATTTCTGGTACATTTATTTCCATCTCTTGCAATAATGTCGAATGCGTTGGCTACAATACGCAAAGCTGAGGGAGTTTTAAAAACTAATTTTTCCCAGTCATCCTCCGGTTTAGCTGTAATAGCAGAGGCTTTTCGCGAACCTGCTGTTGCTTAAATTCATTACTTCTCAATATATGGCATTCGTATTAAAAATGCACATTCACATGAACTTTTAGTCATAATATTTAGTTTTGTATAGCTTCTATAAATATTTCCGAAATTTATTTCTATCTAACAGTTAATTTTTTTTATTTCTCTCTAATTTGATTACGCATTCCACTGTAGATACAAGAGCTATATTGTAAACGTAAGAGGTAGCCAAAGCCTTAAAAAGTAGCCGCTATGTAATATCTTTGAAATTCTATAATATCTATAGAATAGATGTCATAGCAGTGCTCTAACAGCATTCACATGCACATCATCACTTGCTGATCGGTCTTCCAATTCCATGGTTTTGATGAACGTCTTCCCTGCCTCTACGAAATGTATTAGCCCACGTAGCCACGGTACGACATGGTAAAGTCTGTCTACCACAAGTTTCCAATAATTCTCTATGTCATTGTTGAGCATTTACTAAACATATTTAGAGTACCAAAGATAACATTGTTACATAAAATTATTGTCTTCAAACTCACAGCTAACAAACATTAGATGTTCTTATTTTTCATTGTTATAAACTATAGTGCCAAATGCAGACAGTGTTACCACTAACTTTTTAATGATCCATGCATGAAAAATCTCAGTAATCAGTCTTACTGACATGTAAAAGGACACCTGTAAGAAGGAAATATTAACATAAGATCCTAGCAACTGGCACAATCGACACGATTATAAATATTTTAAATGTTTGCTATGGACATTTCGTTCAATAAGAAGAGTAATTTTCACGGACTATTCGACAAAATTCAAAATGTACTAAAATATATCCAACATGTGCTATTTTAATAGAAAATCTGTACAAATGTTCTTGAAAAACTAATAGCTAACGAACAGTGTTATTGAAGGAAAACTTGGGGTAATAGATTTGATTTAAAATAGTCTTATTGATTTCTTGGATAATGGTTAAATTAAATATTCACTTGGTATTTATCCGAAGTTTCACCTTTCACTTATTTCTCATATACCAACATACACATGCGCATATCCACATGCACACACATCCTGAGGTGGCGGACTTTTCCTAAAAATCTCCTTTACATTCACGTAACATTCTTTAGACACGGTTGTTTATTATAATATATAGCTTGAGTAAAATATTGTTGTAAAAACTTATTCCTCTATCTACTCAATGTAGCTGAACGTTCTTAAAAATAGTTTCAAACAAAACTTGAATGAAGAAAAACAATGTAGTTATAAGCCGGCCTGGAAATTGCATAACCTTCCCACGTTATCGTGAGAAACAAATGAATGATGACACTTCTAAAAAGCCAAAGTATCAAAATATTAAACCCAATAACAGCAGATACCTCCTACCACCACACGGAAAGCTATTTGCTTTAATTGTATGTTTTACCGAGAGAGATATTTTTGGCGTTGTAACGTTTGTCTGTTTATTACAGGTCAGTAATTAACTAAAATTATGCAAAATTCATTCAATATTAATACGACTTGTTTTTTTTTTTTATTTATAGAATATTCAATATATACATTTTGTTGTGTAAATATTGTCGCAGCGTCGCGCATAAAAGTTTCGGCGCAGAGAGATAACGGACGGATAGTGCATCACAGAGGTGAAGAGCTTGCATAAGCAGATAAACAAAGCACGGAGATAAAAGGCATGCCAAAACAGATAAAGCTAGAACATTCTACTGAAATCTTGATTGCCTTACAGAACATTCAATTTCCTGTTTGTTACTGAATATTCCGGAAATGTCTAGTAATATGAGTAGAGGTATTTAAGGAAGCGGCGGCGCGCCAAGGGACTGTAGTAAACATTGTAAAGACAGTCGTGAACACAGTTTGTAAACAGAGAGTGGTAACGAGAGCTGTAATTGAAACTAGTGTGTTTGGAAAGTGAACTCTTTGTTGTGGTCAACGACCTTGGAAGATAGTAATTGTGTATGTGACGTATTGCTGCTACTGTGAGTGTGTTTCTAAGCAAATAAAGAACGTTTTGAATTTCTGCAACTCGGGCTTTTAATTCTACGAACCCACAAAGTCACAATATGCTATAAACACTTATGTACTATTTTATGTTAAGGAAACTCTTCTTTTCTAATTTTGCGCTCCTCGTGTGGAAACTTACGTGAGCGCTAGGGACCAGAACCTGACGAAGAACAGAGGAAGTTTGGATCTGATGGAACATCCAGGGTGAGGTATGAGCCCGATATCTATAGTTTAGATGGTATTTGGCCCTGGTCCAAAAGTCGCAGTTTCAAACCCGGTCAGACCAATAGTGTTTAAAAGTGACAGCCTCATGTCAATAGAAGACGGCGTCGCTATATAAAGAGACTTATTTTTCTTGGAACATGCGCAATGGTAAATCCACAATGCAGAGGTTACCCTTTCGCCCAGCCACCGTTTCCAACAAAGGAACTATCATTATGCTTGCACTTGTACGTGCTTTAGGGTTTCCGTCCATCCGTGGTGCTAATAGTATCATCTCTGCTCTATGTGGAGCCTGTGTACTAAAATCGGGTCCGGAGTATAGCTGGAAATGCCCGAAAATGAGTCCAGAATACGTTAGAGACATATAGTAATAATAACACAGCTTTATATGGGAGGGATTGTTTACCCTTCAAGGTTAGCGGTCTACGCATGGCATACGTAACGAGCGCCATCCCCCGCACCTGCGCCACAGCTAACGAGGGATGTCCAGGAGCTACTGTATCCCCACGACAAAAAGGCTGGAGGGGAAAGAAGGGTAGAGGATCTTGAACTGTTTATCTGCTCCGGTAGTGGATATGTTTACTAGGAAATGAGTGTATGAGAGTGCACATGAGTCAACAATGCTGCCAGATCTACTACATGGCAAAGAGAGAATAGCATATCGGGAAAAATTTGCAACACAGAGATGTGTACCTCAGCTTATCGCACATACACAGCGAGCCCAGTGTAAACGTAGTCTGTTCAGATATAATCATGTCTTGTGGACTACAATGTGTCACACTTCGGCAGACGTGAGAAAACATATCATATAGAGATACGCAGCTTCTAATCGCTCTATTTGTGTTTCGTAACTTACTATACATCAACTTACTAATATTTCACTCTTCTAATCGACCAGATAAGACCCGATAAGGGAAGATCACAGCGCTGGTCACCTGAAGGTCGATACGCCTCAACGCTCTGTCGAGTAATATGTCTGTTGCAGTAAATGCAGCGATAGGTATTATGTATGGGTGAGTTACGTGACAACACTTGTATATTTTAAACGAACCTTCCATCCTTATCCTTATGTGATTATGAAAGGGTAGAGCCAGACTAAAAAAAATGCAATGCCATAGCCGGGATTTGAACCACGGATCTTCTGGTCTCCGTCCATCCGCTCTATACCCTTGAGCTACTATGCAACGTGCCGACATGACATTAAATTCTCCAATTCACTCGTGTTTTTTCCCGTAAACCACTAGGAGTTCTCATAAACACATGAGACAGCCTTAATGGCGACTAACCATGCTGTAAGTACTTTAAGGCCTGAGCTTTATAGTTCGGACCACTATTAGGTACAATTAACGGAAATTAATTCTTCTTTCACACTAGCCGTGTGTAGGACGCCGGACTGAAAAATATAAGTATTTACAGCATAGTAAGTCGCCATTAAGGTAATTGTCTCGTGTGCTTATGAGAACTCCTAGTGGTTTAGCGGGAGAAACACGAGTCAGTTGGAGAATTTAATGTCATGTTGGCAGGTTTACCATAATAGCCCAATGGTTTAGAGCGGCTGGACGGCAACCAGAAGATCCGTGGTTCAAATCCCGGCTATTGCATTGAATTTTTCAGTCTGGTTCTATCCTTTCATAGTGCGTCGAACACACGGCTAGTGTGAAGGAACAATTAATTTTCATTATTTGAACCTAATAGTGGTTCGAACTATAAAACCTGGGCCATAAAGTACTTACATGTTGTAAGTCGCCATTAAGGTAGTTGTCTCATGTGTTTATGAGAACTCCTTGTTGTTTACCGGGAAAAACACGAGTCAGTTGGAAAATTTAATGTCATGTTGGCACGTTGGTCATAGTAGCTCAATGGTTTAGAGCGGCTGGATGGAGACCAGAGGATCCGTGGTTCAAATCCCGGCTATGGTATTGATTTTTTCAGTCTGGCTCTACCCTTTCATAGTGCGTCCTACACACGGCTAGTGTGAATGAACAATTCATTTCCATTAAAAGTGATTATGTTGCACATTACTGTAGCTTGCCTTCTTATCCTTGGCAAACCGTACTTGTAAGTGGTCGCATGCGGCACAGTGGTAGTTTCCTTGTTAAGTCATGGAGATGCCGGATGGGAGGTGTAGGTGATCAGCATGCTGACTCCAGCGATCATGAGTCCATTATGTGGCTTTTTAGTGACGCCACCTTTCCATCAGGAATTTGAATACCAGAATTTTCCTCTTGAATTATGCTGTTTATATAACTGGACTTTTTGTTATAAATGTGTGTGCGTGTTTTTCCCTCCTGCTTTTGGCGAATCACCAAATATGCATTTGCAGTAAAATCTCGGTATCACATTAATGACTGTGTGTAGCTGACAAGTAATACAAATAAATGCCGCTAGAAACAGGAACACAAACTAAAAGTACTAGTGCAGAGGAAGCACGTAAAAACAAAAGAAATTCTGTTGTACTTTTCTGTGTGCACATAAAAATGATGTACGAGTCTGCATCGCTATGTAAGAATTTTCCGCGAATTGTAATTTATCACAAAATACTAGGTGCACGTGAAGCGAGAGTTAGTTGATTTCGTCTCTATCTCTCCATTTGCTGAGGCCAGCAGAATGGACACCGAAACACTAGCATGCAAATTCATCCTCGAAATGAAATGTTTCTCTCCACAAGCTATCTGAACGGTCATTCCTCATACAGATACGTAGCTGCAAATAAAGAAATTTTGCTGTACCCCGCTCTTTTGGTGCAGTCCATTCAGCCAAAAAAGATATTCCTCTTAAATAAACTTGAAAATATGTGCTGTGTTTCTAAAACTGCAGTAGTTAGACATTATCGTCACGTTTTATGTCCACGACCTGTTATAGGAGCGTTCGGCAATATGTATCTTCAAAATAACATAGAAACTATATCCTAAAAATCCAATATATTAGAGTCACATCACATTCTATATTCTCTGTCGTTTATTACTGGCACTCAGATATTCTAACAAAAGCTTGTTTTTCTTCTCCACTTCGTTCTGACCAAGTTAGACCTTTACAAAAGTAACTACATTATATATTTTGTCATAGTTGCACAGAAAACGGTTATTCGAAGCATAAGTACTGGATTCCATATCAAAATATCCAGCCATTTATGCCCGAAATTTTTCTTGTAAACTTCAGATGTTTCACTCAATCAATGTCAATTAATTTTAATGTTTTAGATGGACAATGACACATACGGTCTAATCTTGATACTAATTATTGGTTGGAAAACAATAGTTTCTCTAAAGAATGGGTAAAAACAAATAGATATATGTGAGTTATTTTTATTTGACTTTCTCTGCCCTTTCGTTTTCTTTACTTCATTCTCATTTTGCGTTAATTATCTTAAACATTTGAGAAATGTTTTATTACATATTTAATGCATGTATGCAAGGCATAAACGTGGCGAAATGATAGTCTGAAGGTGTAAAAAGAACTATTTTACAAGATTCTTTTACAGAGACGGTATATACTATTTTTGAAATTCCAGGCTTGGTACAACCTTTGTACAAACAAAGAAGAAAATAGTGACATAATACTTGAACAAAGTATGAAGTAATTCCTGGAAATTCAAATATTAATAAACGTTTCCAAATTAATTAAATCCACAAAAAATACGAGGAGGTGTCATAAAGTTTTAATTATCACCCTGTAGTTGTTATCCTAGAGAGATGAAAATTTTTCAGTATCAGCACTAATCCCTCAGGATATAATTTTGGTAGTTTCAGGTTTGAGGCCTTTTGCTGTTTTTAAAGTGAGTGCCAGAAGTGACTGAGGTATAAGATGGGAAAAATTGAGGGTCGTGGTGTGATTAAGTTCCTGATATGAATGGCAAAACTGCCCGGAAAATCCATGACGAGATGACGTCTGTTGATCGAAATGATTGCCCATCATGTGACACTATTGTGAGGTGAAAAAGGAATTTTCAAACTGGTCATATGTCCCTGACAGATGAGCCAAGAGCTGGTAGACCGTCAATGACAGACGATGCTGTCACAGTGAAGAAAGTGGAGTGTTTACTACTGGAAGACAGACCAGCAACCATCCAAATGGTTATGAATGAGACACATCTTAGTTATACTGGATTTCGGTTCAGCTGCTCTTGGAAACTGGCCTTAAAATGGAAATCCGTCGACTTAAGAAGCACATATGAATATAGCTTAATTATCACGTTAAGTAGTTACGTTTCTATGACCCAATTAATTTTCTATACTCACACCATCTCCTGAAATAGCATTTAATATACAGAAAACAGTCGTTTGTTCAGTAATGCGAATTTTGATAGTGTTTTGGCTTTATTTATGTTTGTGTTATATCCAGTGTTTCATTTGCGGTTATAACATTTAATAAATGTCCTGATGATGGTAGAGATGCACACTTCCGAAACGTCGATCTCTAATCGTCTTTTCACCTGGCTTGCTGCCCGAGAAGAAATTGAACAATAAAAGAGTTTGTAATAAGAACTTACTTTGTTTTAATTATTCGGCTCAACATATAAATAATGCCCCGTTTTCCAGACCATGGAATTACTTTCTATAAGCATTATACAATGCTGCATTTTAAATATATGTAGTGTTTAAGGCCCGCTTTTACTACATACGGCACTACAGGCGTTGACACTGATGATACATGAGATGAATATGGAACACTGGGGGAATGAGATGGCGGGGGAAACCGCAGATCCCGGAGAAAACCCGCCCAAGCGCCATGTTGTCCACCACAAATCTCACTTTGCGATCATCTGGGATCGAACCCGGGCCGCCTTGGTGAGAGCCAAGCGGTCTAACCACTGAGCCACGGCGCGGCCACGATTTTTATTTTTAATTTACGTCCTCCAACGTTAAGTCATATCGGACGATGAATGGAATGAATAAAATGATGCTCAAATGAGTCCGGGGTCCATGGAGCTTAGAGCTACCCAACATTCGTCTTACAGGATAAGGGAAAACCCCGGAAAAACCTTCTCCAGGTAACTCACCCTGACCGATATTCAAACTCGGGACCTCTAGAACGTGAGGCAGACGTGGTACCACCACGCTACCAAGGCAGGCGCCGCCACGATGTTGTCTTTGAAGTTTTACATAACTTTATATCAGTAATTAATGCCGCTAGCTGCTGAATTTTTGCCGAATTGTTCTGAATTATTTCAGTACTAAATTGGTACTAGTCTGAGAAATGTCGTTGACGTGACAAGCGCGAAGATGGGTCGCTTACCTTTGTTCGGATATCTGGTTGGCTATGCTTCTTGCTCCGGTCTTAGCCGGCTACTTTGCTTTGTAGGGTTGACTAGCTTCCTGGCAGCAATTCACGTCAATTAAGTTCTACCATCTGCTGGAGCTGCGTCCTTTCCATATATGCTCGACCTCTCGACGTTGCCCTTCTCCTTTCTTGGTAATATTCATCGATATTCCTTGTTAACTTATACAGCCCATTACGTGTTGGACTAATATATGGTTATAGAATTGTCTCTGGCGTGTTATAATTATCCGCTCTTTCTGCTATCTTGAGACATTTACATGTGTGTACTTCTCAGGTCCTTGCATGTAATTTTCTATCCTTACTGGAGTAAATGTGTTACACAGATTGCTAGAGCACTGTAGGTATAATACATAGGTAATGTAAATATTGCTTCATAGCTAATGTCGTTTTTTAAGAAAAACAATTATTTGAAATATGTTGTGACAAACAATTAACTAAGTTTTATAGTACGAGGCATATTTTTTAAGTCAGCACCGTTTTACGATTCCGCCGCTGCAGCGCTACGGTCGGCGTTCCGCGCATGCGCGCTGGTTACCTACATCTCTTGTCTACGCACTGACGACATTGCAGTCTGATTCTTTATTGAATACGTTGGTTACTGAGTGTTTAAGATGCCTCCGCAATCGTGAGTCCCGTCGATTGTGAAGTACGGGTTGTTATACGATTTCTTATTGCTAAAGGCGTAAAACCGATCGATAATCATTGTGAGATCTGTGAAGTTTACGGACAAAACATTATGAGTGATGGAATTGTAAGGAAATGGGTGAGAGCATTTAAAGATGGCCACACAAATGTGCATGAGTGTGGGCGTCCTTCGGTCGTTACTGAAGATTTGGTGCAGAAAGTGGACGAAAAGGTGAGAGAAAACAGACGCTTTACAATTTCATCATTGTGCGACTATTTTCCACAATATTCTCGTACTGTTTTGTTTCGCATTGTGACCGAGAACTTGAAGTACCGGAAATTGTGTTCACGTTGAGTTCCGAAAATGTTGACAGATTTGCACAAAACCCAACGTTTAGGCAGTGCATTTACTTTCCTTGAGCTGTACCACAATGAAGGTGTGTTTTGTATCGCATTGTGACCGAGAACTTGAAGTACCGGAAATTGTGCTCACGTTGGGTTCCGAAAATGTTGACAGATTTGCACAAAACCCAACGTTTAGGCAGTGCATTTACTTTCCTTGAGCTGTACCACAATGAAGGTGAAGATTTTTTATAAAAAATTGTTACTGGTGACGAAACATGGGTGGCCTACGTCACACCAGAATCGAAACAACAATCCATGGAATGGTGACATTCAACATCACCCACAAAAGTGAAGTTTAAGCAAACAATTTCTGCCCGGAAAATCATGTGCACAGTTTTTTTGGGACAGAAAAGGAGTATTGCTAGTGGAGTTTCTGCCTCCTAATGAGACAATCAATGCAACGTCTTATTGTGAGACATTGAACAATTTGCGCCGTGCAATCCAGAACAAAAGACGTGTCAAGTTGAGTAAGGGTATCGTTTTGCTGCATGACAATGCCCGCCCACATGTGACTAATTGGACCAAAGATCTTATGAAATCTTTTCAATGGAAACTCTAGATAATCCTCCATACAGCCCTGATTCGGCGCCCAGCGACTACCATTTGTTCCTGCACTTGAAGAAACATTTGGGCGGTCAGCGTCTTCAAGACGATAATGAAGTCAAAACAGTTGTGATACAGTGGTTAACACGTGAGGCGGCAGAATTTTATGAGGAGGGTACTCAAAAACTGGTGCCACGTTATGACAAATGCCTCAATATTCACGGAAATTATTGTGACTTTGTGGGTTCGTGAAATGAAAAGTCCAATTACACCACTCAACAATGTTCTTTATTTCCACCGACTTACAGTTTAACACTTGCCAATTACACAAAATTACTTGCTGCACACAATTACAATTTACCAGTTCGTCCGTTACAATTTCACTGTACTCGCGGTTACGTAAGCTCCGGTACACATTCAAAGTTACGTACAGTCTTCCGTTGCACAACCCTTTCGTTCATTAACACGTCACTGACTAACTCATACACCAAGAACTGCGACTGTCTCCTCACTCACTGACAAAACCAACTCACTGACTGACTAAACCAAACCCAACTCAACTCACTAACTAACTCCGTCTGTCTGTCTGTAACTCTCTTTATATAGGAATATCGCCGGTTTCTCGTGT
Organism: Mantis religiosa; assembly: GCA_030765055.1. Classification (NCBI taxonomy): domain Eukaryota; kingdom Metazoa; phylum Arthropoda; class Insecta; order Mantodea; family Mantidae; genus Mantis; species Mantis religiosa. The sequence goes on along the minus strand of CM060955.1, from coordinate 91,463,196 downwards.
TTACAAGATTGTTCTAGTAACAGAAAGATCGAGAAACAGGTGTAGAGAAAACCGGCGACACAGTCATGTTTTTTTCCTGACCACAGTCTGTCACCACCACAAGACAAACGAGGAGGAGGTGTGGCTAACCGAGCCTCCCCTACCTTCCGCTGCCAGCTGCTTTACAGGGTGCTCAAGCGCCCGCGTTACATTATGTAGAAAAGTAGATTAAAGTACAGGCTTTCGTGTAAAAATAAAATTATTGCGTTATCTATGCACGTCTTTTTTTAATTCCAAAACGGTACTGACTTAAAAAACATGTCTCGTAGATACCATTAGATTCTATGGTCTTGAGCCATTGTTCAGGCGAGGTTTATTATCCCACGATGGTACCAGTCTCTGGTTATTGGTGCGAAGAATGAGGTGACACCCACTTGCACTACTTCAATGCTGTCAATATTTCTTCTACGTAGAAAATGGATCGAAAAAGATCATAATATGATGATGGGAGATCAGAGCTGTAAACTGGGTGTGGTGGCAGTTCGAGTCTTCCCAATTCTTTATTTTTTTTTTTTTGCATTGTTGTCATCCAGTGTGGGGTGTTGCATTGTCCTGTTGCAGTAGAACTCTATTTTGGTTAACTAATGCTGGGTATCTCCATCTCATATTTTCATGAACTCGTTTCAGTTGTTGAGAATAAAGATCCGCGTCAATCGCCCGCCCGTTTTGAACAATCTCCCAGTGAATCATACCTTCAAAATTCTACCAGACATTCGACATTCCTTTGGGAGCGAATTGATTGTGTTTAACGATGACTTTGGCAGGTGTGGCGGTGATCAGCCACCGTTTCGAGGCATCAGTGTTTCGGTAATATACCCATTTTTATCACAAGTGACAATTATCCTGTCAAGTAATCCTGTCATCCATGGGATTACGGATAAGCTGAGGACAGATGTCCACCCTGTGTTCAGCCTATTGAGGTGTCAGTTCATGAGGTACAGATCTACAGCTTCTGTATGATTTTCAAGTGTCTTAATATAGAGGTGTATGGTATCTTTTGATGCACCAAGTTCTTCTGAAACCTTACAGGTTTTTTGCGGATTTTCTCGAAAAGGTGGTATGTATTCTCAATATTCCATACTTAAGGTCTTCCAGAACCTGGTAAATCTTTAGCGTTTTCGTCTTCATTGTTAAAACGTTGAAAAAATCGTTGTGCCACACCCTCACTAACGACACCTTCTCTTTCCACCTCACATATTCTTTGAGCCGCTGTTGCTGATTTATAATTTTGTTTCTAGTAAGGTTTTAAGAGAACTCTAAGTTCTAACTTTATCTCCATTTTGTGATGGTTTATTAACAACTGAAGCCTGATACATGCTCACAATGTACGTAACGCTAGCCATGGCATCCTGTAAATAGCATTGCCAAACCAAAGAAACCCAATATATTTACCAAAACACCAAACTCATAAAACAGATTTAGTTATGAGATCACCGAGTACATGGTAAATGCAATGTTATAAAAAAACGTATCTGGCTGTTTACTATGTTATGGATCTCTAGCATGTAGATTATCCTCTTCCTTTTATTGTAAAGAAAGAAGTGAATATACGTTGGAAAATAATTAATGAAAGACCTGGTAGCCCCACCGTCAAACACGGAAATAAAATTTTAACATAATGACCATTGGAAATTAATTGTTCTTTCACACTAGCCGTGTGTAGGACGCACCATGAATGCGTAGAGCCAGACTGAAAAATTCAATCCCATAGCCAGGATTTGAACCAGGGATCTTCTGGTTTCCGTCCAGCCGCTCTAACCATTTGAGCTACAATGGCCAACGTGCCAACATGACATTAAATTCTCCAACTGACTCGTGTTTCTCCCGGTAAACCACTAGGAGTTCTCATAAACAATGAGACAACTACCTTAATGGCGGCTTACTATGCTGTAAGTACTTTGAGGCCCGGGCTTTATAGTTCGGACCACTATTAGGTACAATTAATGGAAATTAATTGTTCTTTCACACTAGCCGTGTGTAGGACGCACTATGAATGTGGTTTACCGAGAGAAACACGAGTCAGTTGGAGAATTTAATGTCATGTTGGCACGTTGGCCATAGTAGCTCAAATGGTTAGAGCGGCTGGACGGAAACCAGAAGATCCGTGGTTCAAATCACGGTTATGGCATTGAATTTTTCAGTCTGGCTCTACACATTCATGATGACCATTGTTCGAAAAAAAAAATGTATACACTAATAGGGTCAATGTTTTGCTGCGATGGATAGTGCCGACCGAAATGAAATCTAAATCCTATAAGATATAGAGTAATAATGTTTAGCGCAATACACTTCTATAGACCATAACTTTTGAACCAATAACAGGACACATGTGAAACTTTTGGAAAATATAGTGCACAATAGGGAGATTACATTACACTGTTTACATCTCAAAGAAAATGTTGGAAGTGTCCTCCACTAGCATCTACACATGTTTGCACTCGTCTCACGATATTCTCTGAAGTCTGTGGCCCCCAGATCTCATGACCTAACCTCACTGGAATTTTTGTGGGGGTATCTAAAATATAGAGTGTGCAAAAATAGGCCACGGACATTTGATGTTCTCAAGGAATCCATTCAAACCGAAATAAGTAACATTGGCGAGGATACTCTCCGTAAAACTTCAGAGAATATGGTGAGACGAGTGCAAACATGTATGGATGCTGGTGGAGGACACTTCCAACACTTTCTCTGAGATGTAAATAGTGTAATATAATCTCCCAATTATGTATTATATTCTCCCAAAGTTGCACGTGTATCCTGTTATTGGTTCAAAAAATATGGCCTATTGAAGTGGTTCAGGTTTATATGGATCGCGCTATAGAAGGATTTCAGTACTGCGGTACATCTATCTAACCAGTGGGAGGTGCGGAAAAGTGAGAAAGTACTAAGTGTAGTTAGATATGAGAGTGGCAAGTATAAAGCTGTGTCACATTGTACATATCTCCAGTTTCCTAGTTAAAAGGACATTTTTAAGTACAGATACCAATGGGAGGTCTCTCCTCAAACCGTCAACCGCACAAGCTGGCCCTGCATCCCTGAAAAATGTTTGGATAATTTAAATTCTTTGGAATTAGAGATAACTAAATGTGTGCTTTGGGATAATCTAACCCAATATTGGTGCAATAGACAAGAAGAATTACAAAATAGACATATTCCGCTTCGGATTTTGAATCGAGGAGTAAGGACAATACCGGCTACATTGTCCTATTCGGTAAACATAAAAGCTGTAATTATATGCTGTAATTTTAAAACATAAGAACATAATAAGTGTTATTTACCAGTAAAGCAGAGCAATCCGCAGTTTATGTATTGTCTATATATTATCTTCTTTCCTTAATGCGGTTGCTATGGTAATTTGTTCTAGAAGTCGTGCTTACAAATAAATATGAGTTGTTTCAGGAAGTTTTAAAGGTAATGCGATATAATTAAGTGTAGGTAGCAACAAAACAATCTTCCAAACTTGAATAAAGTGCATGAATGTTTGCAGTACCCTCATCCCTTGGGGCAAGAGATTGCCAGTCTATAATAATTAGCTTCTTTGTGCAGCAGAACAGGAAAGACATCTTGCGGCGTACCTCGAAGCTAACATCAACTGAATCATGACAGCGATGGTGATGACAAACGTAGAAATCGATATAGCTTCTGTCTGCGTGCGTGCGTGCTCTAAAAATAAAGAAGGACGTATAATATCATAAAGCAGAGATCACAAAGCTCAATTCAATTTCTCCTGTCTTCCCTTCTTGTTAGCCTACTTTGTTTCCATACAAAAACAGCGAGCGCTTAATTAAAAAGAAATACAAAGATTAATTACATGATTAATTGCTTCAAAATTTACTACGATTGCAATTGATGCAAAGGACTGTCAGTGAAGGTAGCTTGATGTAAACAAATGCCGGCTTATCCTTCTCAATACCTGCAATCAAAGACTAAAACATTAAAATCATTAGCTATTCACTTCTTTTGCAATAATGGATAATAAATTAAACTTCTTCAATTAATAAAGTAAGTTTAACTGATCCTCGAGGCATGTATGTTGTATAAAAGCATAATTCTTTTGAGACCAACCTTAATGTTGAATAAGAGTATAATAACTTGAAGCAGATCCTAAAAATGTTGTTCTTTATGTGCTGATAAACATTTCAAATGATGCAACAAAATAGCAAGGAAACTAATAAGTACAATAACTAATATAATACTACGAGGTTCGGCCTATAAGTACCGGGCCTCAAAAAAAAATATCTTTTTTCTTTATTTTCAACATAATCTCCAAAATTTCTAATGCATTTGGAGCTCTAATTTAATTAAACCATTACTGCAGTGCGGTTTATCATGTTCAAAATAGCTGTTTACTGAATCAATGATCTCCTCATTGCTGTGAAAGCTTCATCCTCCAAGAAAATTGTTGAAGTTCGGGACCAAATGGTAGTCACTGTGTGCTATATCTGTCGAATAGGAAGGATGTTCAAGCAATTAGAACTTTAATTCCCACATTTACAATAGCTGAACGATGGGCCGGAGCGTTGTCGTGAAGAAACAAGATATTCTTTGCACAATGAGGTATTTTCCTTTTCACGTCATCATTCTAACAATGCAGTAAGCTAGCGTAACAGTTACCAGTGATACTTTTACCCTTTTCCAAGTAATCAATAAAAATAGTTCCCTGTGCATCCCAGAAAATACTCGCCATAAACTTGCTAGCTGACAAAATTGACTTTTTCTTTTTTTGAAGTTGGTTCAGTCCACTGTTTTGACTACGATTTTCTTTCTAGAGTCTAGTGATGCATCCAAGTTTCATCCATGGTAGTAAGCCGTCTCAAAAATTCACTGGTATGTTTACGATAGAGCTCCAAATTCTTAACAGAAACAGCTTTTTCTTACAACTTTTGATCAGATGTCAAAAACGCGGCACCCATGTTGCACAGGCCTTGTGAATGCCGAAAACATTACTTAAAATATTTCCTGCACATTATTTTGATACATTTATATCCTCTGCTGTCTCAGACAACTTTAATCTGAAATCTTCCAGTACTAAACATGAATTTTGTTTAATGATCTCTGGAGTTTTGACTTCCACAGGGCGTCCAGAGCGACGCTTATCACCAGTGCTCATACGACTCATTTTAAATTATACAGCCCACATTTTAATCATTGTATATAAAGGGGCAGAGTCTTTCAATGTACTCTCCACTTCCGCTTTGATTTATTTAGGCGTTAGGCCTTTCAAATGGAAGTATTTAATCACTGTTCGTTTTCCCAAATCCTCAATTTTCGTGGAACCTCTACACATATCTTGTTTAAAATGCTACCATTCAAAAACTAAACAAGTTATTCATCTGTAACAATGGATACAAACTAGCCTAGAAATAAGCTAATATGTTATCCGTCAAACTAGCCCAGTGGCACTATCTCTATGTGAGGCCCGGGGCTTATCATCCGACCCTTACTCTCCACAACAAATGTCACATTGTAAAACACCTCAGAATTACATTAAATTAACACAGCCCAATACTCGAATACCAACACATTCGAGTTAGAAAAGAACATTGTTAACAAAACTGATTTTTTGTTTAAGATCGTCATATAGTAAAAGGTAATTATTGCACAGAAAGTGCACTTAAATTAAAATAAGTGCCGCCGATTCCTCATTCCAAATAACAATTAGTGTTGATCATGATTTAGGAATTATAAAATATCATATGCAACAAAACAGAAGCAGAATTGAATCTGCTTGTGACGCTGTGACACTTTATGTGATACCAATGCTAAAATATTCTAATAACCTTAATGCAAGAAATTTTTATTTTATATATTTTAGTCAAGTTAACGCGTAAACATTAAGAATACTTGGAATCACGAATCGATTTATAATCAACCGTGGAACATCTCCAGCTACATGTCGTTGTATTTGTTAGAATTTTTGCACATTGTGAAAGCTATGTTGATTTTATGTTACCAAAGAAAATTTAGTTACTATCGACCGTATATTCCCCTGATTGTTACACCGTTAAAGGCTACTTGAAGCCTCTGCAGCTTTCCAGAATTTATAATGCTGTCGGGAAGGTTAAGGAAGTCAAATGTGCAGCTGTTGTTTCTCAGGCTTTTGAATCAATACTAGGTGATTTTTCATTCGTCTCAGGAATAGGCGGAGCTAGAAAACTTATAATCATAAGGAATAAAATGAAATATTAACCATAAAAGCTCTAAGCATTTATACAATTATTGGATAATGAACGCGGGAGGTACATGAAATTAATTAATCCTTCATTTTGAGTTTAAAAAGCTACTCAATGCAAATTCGGATTAGATATCTAGTAGCTATACAACATTAAATTAGCCGCAAATGTACAGCGTTTTCATAATATATAAACTTCATTTATGTGTTTCAAATGGGAAGAGTTCTGGATCCAGCTAATCAGATGCAGTATCACACTCAGCGTCGCCAGCTTGTTACCTCGCTCCTTCTATATTTCCCTCTCTCTCGCACACTCATACAACATGCTGGTCTGCTTAGCGCAGACGTAAGGGTAAGCAAATTATATTTTACAAACTTTTACAATGATGCAGTTGCCAAAATAAAATTGGAAAAAGCATTCTTGCAAATTATGTATATTTTAAAATACTGTAAGTATAATCATAGTTTATGAATTACCTATTTTTGTAATCCAATGGAACTACCAGTGGCTCATCCATATCGCTGTCAATGCCACTTCCGTTAAGAGACAATTCGTCATTGTCACTGTCTTCATCGTCTAAGTCTTGTAAATTTATGATTATAGCTTCCAAGATCTCGTCAGGTGGTATTTCTTTCTTAAAATCGTCTTCCACAAAGTTTTCTGCATGCCTCACATAGTTTTCCCAGTCCTGTTGTGTTACCTTATCAATTTCTTCGTGAACAAGTCGTTTAACGTCCGTCAGTTTAAAAGTATTATTTCTGTTTGCAACTCCCGTTTTTATTTGAGCCCACACCAACTGAACTGGATTATATTGGCAGGGGTAAGGTGGGAGCCGTATTACTTCGTGTCCCATTTCAATTGCAAGTTGATCCTGCTGATACACTTTTTCCGTGTTTTTAAACGGAAGTACTCTTTGCAATCACTCATTTTTAGTTTCTGTTTCCGACAATTTTTTGAAGAACGTGTACACCTTAAAAGCAATACTTTGAGCCTGACCTCGCAATACCTGCCTTTTTGACTCGCCGCTAATTTCACCTCAAAAAGCCATTGCACTATTTAACTCTTACTCTACTGTTGTGTAAAGAACAACTGAATGATATTGATCTGAACTCTCCAGAGTAAATGAACACTTCTTATCCAGCATTCATTCATAAACATAAGCATACAGCATTCCACAGGCTAACAGGAAATGAAGTGTTTGCTCTTTCTCGAATTTAACACCTTGACTTATTCACAGTAATTCTTTTATCACGTCATGTCAGCAGTTTAAATTTCAGTTCTGAGTAATTAAAAGTATATGTACATACATGCACACCAACCACTTTGAACTCTCTAGAGTAAATAGAGATTACGAACCATTCATAAACAAAGATGTAATGTGACCAGACACGTTCTGCCAGGGCAGCAGGAAATTGATCCTTTCCTCTCGCTCGAATTGGCTTATTCAAAATAATTCTTTTATTACGTCATGTCAAACATACGTTTCAGTTCTGAGTAAATACAAATATACGTACACGCATACATGCCAACCTATAATGATACTCATACAGTGCTTACGTCACGATTTATTGTTATAATACAGGCAATAGTGGTTTATTTATTTGTATTAGGAAAACTATTTGAGCTAAAAATATCGGGTTTTTATAGTTATGTTAGATACATTACTCTCTACCTTCCACATGGATCAGTTTTGGCAAAATCTGAATTTTTGTCTTAGCGCGAATAGTAGTTTATATAGATTGATTAAATTGGCGCTCCTCCCATAGCACTAAGCGGGAATACAATGCGACAACACCGCAGGACTCCGATTGGTTGCTCACCTAGTAGCGCTCAAGGACAAACACCTTCCCATTTGAAACACACAGTAAATATTTCAAATGCAGCGGCTTCAACAATCAATTCAGCTGCATTCTCCCACCCCTACCCTCTTTCCTTTTCTCCCCTTCTTTCTGTTCTTCTTTCCCTCTCAAGACCATTTCAATACAACCATGTCTCCGTTACGAAGGAAAGTAGTTGCGCATTTGCAAAGCATCTAAGACGTTACAGTCATATGTTTTCTTGGTCAATGTGATGTAGTTTGTATAAATGCAGGGTTGTGTAAACCTAAAGAGAATTTTTTAATTTGAGCTATAAGTCACTGTATTGAGCTATAAATTACTATCTTCGGAATTAGCACTTTTAGTGAGAAATAAAGTAAGTTATGTAATTATGTACTACGTTATCTATTAACAACAAAATAATGTATTAACATGTTCATGCCAAAATACAAGATGACCACTTCCCCCATTCCTTGCGCTGCTACTTTGTCATTCATTGCTTTTGTTTCCAAGCAATACTACAATTACGTCATTCAATTAACTATATTTGATTGCAAACTATGTATTTTAAAAGGCCCATTTTCCTGTTATATTTTATGTTAGCAAACTGTTTATTATGTTTTATACCATAAACCAATAATAACAACAGATGCAATTTCCCTTAAGCAAATAATTATTTAGATATAACAGGTAATATTATGTCAGAGAGGTCCTGCCCACCCGCGGGTGACGTGTTCTAGTGTTCACCAGCAATAAACTGCCGAGGGAGACTGCCATTTATGGAAATTACATCAGAAAGAAGGAAATGCATGAATGCAGTGACTTCAATACCACAGATTAGGTTATATGATAGGTAACGATTGATAAACTTTTGGAACGTATACATGGCCATTGAGCCTTGGTTGACCTTAAAGCGCTACAATTTCAGTTCCTATATGACGTGGCACTGAATGTGAATAAGTTCCTGAGGGATATCTCCCCACGCACTTTGTATTCGAGCTCACAAGTCTGTGACACTGGTTACTGAAGGACCATGACGCACCAGGTGCCGATCAACCATATCCCAGACATGTTCGATGGGCGACATTTCCAGCGAACGTACACGCCAGGGAAGCAATGGTACCCGTTACTTTTCGAAGAAGGCTTGGTCATTCTTCGTAATTTGTGTTAGGCATTGTGCTGCTGAAATGTGGCCTGTGGAGATGTCTGAATCAGGTGGAGTACCTCGAGCTCTACAACCACTTTTAGATACTGGCTACTGTTCAAAGTGCCCTTAATACGTAAGAGGTGACATCGGAAGTTGTAACCAATGGCGCCTGAAACCATAACACCTGGTTTTTGTCAACAATGCAGCCTTCCAGTTCGCGCTAAACATGGTACTGTCAGACATGTATGCGGTCATTACTGTAGGACACGTTAAAGAAGCACTAGTCCGAAAAGACTACATTTTTCCACTCAGCACCCAAGAGACGGTGTTTAGGTATGCATTGCAGTCGGAAGACCTTGTTTCTGGACAGTGAAAGCCGACGTATTGCCATGTATGCAAAGTCCAACCTGCAGCAGACGGTGACGTAACCGTTGGTACAGACAAGGTCACACCTGTTGCAATGTTACAGCGTCGGGCCAACATTACAGATGAAGCTATACGGTCCGTATGCCCATGAGGACAAGATGACGGTTATCTCGTGCTGTGTTCCGTATTCCAGTACCCGCTGTTCGCTGCCTACAACCTTTACACGTGCATCACTGTCGTAACAGCATGCCCTGTGTGAGCCGAAATGTCACAATATGTTAAACTCATTACCCGGAGACCGAACATTCTGTCCCGTTTGGACTCACATGCCCTTTGACGTCGACGAGGCATACTAGCTCTCAATGTATTGTTACCTCTATGTTTGGCAACTTTGCGCTGACTACACTTAGTGCAACACTGATCTTGTCGGGCCTACACGACAGTGCTCTACTCGATCCACGAGTACTTCATCTCTCTGCAAACATAATTTTATTGCTTGTACACTATTCTACGTTTTCACCAAGTTTGGAGTTATACTTAAAATTCTTTCTTGGTGTTTCAATGTTCACAATCGGCAGTTTATATACCAGAAACGACATTGAGGGGTAACAAGATAATTATGATACTTATTTTCCCCCAACTCCCGTGAACATCCTGGAACTCTCCCACAGCTATATATAAACAAACGTAGAAGCGAATAAATTAATTAGGTTGAGGCAAGATAAAGTGCTTATCTATGGTTTATGGTGATATCTGTAACGGATGGTGAGTACTGTTCGGCAACCAGTGATCAACCCTCCAGAAAAAGGAAAACGGAAAAGCTGCTGCTTACGTGATTCTTTCCACTACTAGGTTCAAATCAAATTGAAATGACGTTGAACACTGACCTAATTCATACTGGAAAGATAGTGCCTGAAACTAACCCAACTAACATTATAACAGTGAGCGAACATTGTAAACTGAGTAGTCACAATCTGCATTGATGTAAATACTACATAGAATTTGGGCAGGCATAGTTGAACTTAGGCGCATCATTTGAGATACATGGAACAAAGCATATGGATATTTCTTTCTGTATGCCCATCGGCCTTCCGAAACAAAAATCGTTATATGTAGAAAAACTGTAACCCTGGAATATAATTTCATATTTCTTCTCTCAATCGGCCAATCCTGTGGTCTTTACAATATCGTCAGTCTTTTTATAATATCTATAGAAGGTTTATTTTAGATGGAAAGATTAGCCACCGTTAGAAAATTGAAAAGCTCCTTTTCCAAGTTTACACTCCGTCCATAACACTAATAGCAAAAGTCCTAACGTTGTTCCTGTATACATAGAGGATCTACAAGATCCTACAACTACAAAGAGGATCTTGTGGTATTTCTGATGAAGTCAATAGATAAGAACCTTAGCAAGAGCTAGTCGATAAGAAGGGATATTTATGGAGGTGTTTGTTCGACTCTAGAGAGAACAGCCACAAGATGAACAAGGACTAGAGGTAATTGGTTCTCTCCACTGGAACAGTTTTCATTGACCACAGGCATTTGCTAATTCTGAGATGTATCAGCGGCGTGCAGCAAACAATGTAGCATCCCATAATCATAATGTAAAGCCATTTGACCAGATTTTATTCCTGGTAGAAGTATACTGTTTGGTGATTGGTTCCAAGAAAAGTTTAATATATATTTCTACAGATTGGTATTGCACCGTTAGATAAAGGAAGTATAAACATGTTGTTCATAAACTTACCCGTTAGTTAAGGGTGTGTGTCAGAAGTGTTAGCATAACCATTTTTCGATAATACCTGCCCATAAGTATTTTTATTGAAATAGAATTTATAACATTATATCTAAATGTTGAACAAGTCTGGTGCAATATGACGGTTAGAGGTGTCTTGAACTTCGTCATAAATCGCTGAACACATTTCATTTTCTTTCGTAAGAGCTCGATGATCAAATCATAAAGTAAACCTGTAAAATTATACGTTTCACTAACTACTAAATATTTATAGGCCCGCCTCGGTAGCGCGGATGGTGGCGTGCCTGCCTCACGTTCAAGAGGTCCCGAGGCCAACCTCGGTTAGGGTGAGTCCTGTATAAGATTTTTTTCGGGTGTTTTCCCTTATATTGATAGAAAAATGTCGGGTAACTTTAAGCTCCATAGACTCCGGACTCATTTGAGAATCATTTCATTCATCGTCCGACATTATTTAACGTTAAAGGAGGTAAATTACAAAATAATAATAATAATAATAATAATAATAATAATAATAATAATAATAATAATAATAATAATAATAATAATAATAATAATAATAATAATAATAATAATAATAATAATAATAATAATAATAATAATAATAATAATAATAATAATAATAATAATAATAATAATAATAATAATAATAATAATAATAATAATAATAATAATAATAATAATAATAATAATAATAATAATAATAATAATAATAATAATAATAATAATAATAATAATAATAATAATAATAATAATAATAATAATAATAATAATAATAATAATAATAATAATAATAATAATAATAATAATAATAATAATAATAATAATAATAATAATAATAATAATAATAATAATAATAATAATAATAATAATAATAATAATAATAATAATAATAATAATAATAATAATAATAATAATAATAATAATAATAATAATAATAATAATAATAATAATAATAATAATAATAATAATAATAATAATAATAATAATAATAATAATAATAATAATAATAATAATAATAATAATAATAATAATAATAATAATAATAATAATAATAATAATAATAATAATAATAATAATAATAATAATAATAATAATAATAATAATAATAATAATAATAATAATAATAATAATAATAATAATAATAATAATAATAATAATAATAATAATAATAATAATAATAATAATAATAATAATAATAATAATAATAATAATAATAATAATAATAATAATAATAATAATAATAATAATAATAATAATAATAATAATAATAATAATAATAATAATAATAATAATAATAGTAATAATAATGATGATGACGATGACGATGACCATAATAATGATAATAATCATTATAATCATGATAATGATATACTCTTATTGCTGTAACATCTATAAACTGTTATATCAAGAAGTTTGTAACAATTGCACTAATATGCAAAATTCAACATTTTGTCTGGGTTTTTTATTTTAATGTGTCATTATCCCTAATATGTAAAAGCTGAATCAGCATATAAACTTAGTTTTGCTTATCACGTACCAATCATTCATAACAGAAATAGTAAAATATGAATGTTTATACTCTGCTGTGTCGTATTTATGTTATGTAATTAAATAAAAGTTAATTAATCCGCAATTGTCACCACAAAGCCCTTCATAATAAACTAATATTTCACATTTGTTCTAAATAAGCACGTACATTTTAACATTACACCTGCTTTATTTACATGTTGCCTTGAAGTGCACATCTTTCTATTTCCTTTATGTCCTGGTGAAATCATTTACCCTGCTACTCGATGACACAGCTGAGAATTTCTGGAAAAGGTCCAACTTAGAGTGCAGGAAATATATTTTCAGACTCACATTGCAACTCAGCTTTCAAAATTTCTCAAGCATATCTTCTAAAATATTTTTGTAATTTGGATACTTGTGATTTCCCAGATAGTTTTCAATGAGACTGATAAAACCAATCCACACTTATTTTTCAGTATCCGTTATGAGGCATTATTTATAAGTACCTTATTAAGATAAGTGTAATATAAATAATAATTTAGAAAGACGAGAGGGATATCTACATATAAATGTAAAATGTGAATTGTAACATAAGAGTTGATAAAAATTCCACCATACAAATGTTTTCACTACTTGCAAGAATGCTCTTTAGGCTTTTCAAAAGACAATCCTAACGTTGCATAACGGGACCGAAGGCTGGGGTGGTTCAATGCAATCAGCCCCATACAAACAGATGTAAGCAGATAAAAGAAACTGGGTGGTCAGTATCAGTGCGAAATGCAAGGTGTGCGAACGTATAAGGAAATTCTTGGTGTATCAGTAGTGAAAACATTTTATAGGGGACACTATAATAACTGGGGTAAATTCGAATAAATAGTGATTAGTCCATCATTTATTGTTATTGTCTCTCGTCATACTGACCTGAGATCTTCATACCCAGCATGCTCTACTAAAGCCATACCAGATGAGCAGCCGTGTACACGACCTAAGAAGAATCCCAACACTAATGAATCAACCACATAAAATACAATCAATAAAATTTGCAAATTCCTTAAGGTTGCCGCTAAATTAACAAGTGGCCGAGGAAACGCTGCAGTTATTGTTTCTTCAAATAAGATATCAGAAATCAACGTTCTAACTTGTGGCCCAACTAAATTATTCCCTCTTTAGTTTCAGCATCAAATATTTCGTGACACTTCTAGCAAATTTATTTGTAGCAGTTGTCATTCTTATTTAAGGCCTTAAACAGTTTCATTAGGCCTAATTTTATGTGTAAAGGTGATAAGAGAACATTTTTGAGGTCTAAAATACATTCATGAATAATATTTCTTATACCTGATACGTGTGTCTCTCTGCTTCGAAGATTTTCTTGTCCAGTGCTTGGATCAAGCTCTACTATCCCACTCACAAATAAAACATGGAATTTTAATACAGTCTGACTGCTGATCTAGCAGCATGCCAATAACTTTTAAATCTCAACATTCCTTTAAAAGATTGATCCTTTAATCAAAATAATTAAGCCCTTTTTTGAGAAAAGCAAATTTTTAAAGAAAGTTTCACGCAAAGCGTAGTTGTGTTGAGGATTTGTTTAAATCTTGTATCGTATCCTTGGAAGAAGCTGAAATTAAGTACCAAGTTTGGTATCTGATCACTTTTCGTTTCCAATATGCTGTTCAGACACAAACATACATAAACACGCACATACCCTCAATATTTTTCCAAACAATCTTTTATTTTTATTCACAGCCACAGAACAGGTATGTGAAGTGAAATATTAGTATCGAATTGAATAGTATTGAATGTAATACATTTCCTATAATTATAAAAGCAATAGTATAGATTGTAAAAATTAGAAATTCTTATTAAGAAAAGACAAATGTGTGGTAAGCACTAGGATCTAATAATATTTTCTGATGTCTAATGTTTGAATAATCATCACTAACAATTTATGTCGCATATATACATGCTTTCAATAATTAGCGGATTAGGATATTTAATAATTGAGCACGTCTGTGTGCCCATGGGACAGTAGTTTATTCCTCCGTGTCTACAACCTTAGAGTTTATTACTCCGTGCTTCGGATAAACATTTGAACGTTGATCCAGCTTGTTATGTTTATGTAGGTACCCATTGCCTAATTTAAAATTTATAGGTAACACTGTTTTAGATATATAAGAATTATTGTATTGATAAATTCTATAACATGCACCTACGGTGTGAAGGTTTGCAATGGTGTAGCAGATTCTTTGAAAAAAGCAACTACACTTCAACTCTGATTTTGGATTCGTCCCACTTTTCTCTAGTTATGTTTAGAATACACAACTTGAGTGCTCGTAGACCTTTTTCTGACAATTCTTTTTCAATATTGTTGAGACATCACAATATAAATGTCCATCCTAAGCTCATTATAAAAACTTTTATTTGGAATACGAGGGTGGGCCAAAAAGTAATGCCTCCTATTTTTTTCTCCTTTAATTGCCAGAAAAAATGAATCCAATTTACATATCTTGAAAACTACAACATTAACAATTAATTTGGCACTATTCAATACAATATCCGTCCTTATCCAGTTTTGGTCCACTAGGGCATGTATTCCAGTATGGTAAAACACACTGTCTTGCTTCCGAAGCCATTGACGTACGGACGTTTTCACAGCCTCCTCATCTTCAAAATGAATCCCACGATGAGCTTCCTTTAGTGGCCCGAACAGATGGAAATCTGATGGTGCCAGGTCAGGGCACCAATTTCTCAATTTGTGCAGTGGCGTAACGGCTGGTGGCGGTCTTGAATTCTCATGCAAAAGAAGAACATCCGCCATAGTTTCTTTTTGGGCGAACTCGGCGAAGACGTGATTTCAGCTTTTTGAGAGCTCTGACGTATTGGACAGAATTTATAGTGCATCCCTGCTCCAAAAAATCAATCATAAGCAAACCCTCTACATCCCAAAACACTGTCGCCTTAACTTTCCTTGCCGACCGCTGAGTTTTGAATTTACTTTTTTCTTCGGTGACGTCGTGTGATGCCATTCCATTGACTGCCTCTTTCATTCAGGTTCAAAAAAAAAAAAAAAAAAAAAAAAACGCATGTTTCGTCTCCAGTAACAGTTTTTTCCAGAAACTCCTCTCCCTCCAAATTTAAGCGCTGCAAGTGTTCGGATGCTATTGTTTTCCTTGTTTGTTTTTGTTTTGGGCTGTTAACATTCTTGGTACCCAACGTGAACAAACTTTTGAGTAACCCAGTTGTTGAATAGTCGTCATCACAATGTCTTTACTGAGGGAGGTAATGTGACAGAATTCACCTGTTGTTACCCGGCGATCACCACGAATGATGTCATCGACTCGCTGAATGTTGCATGGAGTCACTGCAGTCATCGACTTGCCGCTTCAATTTTCATCTGCCAACGGTGTTTGCCCTTCAGCTTCGTTACAGCGACGAATCCATCGTCTAACAGTGCTGACATCCACCGTTGCATCACCATACACATTTTTAAGCCTTTCGTGAATGCGAATTGTCGTTTCACCTTCCGTAGTCAAAAATTCAATCACAGAATGCTGTGTAATACGAATGTCGATGTCAGCCATTTTGCAAGAGGATGCAGTGCTGCCACCTCTTGACTTAGGGAGCCACTACTGCAGGAGATTGGAGAGGAAGGTTTGTGGAGTTGTGCCAAATTCAAAGTTTTCACTTAAGTTACTTATTTAAGGGAAAAAATAGGAGGCATTACTTGTTGACCCACCCTCATACTTTTTAATCATGATAGACTTTTATGAAATGGCTTATCAGTTGTGTAATTTAGAAAAGAATATAATCCTTAACACATATCAAGTCAACAAATAAAAGTTGTTTCAGATGCAAATAAATATTTTAGGAAAAAGTCCTTTAATATGTCGCCGAGGCATTGTTGTACCGCTGTTTGTTGTTATGCAAAACTCCACTGAAGTCTATAATAATGGCTCGAGATATAAAATCCGGCAACGTGTGAGTTTGCTAGTGAGTTGCTAATTGTGTGTGTGCAGCTGTGTAGTAATTTGACGTGTACCACAGTGAATTCTTTCGTTTGTTTACGTGTGACGGGGATAAAGAAACGTCCTTGAAGATTGCGTATGTGTGTGTTACGTAATTGTGCTGCTACCAGGGTTGTCCAAAGCGTATTTTTACTGAAATAAAAAGCGTTTTAAATTTCTGCAAACAAGACTTTTAGTTATACCAACCCCCAAAGTCACAATATTATAATGTAATAAGTTAGATGCGGTAATCATGAATTAGTCTCTACTTGGTCGTTTATATTAGAATACGGTTCTACTGTGATAGATTATAGACACTCCGTAGCGCCTAAATACCACACTCTGATTAGCACATGCTTGGCGGTTGATGCATGGGGATTTACCGATTAGCATTTCAGTGACTCGTGGCAGTTTATGCTTTTCATTATTATTTTGAAAACATTTATTTCGCACCATCAATTACTAACACTTCATAATCTAGGAGATATAATTAATAGAATACATCCTCATAGAGTGACAACTCGCTCATACATTTGGCTCGATTAAATAGATCAGCCAACTTAACTGCTGTCTGTTCTCGCCCTCAGCCACGCATATCTGAGAGAAAGATCCCATAGTTCATCACTATACCAGCCGGTAGTAGATCCAACAAAGACGGAAGCAATGAAGAATGCATAAAAAATATTGCACACCAGGAAAGGCTATCATTAGATAGAAAAAATAGATAATGAAGTGATTAAAAGGAAATTCGCTACAATGATGTGGATTTGATAAGTATTTTGAATATCTTTTGGAGAGCGTGATGAGAAACACCTGAAGGGGTAAAATATTTTCAATGTGCGTGGCTTCAAAATACTGGCAATTCCAAATGAATAAGTCTCTTAAACGACTGAAGCTATGACAAAGTAACACATTATCTATTTCCTCTGGTTTCATAGTTAAATAGGAATGATAGATCTTGGAAAGTTAATGCATAGAATATTTAAGATGTTTAGTTAAGCCAACATAAGCTTTATTATAAAAAAAGGTCATCAACTAGCAATTTTAGCTTAAGATGAAGGACTTTTATAAACGTTGGACTTAAATAGGATGGTATAATTGCAAATGTACTCTTTCTACATCACAAGTTTTCGGTTCCGTTTAAGTTAGCAAATAGGTATCTTTTAGTAATGCATGGATTATGACTTTTTTTCTTTAGTTTACATCCTTCAACGTTAAGTCATATTGGATGATGAAATAAATGTGTGCAATAATGCTCAAACTGAGCCCATAGTCCACAGGGCTTAGATTCACTGGACATTCGTTTTTCAGAATAAGGGAAAACCAATGAAGAAATCTTACCGTGACCAAGATTCGAACTCGAGACCTTTTTAAACTTGAGGCAGACACACTACCGGATTGTAATAATAGTCTTTCTGTCCACTAGAGAATATAAACAGATGGTTAAACGGTTAAAGTACTATTTTGGTAACGTAAAACCTAAAATTCGTATTCATCCATTTAATGACGTGCTCCGGATGTTAAACCAAGGGGCGATGATTTTGAAATCAGCAGATGTTACGGGAGAAACAAACGACTGGGGACAAGAACATCTGGGTAGTTTTATGTCTTGAGCCCAGAAGTGAGAGTAACCCACCTGCACGAGGAGATTGCACTAAGGGACTTGTGGTCCTTATAAAGTCGTGCGACCAGGCAATAAGTAACGGTCGTTTCCACTGGGCAGCCAGAAGTTGTTGCTCCCTGAAGATCCTGCCGCCGCTAACAAACCTGGAGATTCCAATTTGTGAACCAGGGAGGGGGTTCAAGCAGCTATCTTTCTTTCCACCCTAAGTCATGGTTTTAGTAACGTGTTTCTGTGCTGAAATTTTGGAGCTTTTTCACAGTTCCCAGTTTTTAAAGCGTACAAAGACGGTTTTCACTCTTTCTTTTCTTTTATTTACAACTTCGACAAACATAAATGCCGATGCTCATGAGAGTTTACTTTCTCTACAGTAATATAATTGCCTATATTAAAATTCTGTACAGGAAATACAACTTTTGAAATCCGTTGAACAAAATCATTTTTAGAACATAGTCATAATATTTTGTACGTGTGTGAGAGACTGAGAGAGGCAGAGAGAGAGAGAGCAGCATAAACCCTAAAACGAAAAGGAATAATTATGATTATCATTAAACTCGCTTCTTCCAAGAATACAACCTAAGCCTTTTACAAATCCCCTTCAATCTATGGCTTAAGTGTAAAATTGTTTTTCTATTTCAAAAATGGCTCTAACAGGTTTCATTACAATAGATTAATCCTATGTTTAAGATATTAGCCTATGATTGATGAACTGTAGATACAGAAACTATTGTGCAAAATTTTCCACAGGTAAACCCTTTGATATGGCCATTGCTGTTTAAGGCAGCGATAAAAATATCTATCTCCAATTCTCTGCGAAGGAACCCTAAAATCCTCTTCCTTTGTAACACATTTTATACATGCCACAAAGAATAAAGATCACAAAGTTTATGCAACATAAAATTGTTTATACAATTAACAATCTCCAGTTGTTCGCTGATATATTTTTGGATTTATCGTTGCAGATTTGAAGTGCTAGTCACCATTACTTTGTTTCTCATGATGCCAATGGTATTTTAATGCAACCAGCTTTATAAACATTTAACGCTTATTTCGGTTAATTGCAAATATAAAAGTAGGCTTTAAAAATAATTGTAGAAGAGGGATTAAAATAACGTATCTAAATCGTAATAAATAGATTCGAGGTCTTCTAGGGAAACAGGCCAGGTGAAAAGACGATCAGAAATAGACGTTTCGGGAGCGTACATGTCGCATTCAATCAGGATATTTTAATGAATGCTATAACCACAAATTTATCACTAGATATAACACAAACATAAATAAAGACTTGTTTCTTGAAAAGATCTAAAACGTATTCTTCGCCAGGAAAGCTTCAGGTCTTATAGTAGTACATAAGTAGTTACGTTTCTCTGACCTAATTAGTTTTCTACACTCACGTCATCTCCTGACTTGCCATTTAATTTACTGCAAAGAGTCTTTTGTTCAGTGATACGAGTATTGATAGTGTTTTGTCTTGGTTGATTTTTGTGTTATATCGATTTAGTAGTTATAACATTTCTTTAAAATATCCTGATGATGTCAGCGATGTACGCTCCCAAAACGTCGATTTGTAATCGTCTTTTCAGCTGGCTTGTTTTCCGAAGAAACAATTATCAAAATTCATTTTTGCTCCTGAGTATAGAAATTTGAAAACTGGGGGACTACCTGCTTCTTCACTATGGTTGAATGTGGTAGTGATTATTTTTGTCCCAATGGTGCATTGAAACTTTTCGTATGCCAATTATAATTTATATTTACAAAATATTTTACGTCTGCCCTAAGGGGCATGGTAGCATCCTGCCCGCCTCGGTAGCGTAGTGGTATTATGTCTGCCTCACGTTCAAGAAGTCCCGAGTTCGAATCTTGGTTAGGGTGAGTTACCTGGATAAGGTTTTTCTGGGTTTTTCCCTTATTCTAATAGACGAATGTCAGATAACTCTAAGCTCCATGGACCCTGGGCTAATTTGAGCATCATTTCACCCATTCCATTCATCGTCCGATATTACTTAACGTTGGAGGACGTAAATTGCAACAAGAAATGGTGGCATCCAGTCCCTAAAGTAGCGGATTCAAACTTTACGGAAGATGGAAATTTGAAAGGTTAGGAATATCTTCATTTGGAAGATAAGTAGATAATTGCTTTGACCTATGTGATGCTTATTCTCATAAAAGGACCTCATAATCCGAGAAAACAGTGGCTATAATTTGGATAGGTAGTCAGACTGAAAAGTTCAGTGCCATAGTCTGGATTTGAATCTAGGATCTCCCGGTTTCCGTCCGGGTTCTCTTAACCATTGAGCTACCATGGCATGACATTAAGTTCTCCAACTGACTCGTATTCTTCCCTGTAGACCACTAGGGGTTCTCATATACAATGAGACACGTACCTTTTGTGACGACTTACTATGTTGAGAGTACTTTAATCCCAGGCTTCATAGTTACCACTATTAAGTTAATTGATGGAAATTAATTGTCCTTCCACACTGCCAGTATGTAGGGCAAGTTCTAGAAAGGTGCAGCCAGACTGAAAAATTCTATGTTATAGCAGGGATTTGAATCACGGCCCACCTCCATATGCTTTAACTTTAGCGAAGATCACGGAATGTCTTGCTAGAAGTCTATGTGTTCCTCATTTAGCAGCAACAGATTTGATGAAATATTATATGCATCTTCAATCAGAATTTTATCCTACGAAAAGCCGACATTCCATACTTTTATCTATGTGTACACAAGGCCATTGAAATATCGCGTTAGAAATATGAACACAAGCCAAATATTTTCTCTTACAGCTGAGGGGGAACAAAATGTTTACTCTCGCATCTTCTCTTTTTATTGGGCTTCAAAGCAAATATAACAGAAAGACTGAAAGATAATATCTAATACAAAAATAAATAGTGACGTCTCGCGGTTACTAAAAGACACTTCTATGGATGTTATTAGTGGTTTCCTTCACTATATCGTCTCACGAAGGGCATAGAGGATGGACAAACTTCGATCAAATTAGAAGAAGTAGAATAAAGTGTGATACAAAGATCCGTAAGTTGAAGCAAAGTTTTTGTCTATCAGAGTGAGTCAAGTTTATTAAAAGTCCGGTTGGTTCCTATAAAACTTTCTCTTTGTGCATTACCTGCGGTCCATGCCCCCTGGGAGTCGCAACTTTGTCTTCCGCAGGGGGTCGGTGGAACGTGATTGCATGACGTCATTGTAGCCACGTGATCATAATCTTCAGCAGCAGGGGGGCTCGGAAATTTGCTTTAAGGTTCCCCTAGGTCCGGGTGTGTTTCCGGACGTCCCGGAGGGGAAAGAGGAAATAATTGTGCGGCATCCCTAAGAGGATTGGTGGCACTCGACGCACGGTATTTTGTGAAGTATGTCCTTATTTCGACTTTCATTTGTTAGAGTGGCTGCTCCCAAAGAACTGGCCTGAAGGCTATAAAGATTGCTGGTTATTATTCCAGTAATGTGAATGCTCCGAAAACTCCTTTTGACAGTGCTTTGTAGTTTATTAAAAGTAAAACTTTGTCAGAAATCTTTCTGTCCATTCATAGAAGTATTAGTATTTTATAAGGATTTAAAATGTCCTACCTTAAGGGTATTGGTTTTTCAGAACAGTAGTAAACCAAGAAAACACAAATTTATGACTACACTTTATAATGATCCTGCAATATCAATATACGTATACACAGCTACCTGCCAAAATCTTTCGTCGATATACCTAATCGTTATTTAAAAACACTAAATTTGAAAATATTAGGGCGGAAATGATAAAAAATGGTCAGATTACTCAAAATGAGCTAATATTGTGTTATGCCTTAAAGTACTTCATTTCATCCATTTATTTGCACACAGGGAATGGAATATATTTAGCTGTTCATAGCCTAACTGGTGATTCTGAATACTACATGTAATGAACATTTTATTCGTCCTAAAACGTGCGTTGTATAAGACATCACATTGTCCAGCGTTATATTACAGAATTACGCTTGAAACTTAAAAAAGTATTGAAGCGATTTTTCCTTTCTCTCCGTCGACACCTTTGACATAATACACCATTGAAGCTTCTTAAAAATCGTAAATTTGATCATGTGCTACATCTGACAACGTCGAATAGATATAGATACCTGTCGAACGCGATTCAACACTGACCTACACGTGTATTCGGATTTCAGTAGATAACAGCAGTTGCAGTTCACACCGAAGTGAAAATGGGTCAGAGAGCTCCGTGCAAATTTTAACCACAAAACCCTTCACTTAGCGATAATATTCATGAAATGTTCTACAGAACTATGATGCAGCTAGTTCATGATCAGTAATCTCAATAGAAGTGTTACCTTTATTGAGAAATCTGCAATTATAAAACTTTTAAATTTATCTAGAGAAATTGAGAGCTCTGAAACTGAATTGCCTGTTGACGATTAGAAGAAGTAACTTTAGAGTAGAAGATATCAACACAATTTAACTTCAATTTACTTCTAAAACTGTCTACAAATATATTACCTTACCATTTCATCATTACAAGTATTCCACTAGATAAAAATAATGCATTATGGTCAGTTATTCTTTTATCAAATATTGATTCAGTTTCACTTCTGTTACTATTTAATTCCACAAAATTATCTCACTGAATTAACTAACTGATGAGTTAAGAAATCCTTGTTTATTCATATTTATTAGAACAATTATATTTCATAAGTGACCGTTGATAAGCTCATACAGCAGAAGCTGTAATATAACCTAAAAAATATAAACAAGATGAAATGAACAAAAGTATAATTAACAATGAATCTATGCGGAAAGTAACAGACGATCCAAAAGGTTGTTTTATAATGCAGTAAGGTCAAACAAAAAAATAAGTGTCAAGAAGATAAAATTATGAGGATATACACAGGTAATTGGTCATAGCATGGCAGAATCTGCTGTCTTATTGTTCAACACAATGTTTAGTCAATTTAAATCAAAGACTTCTTCGGGTAATTTCTTATGTGCCGGCAGGCATTGGCCGCACACTTCACACCTAACGCTGGTTAAACTGGTATATGTTAGTTTGGACCTACAACACTTACCTACATGCGTAACAGAGGTCCAGGTTACGGAAACGGCAGACAATCATTAACAAAGCTACTCTAGAAAACACAAACAATTTTGATGAAACAATAATTTAACCAAGTTAACTAGGACCCCAGAAAACATGCAACTTTAACAGAAACGTAAGCAAGCAGTCACGCCAATAAGGCCAGATCTTGAAAACACAATAATTTCTGGTACCGATACTGACAGAATTTAGCCCGTTTAAAACCCTAACAAAGCTCCCGAAAAGGTGATCAGAAAGATCACATAATTATTAAAGTCAACAGCATTGGAGCACTTACCCAAGAGCTTAATTCGTCCAACACACACGGACTGTCTTTCCGACTCGAAACACTACCATAAGGAAGACATTCGGAAACCCGCAGCGCTGAAAGAGAAGAGCGGCGGGAATCCGAAGCGATCCCACGAGTAAGGAGCCTCGAATCCGGAAGACAAGGAACTGAGTGCCGGAAGAAAGGGCAAACTTGTTGAGTGTAGAAATGAGAATTATGAATTGTTACACCAGAAGAGACAAGTATTTTGATACAGCAAAATATCTTCTTCTGCTGAAAGAACAGCATCTGTAAATAGATGACATATATTTTAAGTTTCTTACTGTTTTGTTTTATACACATTATAAAAGCATCTTAAAATGCATTACAATGTGTGCAATATACCATTAATACGTATCTGATATGAGTAGGATGTGTTAATGACCATCACACTACGAAACAGATTTCTTTATAAAAATAACAGTGACAAATGTAATGTTCTCTCACTGTTCTGTGTACGCAATTGAAATCCTGAACGCTCCAAAGCAAGCTCACTTACAGAATAAACTACCTAAGTTATATTTCAATATTTAATTTTATTTTGTCACAACATTTTGTTAATACATATAACTTGAACGTTTTCCTTTACAACGTTGGATATTCAACATTTAGTACATATAGTCATGGTTACAGTGGGTGCCTACCGTGGACAAATTATGAGTTAAAACTTTACACCACCTTTGTTGTTTGCCAGAGAGAGAAGCAAAAAAGAATTGAAACACTAAAGGACAGCCACTAGACTACGTCACGAAACCAGAAGTGCGAACCGCATTGTTACCTTTAGGAATTTGTTCTTCACCGTTCGAGAGCATTCTGCTTCTAGAACCTTCTCGCCGCGACCGACAGGTATATAAAGTATGGTCCAGAAATCAGCCTTCGGCAGGAGAGCAATACGTCCTAGCTCCGCGTTCATTCTCAATCGACAAGCAGGGCAGTATAAAAGAGAAACGTTGTGTGTGCAACGAAGGAATTACAAGCAGAGCAAGTTCTGCTTACAACAGACATAAAATAACACTAGACTGCCTATTTACTCTGGGAAGTTTTTAAAAAGAGGTAATTGTAAGTTAGAATTGGGTTAACGTATTTAGTCACAGATAAAGTGAGTTGTAGTGTCGTTTCTATCACGATATACACATAAAACAAAAGACTTACACGCAGTACTCCTTCTTCCGAGAAACAGCACTGTAGTTTACTTCATTCATAAGATAGCTGGCCTGTCTTGGCAGAAAGTCCGACGTCCTTCAATGACCTGTGCTCTCATATAATTTCATTAGGAAGTACTTAATTTTTTGAAGAATATTTAAAATGGACCGTTTTATTACTGCAATAGGGATAACACAGAATGTCTTGGTCAAACCTACAATGCCACAATTTTCCATTCTTATATAACGTATTATAATGATTGCGAGCTAACAACTTTGAATTAATATCACTCGACCTCGATGGCTTAGTTGGATGTTCAGTCCCCAAGGACGTCGCTGAAATTTTGTGAGCTTAAAATAAATATCTGATTAATGAACGTCACTATAGTTCAGTTATGTTATTAGTAACAAATAAAATTCATCTGAATTCCGGAGTGTGCTTTTAATATACAAAAACCTTATTTGGAGAGTGATAGTTACATGGATATCACTAAATGTTGGCAATTATATTTTTTCTACTAAAATAGCACGTTAATACATTTATACCATTGGTTTTATAGTTACGCTATAGTTGCGCTATAGTTTTACATGATTTCAAAAATAAAATTACTAGATAATTTAAATATGAGTTCATAATTTTCGTTTCGATTAAAAGAACAGAGTATTGAAACTGCTTTCAGCCGCAGTGAAGATTACAAAAAAAAAATTGAGGGTCCGTAGCTCAAATGTTGGTATTTTTAGGATGTCGGTTAAATTGATATGGACCACACAGTAGAGAATTGGCGGTAGGATTATAACCTGTACATTGTTACGTGTTTCCGGCGCGCTGCCCAGGGCGCATTTCTTTAGCACTCAGTGCTGCCATATTTTGGTAGCAAAATTATATTCCCCTAGCGGCTCCATATATTGTGATACCTGAGTCCCACCAGACCCTATGAAACACGTTCGTTTGTTTTGGGGAACCAAGTCTATCATTCCAACTGCAATTCAGGGGTAGTGCTATTGTGCACGCCTTTTTTAAATTCATCCCTGTAAAACGTTTATGTTTATAACTAAACTGCATTACAGATACGGGTTAATAGTCTCTTGAATCACTAAATATATTACACTTCTCAATGCAGAAGTAATAACCTCTTTTTTCTGAATTGTTCGTATATGGTTAAGAGCTAGAAAAACTTTTAAGCTTAATATTCCAAATATTAATTTTATAAAACCGAACTTCATTACATTCAACTAATTTTCTGTTCACCTACAATGGTGGTCTGGAAAGTTTCCGACTTAATAAAGATACAAGATATTTTTTCAGAAATTTTTTTTCAAACATAGTCTCCTTGTAACTCTACATACTTCTCCCAGCGATGCTCCCATCTCTGTAACCCGCCCGAATACTACTCGGCATTTTTCTCGGCAAAATAGTTGTTTGCAGATGTGATTGCCTCCTCATTTGACGAAAATCTCTGTTCTCTCATCACAATTTTCAGATGAGAGAACAAAAAGAAGTCGCTTGGCGGCTAGATCTAGTGAGTAGGCGGATGGTCAAGCAGTTCAAACCGTAATTCGTGAATTTTCGCCATTGCAACCGCTGAGGTGTGAGACTGCGTTGTTTTGGTGAAAAAGGATTTTCTATTTCTGCAAATATGGCCGTTTTTTTCGCAAGTTCTGACTTCAACTTCTTAAGTAATGATGCATAGTATGCTCCAGTAATGGGTTTTCCTTTTTGAAGATAATCGATTAAAATAACTCCATGTCTGTTCCAAAAAACAGTCACCATCACTTTCCCAGCCGAACAAATAATTTTTCCTTTTTATGGAGCCGGTTACCCCTTTGCAGTCTACTGTTTGGACTGTATTTTTGTTTCGGGCGTTTAATGGTGTATCCAAGTTTCATCTACAGTATTTAATCGACGCCAAAACTCAGATTTCTTGCGCCTAAACTGCGCCAACAGAGCGCTATAAATGTTCATTCGAACACGTTTTTGGTCTACCGTGAGCAATGTGGCACCCAACGCGCGGACAGCTTTCTCATGTCTAAATGTTGATTTAATATGTGACAAACACGCTCTTTTGACATATTCATAGCCTCTAACATCTCTCAATCTGATTCGGCGGTAGTCTAGCATCATTTGGCGAACTTTGGCGATGTTTTCGTCGGTGGTTTCAGTTTTGGACATCCCCAACGTTCATCGTCTCCCAAGTTCTTACGGTCACGTTTTGCCCGAAATATCACTATGTTAAATAATAATACAGAGTCCCCATACACAAGATCTAACTCATCTTTGATTTGTGTAGGCGTATTGCCTTTCAAAACAAATATTTAAGGACAGCTTGATACTCGATTTTGTCATTTTCATAAAAGCACTCACATCAACTCACTCAGATGACTGTTACTTAACAACTGAGCGTCCAAAATTGCTGAAACTTTGGTAACAGTCAATAGATGAACAACGAAATTCACTATCCTTTATCTACGAGTGCTGCCATTTTGATGTTGAGGTGGGAAACTTTTCAGACCACCCTCATTATATGTTCTTCTAGAGGCACATTTTTATGAGTTATATTCTATCTATCTCTTATTCTTTACGAGAATGCACTCCGAATGAAGTGGATTTCAGGCTGTTAGTACAAAATCCTTCACGCATTATAAGTTATGTAAATATATTTAGCATATGATCATGCCTCCTTATCATTAAAACATATTGAAGAACATGAAAAATTAACACATATTAAGATAATGTTATTGAGAAACTACGTGTTGCTGGAAGGCGAAAAGTATCAAGCTGGTATTACAGACACGCACACACACGCGCACGCACACACACATTCACTCACTCACACATGTGACATTTGTTTCTAAAAGGTTATTTCTGAATTATAATACCTCAAAGTATGCATTTGTAGTTAAGAGGGAAATCCAAAATGTCTGTAAAATACTGTTGCGGCGACGCGCATAAAAGGTTCGCGCGGGGCGATATCGCGGCTTGTTTACACAAAGGAACTGATAAAGATAGCACGCAATTAAAGGTCTGCCGAAACAAACCAACTGAGATAAATTGAAATTTCTGGTGAAATCTTGATTGATAGAGATTATTCGATTTCTTGATTGTTCTGGAACGGTCTGAAATTATCAGATGAGGTATTTAAGAAGGCGAAGACTTGTCAAGAGTCAATCGTGAACAGTAGTGGACACAGTAAGGAGTAAACAGCTGTAGAGTGTTGTTGTAACGAGAGCTGATGTAATCAGAACGTTGTCTGTGTGGTCATCGACCTTGGTAGATTGAGATTTTGTATGTGACGTAATTCTACTGTAACCTGCTACTGTGAGTGTATTTCTACGCAAATAAAGAACATTTAGAATTTCTGCAAATTGGACTTAATTCTACGAACCCACAAAGTCACAATACTATACTTCCCCTAACTCTCTAATTAGGTAGCGTGAAAATAAAGTTTTTCAAAATGTACTCCAATTTCTGTTAAATTGAAATTTATCTTGCCACTAAGCTACTGAGTTCTCTCTTGCTCTATAGCTTTTCTAAGGTAGAGGAAATGTTACTTTCCATAAAAAGATGGTATTCGAATAGGTATTGAGGTTTTCGAAACCATTAAATGTAAGAGATCTCTTCACCTACTTATCAAAACATACGTAAAGAAACAAAACATAACACTGTGCTTATTAGAATACAACTTGAATATACTCATGAAATTCCTCTATTCTAAGCCACCTTGCATGAGAAAATATTCCCTTGCTTTTCTGTTTCCTCTAAAAAGCTCATTAAAACATATATATTTGAAGTAATGATATAAATAAAATATTGTCGCGAACCCGTATCTACGATCGCGCAGCTTGTTTACACAAAAGGAACTGATAGGCGGGCAGTGCGAAAACCAAGAGCCGACAGACGAAGATAACATGCAGATAAAGGTCTGCCGAAACAAACAAACTGAGATAAATGAAAATTTCTAGTTGTTTCTTGACTGACAGAGACTGTTCAGGTTCTGATTTATTTTCTAATAATCTAGAAATTATCAGTGCGGTATTTAAAGAGATGACGACTCGCCAAGAGTCGAGTTGCAAGTTGTGAAACAAGTGCTGTTGTAAAGACATGTAACAATAGTGTTGTAAACAGAGGAAGTTGAGTAAGCTGTTATTGTCATCGACCTTGGTGTTGAAGTTTGTGATATGTAATGTAATTCTGCTGCTACGTAGTGTGTTTCTACGCAAACAAGGAGCATCTAGAATTTCGGCAAATTGGACTTTTAATTCTACGAACCCACAAAGTCATAATATATGTCATGACTTTTCGACAAGAACCTGCAGAGTTTTCTTACTTGTATCCGGATTTTGAACAACAATAAATAGATAAGCAACTACTGAGAAAAGTAATTCATTTAGGCATTCCGTTTCTAATTTTTTTTTTTTTTTTTTTTTTTTTTTTTTTTTTTTTTGTAATTTACGTCCTTCAATGTTAAGTCATATCGGACGATGAATGGAATGGATGAAATGATGCTCAAATGAGCCCGGGATCCATGGAGCTTCGAGTTACCTGACATTCGTCCTTTAGGATAATGGAAACCTCGAAAAAGAACCTTATCTAGGTAACTCGCACAGACCGAGATTGGAATTCAGGAGCTCTTGAACGTGAGGCAGACATGCTAGCATCACGCAACAAACAAATTGTTCGTAGAATGGGCCTCCATGTTTATATTATTTATTTTTCCATTATGAATGGAGTCATGTGGTGCAACATTTGCGGCCTACTGTTTTCATTTCCTTTGTTCTGAATACAGTAAGCCCACTGATAACAAAATAAGAGAGGGAGGGCTGGTATAAAGAGAGAGCTGAGTTTGTTTCTGCATTTGACGTCACGTTTTTCGTAAAACAATTTCCAGGAAATCATTTATGAGCAGCTATCTGTACAATATTTAAGACACACATATGAATTTGTAATGGGAGAAAATATATTGTTATTATACACATTTTCTTTTCACTTTTAAGGCTCCTGTACACACCATTTTAGTTCCCGCTTTACGTTTTGTAATTGAGGCAGTCAGAATAAGGAGTTGCTAAATCACTGTTTCAAAATTGTGCAGGAAAGCTGCTCTTAGTTTTAAAAAGTAATTTTAAATACCAAAATAGTAATACAAATGAAAGAATTTTATGTGATAGGTCCGTTTGGAGGTACAGAGTACTGTGATGAAGTGTTTCTCACGGTTTGTCATATGCAGCATGTGTGACAAGATATTTTATTACTAGGACTTGGCAACTTTTAATTTAAAATGAATGAAAAGTTGTTAAGTCACTTGACTTAACAGCTTCTGATTCCTAATGTTAGAGTATTTTCCATTATACAATATTATAATATGTAGCCATGGATAAACTGTTACTTTATTTTCGCCAATACGTCTCTACTATGGACCAATCCAATATGCACTTATACAACATTGTCATCTAAACATGACTCCACCTCTACTGCATCATCTTCTACATCGCTTCCATATGTCATTGTGTCATAAAATGTGGTACCTCCTGGTAGAGAGTCATGTTCCAGCAGTGAACGAACAAGATCATATTTTGCCTTCTTAATCTTACGAAGCCTATCTGGTGTGTTTTTGCACTATAACATGCCTTGTGTAAGGCTTGCAACTGCACTCCTCTCCTCAAAAGAAACTGGGCAGGATAAAGTGAGAAAAACATTGTGTGACGAACCTCTGGTACACCTCCTCTTTGGAAATACACACTCCGGATTAAAGTGAATTCAGGAACACTTCTTATAAGGACTTGGTCGAGCGCATCTATGAAGTCAGAAACTTCAACAATTGGAGTGCCATCATGTTCCTCGTTATCGGTCAGTGAGCGTTTGACATGGATAACATCAATGGGTATCTTCTGTAATGAATCTTTGATCAGTTTCACCCATGTGGAAGGGACTAAGACTTTATCCACTGATCGTTTCTTCTTCTTAATATTGCCAAAGGTTCTGTCAATAGGCATGAAAGAATGCCCTGATATTGGAAAGTACAGATGAACCTTCTGAAAGGGCACTTAAGAAATGTCTAAAAATGTCTAATCTAAAATATATCAACAGCTGATATCGAAGAGCTTGGGTGGCACAGTGTAGTTGCACCACCAAACGGCTTATGCGGCAACTACTTGACTTAACAACTTTTAACTCTAAAAGGCTGACTTAACAACTTTTATTTCTGAAATTTATACCCATTCAACATGCCAGGTCATAATATTGTTACCCAATCGGCAAACTTGCGGTCGGTTACGCGAGGGGGAGGCCGGTGGAGGGGGGCGTGTGGCATTGATACCGCCTTCGGAGGCGTGACAAAGTGGAGGGAGGGGAAACCACAGGGGTGGCTGAATCTTCGTTTTCCTCTCCTCCTGCCACCTGAAAGAACGCGAAACCTCCAGAATATTTTTCCCCTCCATGGTAAAGAATTCTCTAGAAACATTTAGCCACCTATAAAATAGAGGGACGATGCGACCGAGAGTGAAGTTCAGTTCAGTTCTTGGCCAGCAGTGTGAGGAGCGCCCAGTGAGGGAACGGACTGTGTACGTAACTGCGTGCAGTGGACCTGTGACAGACGAACTGGCGAATTGTAATTGTGTGCATTACGTAATTCTGTGTAAACGGCAAGTGTTCCGATTGTAATTCGGTGGAAATAAAGAACATTTTTGAGTGGTACAATTGGACTTTTAATTTCACGAACCCACAAAGTCACAATATGTTCGACCTAACATCCTATTTGCACATCGTTTAGCACTATTACAGAACTGGTATTCAGAGTGCTTATAGTTTGTTTAACTGGATTTCTCAGGCACATTGACTTCAATTTAGTTAGTATTTTTATCCTTCGTTTGTTTGTTTTCAATACCAAAATTTGTAAACTAGTTGAAACTTAACTGTAGTCAAGTGGCCGAACATATTTTGGATTTTAAATTAAAATATACAGCTCTATTTCAAATTTGATCAATAAATCTATGTTATGAAAATGTATAAACTTAAAGATTTTGTGTATAATTTGAAAACTTACGGGTACGTTTGTATTATTGTGTAATTTAGAGATTTCAGTTTCAGTCAAACCTTCTGCCATTGCATTCTTTAATGCATTCTCCCACTTTCTTGCACTCTTCTCTTTCCTCCATTTCTCTCCCCTTTTGTGCAATGCTATTATCGTGATGTGTTTTAGAGATCGGTAATAAAGCTAAATTAAATTGAAATTCAAATCATAAATACATAGATTTTTAATAAGTAGGAATTGAAATATAAAAACCTAAGATTTCCCGAAATTGTTTAGTTTCAGTTCTATGCACAGATAACCAGTGATACTCTGAGACTACAGCAGCAGCGGCTCGTGCACATAGTCCGTTATTGCAGTCAAATTGATACACGTAAATTAAGGTTAGTGAATATTACTAAAAATCAATATTGTAACAATGTGACAGCGATAGGAAGTATGTAAATGCCTGACAGTCCCCAGTGTTATGCAAAAGTGGTGTGATTTTACTGTGACATGCCATCATTATATGGAATCAATGAAGCGTAGTGGGAGAAGCGTATATCGCCCAGGAGTAGGTCCCCGGCTCTTTTTCTAATTATTTGTTCCTATTGTTTTAATATAATGTCATTCGGTTTAATTGAACATATGGATTACACCTAATTTTAAGCACATGCATAATAACCGGAACGTTTATTGCTTCAATCAAGCGCTCCAAAATAAAGCTTTGTTTGATTCTAGGAATCGTTATTCCCAAAATCGTAATTAGTTCTACTTGTACTTTCAAATTAGAAAATATTTTCTAAGTAGCCTACATAATACCGCAAATACGTATCCAAGCTGACATGGTATTAGGCTGTTAGGTGTTATGTGCAGAGGTTCTACTCCCATTAGTCCTGGACCCGCAGGACCAAGGACCCGGGCCTCCTTCTACCCGGGAGCGAGTATAACTTCGGGGTTCTTTCCATAGGGCAATACCTTGAGTCTAAAAAGCTCCCGGTTGAGCACAACGTCAAGACGGGATGGAAGTGGATACGCCACTTACGCGCGTCAACCCCGCAGGGAAGACTACCGAAAACCTCGGTGGGGCCGCCTAGTGATCTAGCACATCTTCTACTAGCTCTGCAGGCTAGTACCCGGGATTTATGAGGCAACCCTCTACCCCTTCCGGGTGGCCGTAGCCTGACCGGAGGTACCCAATTCCCTGTGGGTGTCGGGAACACACTGTCCCTCGAGTCCAACACAATCCGAACAACTCCCCGACGGGAGGGGCTCGGCAGTTCGGCCCGAAGTTCCGTTGGTAACGTCAGAGGTACCACGAGTGCTAAGGATCCGCAGCGTTCGCACTAAAGCAGCTGAAAGGGACGGATCTCCTCCTCAACGGGATGATATTAGGCTGTCTCATACGTAATGTGTGATTTTTTATTTTGGTGTTTTGAAAAATTTATTGGGTTTCTTTGGTTTGGCAATGCTATTTACAAGACTTTATGGCTAGTGTTACGTATACTGCGAGCATGTTATCAGTCTTCAGTTGTTAATAAACAATCACAAAATGGAGATAGGAAAGTTTGAATTTAGAGTCCTTCTAAAACTACTGGAAACAAGATTATAAAGCCGCTGCTGTACCTCGAAGATTATGTGAAGTGGAAGGAGAAGGTGTCGTTAGTGAGCGTGTTGCTCAACGATGGTTCCAATGTTTCAACAATGGAGACGTAACACGAAAGATCTACCAGGTTCTGAAGGACTTAAAGTATGGAATATTGAGGATACACGCCAAGTTTTGCGAGAAAATCCGCAAAAAGTACCTGTAGGCTTTCAGAAGAATTTGGTAACTCAAAAGATACAATACACTTCCACATTAAGACACTTGGAAAATAATTCATAAGCTGTAGATCAATACCTTTTGAACTGACACCTCAACCGGCTGAACGTAGATTGAATATCTGTCGTCAGCTTATCTGAAGTCTCATGGATGATATATTTGTCAGAATTGTCACTTGTAATTAGAAATGGGTATATTATTTAAACCCTGATACCTCGAAACAGTGGTTTGATTCCCGCCAACCTGCCAAAGTCATCGTTAAAAAAATTAGTCCGGTCCCAAAGTAATGTGTGTCTGGTGAAATTTTGAAGGTGTGATATTCTGAGAGTTTGTTTCAAACGGACGATATTTTTTATATAATTTACGTCCTCCAACGTTAAGTCATATCGGACGATGAATGAAATGAGTGAAATGATGCTTCAATTAGTCCAGGGGCCATGGAGCTTAGAGCTATCCGACATTGGTCTTTCAGGATAAGGGAAAACCCCGAAAAAACCTTATCCAGGTAACTGGCCCTGACCGAGATTCGAACTCGGGACCTCTTGAACGTGAGGCAGACACGCTACCATCTACGCTACCAAGGCGGGCAAACGGACGGTAGATTGATGCAGATATTTATTCTCAATAACTGCACAGACCTCATGGAATTTTGAGACGGAGATACCCATAAAGTGGAGTTCTGTTGCAACAAGACAATGCAACACCGCATACTTCACGAACAATCATGGAAAAGGTTCAGGAATTGGGAGGAATCGAAGTGCCATATACCCAGCATACAACCCTGAATTCGTACCATCAGATTATCATATTTTTCAATCCATGGACCATTTTCTACGCGGAAGAAATTTTGACAACTTTTAGACAGTGCAAGTGGGTGTCACCAAATTCTTCGCTTCAAAATCTAGAGACTGATATCATCGTGGGATAATAAACCTCACTGAACGATGGATCAAAGAGCATAGAATCTAATGGTCTATACCTTGCGCCGGGTTCAAACAGCGCCTAGAAGTATACAACCATTACGCCCAAGTTATCCACAACTCTAGGACCAAGGAGTACGGGGTTTAGGCGCTAAATGTCCCCCGCACATTGTTCGAGCAGCGCTGCAAGTATACAACTAATCTTCTGTCACCCCGTCTCCCAGAAGCCCTCGCGCAGCTTGGCTGGTATAAAAGAAGGGGGGGTCCGAAGCACTGAGACCGCACGTTCAGGGTGAGAGTGGAAGGATGGCTGTCATCTATCAGACCCATAGCCGTGGGAGTCCCGGAAAGCAGTGTTCTGTCTCTGTTACTCTTTGCGGCCTACAGGTCTGATTTCCTCCTGGAGCCACAGACTGTTACGTGCCAGTATGCCGACGACGTCCTCAAAGTGGCACGTAACAAAAACCTAAGATGTTATCTTCTGCTGCAGCGCCAGCTCCGAGCCATTGGCCGTTGGAGTGAGAGGTGGTGGATGGCCATTATCCCTGGGAAGAGCTCCGCTCCTCTCCTGGCTAAAGTCCGAGCTAGGCGACCAGATTGGTCGCTGAGGTTGAGGCAGAGGCAAATCCCCTGGGTTCCCTCTGCCAAATACCTTGGCGTCCTCCTCGATCGCGGCCTCACCTACGCCCCTTATGTCCGGGTCAAATCCGTACAAGGGCATGCAGCACTCAGGCAGTTGTACCCTGTCCGAAAATCCACCATGCCAACGCACCTCAAGCTACGACTGTATCGGGTGATTATACAGCCCCTGATTCTGTACGGCTGCGAAGTCTGGGGATCGGCGGCTCCGACCACTATCCGCAGACTACAGTACGTCCAGAACAGGGCCCTGCGAATGATCTACAATACCGGACGTATATTCCCGTCCCACATCCTTCACACCTACTCCGGAGTCCCGTACATTGTGGACGTGGTGCGAGAGAGATCCCGCACCATCTACAGCAAGCTAGACTCCCATTCTAATAACCTGGTGAACACTCTTGGCCGTTACGACCGTAGGGTTCCTCGCCGCCAACCGCGCTAGCGGTTGCCCAAAGATGCTTAGGGTAACCAGAACTAAACAGGGCTACTTTCCCCTGACTCCATACCCCCAAACTCAGAACTGGGCTTTGTAATTCCCATACCCAAACATTAGTTTCTTTCCCTCTATCCTGTCAAGCGGACTGTGCTCAGATGCCTCCCAGGCGGGCGGAACAGCGCAGCCAGCACTGGACGCACACCCCTCACGGGGCACTAGCGCCCATTTAAGGCTAGACATAACACTGCCTAAGACAACCGCCTGCGACAATCGACATTTCTTCTATACTGCCCGGATAAAGCCGCACTAAGCGGCTAGGTGCTTGGCAGTAAACACTCCGCCCAGGTAAACCTGGGCGACTCGATTCTTCTGCTGGTCTGCTAAGCACTGGAAAATAAGTTTTCTCCGGGTCAACAAGGGACGATCCAGCAAGACCAGACTACGCACTCCAGGCTACGCATGCCAGGCCACGCCAGTATGGTAAAACTCGTCTCATATTAGGAAGTAAAATTATGAACTTAAGCAGAAAATATACTTTTTTGTCTCAAAAACATTGTTCACTAGTCCAAGGATATTTTTCTGATGCTCAAAACTCAAATTATGTAATTCATAGAATCAAAAATATTTATATCTTGTAAAGGTTAATGATTTCAAATAATCAATAAGGAATTCTCAGTTTGGTTGAAATTGTATTTTTAAATTATCAGGCATCCCTACTATAGTTTCCCAGACGCATTTGAAGCCTTCCACTGTGCAAAGAAAAAAATTAAATATTCTTACAAAGACATGGCACAACCTTGAAAATTGGTTAACTGCTTGCCAGAACACATTTCAAATAAATGTTTGTCTTTAAAAATGCATTATTTATGAGACAGTATCTATAGTTAGAATCATGCACCGAGTCCAACCTAATCCCAACAACTCTCTTCCGGAAGGAGCTCAAATGTTCCACCCACGTACACGAAGAGCTGAAGATCCGCGTTTCGAGTCCCGATCATGACGATAAATTGTTCATATATGATTCATCTTTTTAACTAGTGCCTACGTACGTCTAGTACCAGAGAACAATTATGAAAATGCAGTTGTAATGAGTTGTTTTTAATTTAATGTTCATTTATTGTCAGGGGATTCGAATATCCCAGCCTTGATTAATATATAATGATAAATGAATGTGTAATAGATTGAACTGTAACTTAAACAGCGCTACAGGATTAGTTCTATTTGAGGCAGATTAATTTATTTTCATTAATCTCAAACATTCACACAAAAGGTATAATGTATGTTTTAATGCCGGAATTGCGTTTTATGCTTTTAGGTTTTATTTTTCAAGTGCCCTGAAAATATTCCCTGACTAATGTGTGTAATATGTTTTACCCAAGGGCACACTTACAATAATGTGGAAATTTTAATTGAGGTTCATGTATATACTAAATAATACACTAAATTTCCCAGAGGAATGGGAAACTTAATACATGGCTTAAGGAAACGAATGGAGGAACGTGAAAGCAATGTTACAAATTTAATCGACATTTTCGTTTAATGCTGTTCTTAATAATTAAAGCAGCAGTATATCCATTTTAATTCTTCAGTTTTCAGTTGTTTTGTACCACCCCACTGTCCAAAAGGTATGGCAGTACATACTTTAAATTAATATGAAAGAAATATTTTACTGCGGGAAAGATGATGACATAAATTTGAAAAATTCCACACCATACCTTTCCAATTACCCATCCAAGCTCGCTGATTGCGTGATGCGTTCTTCCTGCTAGTCCCCTGTGTTGTCTCGGGGGACCTCCATCAAGGAACTGCTGTCGCTGACAGGTAGCCCATCGACACACATGAGGGACCAAGGAGTTATTTCACTGTGCGTGCAGAAGATAGACCACTGAACTCTTCCTTAACTTGTTACGGAGGTATAGGGAGTTGATTCTCTGATAGGGGAGGATGGAAATAATTCAGGTGAAAGCCACAGATAGCAGTAAGATGAATAATGAAAATGGAGAGTTTCAAGTTTTCGATGGATGGTAGCCTGGAACACTCGACTGATTTACTGAGAACAATTCATTACTACTGAACATCTGAGACTTCCTTCGTATTTATTTATTGAATGTGAATATTGCAGGTTTCCCCAATTACAGTATTCACTATAAAGTTACAATATCAACAAAATTTATCAAAAAAAAATTAATTACAGAATAAACGTTAACAAAACGAAAACAAACACAAACAAGTTGGTAACATTGGTTCACATGTACACTAAGTCAATCATTCTACTTTTGGTAATAAATCATCACAGGATAAAGCTAAGTTTCGAATTTTCATACTAAATATATCAATTTTAAATGGCTGTAATTTATTGTATAATGACTGCATTCCATGCAGAGGTAAATATTTATAGGAATCAGTATTAACCTTTTGAGGAAGAAAAATATTAAAAAATTCATTAGGTGCGACATTTGGAATGTAAACACGTATTAATTGTCTTAGATTAGGATCATCAATCATATTATGAAGTAATTTGTAAAGGAAAAGCAATATCTGACAATGTCTCCTATGTTATAGACTTCTAAAGTGTAATAAATGAACTATATGATATGAACTTAGGAAAATAATGAAAAGTTTTGAAAAACACATACCTTACAAATTTGTATTGAATAAGTTCGATAATTTTAATCAATTTGACGGTATAAGGACCCCATACTAGTGAAGCATATTCGAGTCGAGATCTTACAAATGAATTATATAATATAACAAAAAGTCTAATATCCTTGAAGTTGGCTGAGTAACGAATAATGAATCCCAAATTTCTATATGTTCCACTAATTACTGTGTTAATGTGTTTATTAAAAGAGATCCTTAATAAAAATAACTCCTAAATCAATGGTTGTTTCTAAAAATTTTAAATTAACTCTATCTATCTCATAGTCAAAAACACTATTCTTTTTAAGCCCAGAGAAGACCATAACTTGGCATTTTGATATATTAAAAGGAAGATTATTGTCTTTGCTCCATTTATTTAATGCATTCAGGTATTTTTGAATTTTTGCGCAATCAGAGATAGATTTTGCGGGAGGAGGTATTTCAAGGTATTTCAACCTAGTACAAAAGTCAGTTGCAAGAAAATAGCTCAACTCTTCACAATCACAAGAGCGAAGGCCTGAAAAAGAACACCTGCAACTAACTGGACTCTTTAACTCTAACCAGCGATATTTTTCCAATTTAATAGAGCTGTGAAGAAGACCACGGAGGTTAATGGCCGAAAGCCTGGACACCAGCTTTTTGTGACTCGGTTGAATGTACCTACACAATTATTGTAAGTTCCAAATGACGAACAATCCAAGTATTACCCCAATTTTATCTACATCAGGTATGAAGATAATCAATATAATAGGGACAAAAACTTTGATTAACGAGAGCTAAATATAACTTGTTCACTCGCTAGGAAAGAAATCGCACCCTAGTGCTCCGCTACTGCTGAAACAAATAAGTAAAACAACACATTCAGGACAAACTTTCCCTCTAAACATTTATAAACTAATGCAGTAAACAGTTTAGCCATGCTGCAGAAGTCGACTGCTTACTTTGGATATCTGGATACCTTAACTGCAAATTCCATAATAGAAACTTTGTGCTCGCACGGTTCTAATTTTCTTCCCAAGTAAAACCAATCTGTTTGAAACCTTGTTTAGTCCATGTGTTTGTTACGCAGACGAAGCTTCCACAGCTCTCTCAATTTTTATTCCCAGACACTACCCCTCCCGACGCTGGTCCGTTTTCCCTTAATCACCAAATTGATTAGCTGCAGTTATTGTGTCCAGCTTACCCCGCCGGGTATCGTGTACACTCCCGGAATTTAAAACACTTTTTGTTCGTCCCTAACGACATGAGATCTGGACTTCGAAGTCAGAAGCCTTTAGATAGCCTAAGGGACATCCAAACTCTGTTACTTTTGTGTTGAAACCTTCTGCTGCCTTATGATTCTGCCCGGATTCTAAACACAAGATAAACATTAACAATAAGTGATAACAATGTGTAAGAAACCTTGATATTTCGTTTAAAACGCGTGATTATGCATAATAATATTTAACTTAACCCAAGTTGCAAAATACACTTGATAATCATTTACATTTTTATTATTAGCGTGTGTGTTTGTGTGTCTGTGTGTGTGTGTTTTTTACTCTATGTAGACTATTATTAACTTTCAAAATAAAATAATTTCTATTCGTCTAGTTCAGAGGAATAGAGCTTCGAGAGTTGTGACGTATTTCAGCCAGGAGCGAGGCCTGCAGTGCGTGTGACGTCAGGCAAGAGCCATGTAGTACCAATTTGCCCCTATAAATGGCGCTGTGAGTACAGAATCTGAGGGTTCAGTCAGGTTTAGCACACTCGATGACAAGCATGTAGCAGTTCCAAATGGAACTGTTAAATTTACAATGTGATGATTGATTGAAGGACAAATATACACACAAGAAAGATTTGGCTGATTTTTACAAGACTGTCCCTCAAACCAGATTTCCGAGGTTGTATTCACTTGTTGCACGGACATAGTGTATGTTTGGCTCGACATATGTGTGCGAACAATTTTTTTCTGTTATGAAATTAGCTAATTCCAAACCCCGAAGTACCTTGTCGGATCACAATCTAACAGGCAGCCTTCGATTACAAATTTCCCAGACATTACGTCCTGAAATTTATAAACTAGTTAAAGAAAAATGAAACAGAGAGTGTGGGAAAATGTCCACGTAATTTTGTTCCGAGTCGATTTCCTCTAATTTGCAGAGAAAATTATTTTATATTGTATTTTATTTACGTTATAACATCTCTGACCTTCAAATAAAGTAGGAGTTGAAGTTTTACATATTTTTTCATAGCACAGAGCTAAAATGTAATTGTTTATAAACTCTGACCAATTGTGTAATTAAAGCAGTTATCCAAAATATTACAACACCCAAGTTGTAAGTTGTACTATTATTAATACCCGATTTCCTGACTTTCTTACGTTGTCGGAGCTCCAACACATCAAACTGTTTCCTTCCTATAGGGCAACAGAAATCAGCGCGGTGACGTCACACGCTGGGAGCATATTTGGCGGTTAAAGCTGACTGAGCTGACGAAACACCGCCACTACCTATCTTCCCCTGGTCTAGTTTATTACAGTGCAGGTTCGACGTGATAAGCATATATTCAAAATAGTAATAGGGATTTTAACTGCCACCCAAATTAGCTAATCTTAATGTTGAAACAAAATAACCTTCTTTTAAGCACTATTAAAACGTATTTCATTAAGTTGTCCCTATTGTTTAAGAAATT
The DNA here is from genome assembly GCA_030765055.1 of Mantis religiosa. Lineage (NCBI taxonomy): Eukaryota > Metazoa > Arthropoda > Insecta > Mantodea > Mantidae > Mantis > Mantis religiosa. The sequence continues at coordinate 91,422,095 of CM060955.1, read as the reverse complement.
GATTTCTATATTTTAAATATGTTTTGTCGTTTCGTGGATAGCCTTTCGTGAAAACTTGTGTTCTAATCTGCTTTAAAACTTTAATCCAATATAAGGAAATTTCAAAATTTGCAAACCTTATATGATATATCATATTATGACAATATACGATGTATACCGCGCATTGTGGGCATCTATTGTAACCAGTGTTGTGGTACAGTTTAGATTACATGTGTCCACGAGTGTACATATCCAAACAGGGGGTCACAAAGGGAGAGCGGTTAGGGAGAAAATCGTTCAGTTCCACCCCTGCCACAAGGGGTGATAAATGTCTCCCAAAGGGATGGCACTAATGTATTAATTTTAATATGGGTTCAGTCCACCCTTTTCGTCCGTGTCAAAAATGGTTCGAGGTTACTGCTGTGGCTCTGAAAACATGGGTTCCATTCCTGATTGTGGGAAATTAATCCATGATTGGCTTTGGATTTGTGAAAGTACGGGGACTCAGGGTGGGTTAAAAATGTACAGTTTTATGTAAACTATTTTATAATTAATTGTTTCTTATTAATTGGTCAAGCGTTTGGCCTTCTTAGGTAACTGTATTTGGTTTTCAGATTTTATCTCCTCCACTAGTGTCCTAGTGTACTGGTGTCCTTCACTATTTTCTGTATAGACATTTAAAAGCTTTGGTTAAACACAACATACTTTTTGTTAAAATGAAAGGAGAAAGAGAGTTACATGTGCACATACCCAAATCGCTGGAAAATAAAACATATCGTCTAACAAAAGATTTGGAAAATGACATGAGTCTTTTGAAATTCAATATCTGAACGTTTCTAATCATATAGTAATGATTCCGTCAAATGTGTCCGGGGTCCATAGAGCTTAGAGCTACCCGACATTTGCCTTTAAGGATAAAGGAAAACCCCGGAAAAAACCTTATCCAGATAACTCACCCTGAGGAAGATTCGAACTCGCGACCTCTTGAAATATTAAATTAAGTCGTGTATACAGTTTTATATGGTTTCATAGTTTATACATAGTACTGATTCAGATAAAAATGTAACTAATGTAATGTTTTTGATAGAGTCAACATGAAAAATGCAATGACATGGACGGGATTTGAACCACGGACCTCCTGGTTTCCGTCCAGTCGCTCTAACCCATTGAGCTACCATGGTCAACGTGCCGTCCTGACATTAAATTCTCCATTTGACTCATATATTTCCCCGGTAGACCACTAGGGACTCTCGCATCCGAGATACACCGTTTGTGGAGACTTACTATCGTAAGTACTTGAGTCCCAGGCTTCATCATTTGACTCTTATTATTTTAGTTAATTGATGGAAATTAATAATTTCTCCACACTAGCCGTATATAGACTAAGGTTTTTGATGGATAGAGTCAACATGGCATTGAATTTTTCATGTTGACTCTATCCATTAAAAACCTTAGTCTATATACGGCTAGTGTGGAGAAATGATTAATTTCCATCAATTAACTAAAATAATGTAATGTTGTTACATTAAAAGAAAATATGTTTTATAAATCCAAGGACAGATCAAATATAAACGGGAATTATATTTTTAAATTTATGTTATCAACAAACAAAAATGTTCATATACAGATTACTTTTCTGCATAGCCTCCTGCCTTCGATACACATTTTCTCCATTAGATTGGCAAGTTGTTGATGCAATCGTTATAGAAAGAAGGACGCGTGCGGAGCCAGTTGCACAAGAACTCTTCTCCCCTTGCGTCATCATTAAAGCGCTGTCCTCCTAGGTCTTGTTTGAGTGGTCCAAACAAATAGTAGTTGCAGGACGATAAATCTGGACTGTAAAGAGTGTGTTCCAGAAGTGTTTAATGCATTTTATCCAGTTTTCCCGTGTTTAAGTGACAGTATGTGGCCCCGCACTGTCATGGAGAAGAATGACGTTTCGGCGTCACTTGTTGCGATATGCAGACTTTTCTTCATTCGAAATTTGACAGTAATAGGCTGCATTAATTGTCATTTGTTCCTGAATAAAATCCACCAGTAAAACCCCGCAGAGTCCCAGAAAACGGCTGCAAGCTTTCTTCCATCAGATGGGCGTGTTCTGAACTTAATCAGACCTGCTTCGTCTCCTCGCTGCCACTCCATGCTTGCTTTGACTCTGGTGTGTAATGATGCATCTACGTTTCATCACAAATCACAATGCGATTCAAGAAATCTTCTCCCTCGTCCCCGTAGCGATGCAGGTGTCTCTGACAAACTTCCTGACGTAACGTTTTTTGTTCTTGAGAGACGAAGGCGAGGACCTCTTTGTTGTGGTCAACGACCTTGGAAGATTGTAATTGTGTATGTGACGTAATTATGCTACTGTAACGATTGAACAAAGTGTATTTCTATGGAAATAAAGAACATTTTGAATTTCTGCAACTTTTAATTCTACGAACCCACAAAGTCCCACTACGCTTAACAAGGAAAAGGTTTTCGTTATTTTCAATTTTCTAAAATATGGCTCAAAACATTTTAAGATATTAAAATGGAAATCCATCGAATTAAGAAGCAAAGATCAATACAGCTTGATAATCAAGTTAAGTAGTTACGTTTCTTTGACACAATTTTCTATACTCACGTCATCTCCTGACCTGGCATTTAATTTACTGAAAACAGTCTTTTGTTCAGTAATACGAATTTTGATAGTATTTTGTCTTTGTGTATAGTTGGTTTTTGTGTAATTTACGTCCTCCAACGTTAAGTCATATTGGACGGTGAATGAATTGGGTGAAATTATGCTGCATAAATGAGTCTAGGGTTCAAGGAGCTTAGAGTTACCCGACATTCGTCTTGAAGGATAAGGGAAAACCCCGGAAAAATCTTATCCAGGTAACTCACCCTGACCGAGATACGAACTCAGGACCTCTTGAACGTGAGGCAGTACTTACTACTGATGTTCTGTGAAAAGATTGAAAAGCTGAATGTATTTCCTCTAAGAGTTAAATCATAATACTTGTTCATAAACTTATTACACGATGAAGTACACAATTTAAAACACGCCGTTTACTTAAAATAACTTTTGTGGCAATAGCCATTTTCGAGATATTTTTTGTTACTAGTTTGAATTTTTGTATACCTTTGCGTTTTACGGGTGTGCTGAGCTGAGGGATTAGAGCGCTTGGCTCTCACCAAGGTGGCCCGGGTTCGATCCCAGGCGACCACAAAGTGAGATCTGTGGTGAACAACATGACTCTGGGGCCGATTTTCTATGCTTCCTCCGGTTTCCCCCACCAGCATTTCACCAATTGCTCCAACATCATCACTCCTAAAATCACATCGCTCTCTCGTACTTTCACTTCCAGCGTTGGGATGATCACTAATCTCGGAATCTCTCTGGTCAGGAAACCTCTGATCCTCAACCCGTTGCCTAAGGGCCTCGAGGCTGCGCGGTTCAGAAGGTTCTATGTTCTGCTTAAGGAAATACAGAAATTCATTCGTTGATTCCACTTTTTCGAATTTCCATCATGGATTCTGAATGCGAGTTTTAAGACAACACAAGGAATGACAAACTACGATAACTAGAAACCGTAATAGACAATTGCTATAATAAAGGCAAAGCTTACAACATAACCTAATCTGTTAAAGATGGTGCATAAATAGAAAACTACAAGTCAATAACCTCTTTTTACTTTGTATAAGCTTGAGGGTTTCATAATTCAACGCTACAGATCTGATGTAATTTACTGTATTTTATTCAATAGCTTCTTATTAAATTACGGAAAATCTACAGAGCCTGTTCTATAATACTAATAAACGGAACCTGTTTCAAATTCTTAAACTAAAATGCGTTCTGGCTTTAAAATATTGTGACAAAAGACGAAAAAGTTCACCATAAATCGTTAGTGCAATCAGCCCTTCTTTTGCACAAATGTAACACGTCTATTCAGCTCTGTTCCTTTAACCCCCTTGTGCTGCTATAATCTTACTGACCTATGCACAGGTCCACCTCTAACAGGAGCTACATTCACATGCAAACTGCTTCGCTGTCGATTCTACAGCCCATCGATTCCTTACTTCTGTCAGCCTTGCATCCTTCTGCTGGGCGCGGTAACCTTCCTGGACTTGTAAGCCCTTGGAATTACAGTTGCTAAAGGTCTTTTTGCATAGTAATGACTTGGTTCCTGACATCAGCTAACTTTGAGCTCTTGTTTATTTATCAGGTAACATGCTTTCTCCTCTTGACGTCAGCAAGTAGGTGTACTTGAGCGCGTGTTACTTTCTCACGGCAGACTTGCACGTTCGCCAATGGGACAATATGTATATCTTAATATATTTTGGGATTTTTTTCATAATTTTATGTGTTCGCAAAAAGGTTTCAGTTTTGGGCAAATATTTAACTACGTTTATCCGTGTCTATTTGCAAAACACTATTTGTATTTGATTTGGTATATGCAATGCATTGGAAACATACATAAAATTGAGTAAATAAACAAATATAAATGAACATTCCAATATGAATAGTCGATCAAAAACATAATTAAGGGATAGGTTATGCAACAGGGGAGGGCACTTCTCACACTTCAATCTTTATGGATTGTGGATAGCATCACCTAAGAGAGTGGGTTGAAGTGAAGTAACCCGAGGAGGTTACAAGTGACAGTCGATCAAGTCCACGGGGTGCGCCTCAGCAGCCTAAATCCTAGCGTGTCTGCCTCCCTTTCCCTTTCGAATTTCGGTCAGGGTGAGTTAACTGGATAAGGTATTTTCCGGGGTTTTCCCTTATCCTTCAAGACGAATGTCGGGTAACTGTAAGCTCCATGGACCCTGGACTCATCTGAGCATCATTTCATCCAATTCATTCACCGTCTGATATGACTTAACGTTGGAGGACGTAAAATTACAAAAAAAAAAAAAAAAAAAAAAAAAAGTGTCCACGGGGAGCACTCTTTCTTTCATGTTCCTCTATCCCTTATGCCTTTAAGTGTCGGTTTGAGGAAGAGAAACCCTGGATTAGATGGGTAAGCAGCCCGATGCCTGGTATGAGAGCGAGGGAAGTAGATGACAAAATGAGGGCAAAATGAATCAAAGGAAATATGATAATGGAGCAATTGTGATATGATGGCGGGATCAAACCCAGGCAGCCTTGGTCTAACCCCCGACCACGGCACGGCCAAGTGAAAGGTAAATGATGGAAAGAAAATCCTTATAAATGAGAATGTTGAAATGTCAATCGAAATGTCCCGGGTGTTTCCTGATTGGCTGCTACCACAGCGGCTCAACGTGGACGTCTCGTGAAACATGTAGTACACGTGGGTTTCTGCAGATGTCGCCGAAGTTGTGATTCCTCTTTATATGTCAATATATCTTATTTATTAGGAATACTTTTCAAGTACTAGGCTAATTATATCTTTGTTTGTTGTTTATCTTAAGCTAAATGAGCACGATAGGCAGTTGGAGATATATTCTATACAAAAGTCAATATAGATAGGCAAGGAATATTGTGATTTGGAACAAAGGTCTGCAGAATGTTGTATAAGTTTAACAAATTCAGCAGTGTTTTTATATATTCATTTTAATTACATTGACTTTACGATGCTAACAGCACATGTTACGTGCATAGTTGTGATAAGATTTACTTGAACATTTCCCAGTGACATGCTGACCTGGGTACAGAAGAACCCTGTTTAGTTACCATACAAGTCGATTTTTAGCATCAATTCGGCCTTTACCAATTGTAGATAAAGTAGATTTGCTGGTAGGTATGTCTAGCATCAGGAACATCCTGCTTCTACTTTTATTTAAATTTAATTTATAATTTTCAAACATATATTATTGATTTCATTTTTTCATCCATTTTAAAAGAAACATTATGTTTGGAAACCCAGTTTTTTAGTGTGGCCCATATTAGTTCTATGGGATTCAATTACGGATGGTAGGAAGGTAGTCTTAGGACAGTATGATTGTGTCCCTCAAGTATTTTATAAGAAGGTGCTGGTTTTAGGGTTAGACTAAGCCGATAAATTTCAGGGTTTCTTAGGTTCGAAAAATTAGTGTTTTTGAACTCATCTTCAGTCATGTTTCTCTGTAGCCAGGATATCATTTGATCTCTTCTAGAGCGTGAATTTGGATGTTTTTCATTTTGCACGTTGTGGTATGGGGCGTTACCTATAACTAGCATAGATCTAGGAGCCAGGTTAGGAATAAGCTTTTCTTGAAACCATTTTTGGTAATTGTTATAATTCATATTGTCGTGGTAATCTCCGCGCTTTTTGGGGGGGGGGTCCTAAATTGTACGTAGACATTTGGAACAAAACCCAGTTCTCCTCCAGCATGCACGATTACCAACTGCTGGCCTTTCGACATTGGCTCAAAGAGTCCTTGTAGCGAGTTATTACTCCAGGCATATGGCGTTGTATGTGCTGTATTGATGTAAGTCTCATCCATATAAACTATATTGCGACCTTCATTGCGGTATCTTTGAATATCTCGCAGATATTTAAGTCTTTTTGCCCGTATGTTATGATGTTCCATTAATTAGTCTGTTGCGTTTGGTTTTACTCCATCTAAATCCTAGCTTCAAAAGAACGTTTCTTAATGTTGAGACACTGCTTTGAAAGTCAATGGATTTTTGAAGCTTCATAAGTACTTTATTCTGAGTTAGTCGTTTTTTTCCTGTGATGTAAAGGTTATTGACAGTTCGCCTAACTACTTCTTCATTAAAGCCATACAAATAAGATTTTGTGCATGTTCTAGATTTTTGTTTACCTGGGGTAGAAAATGACGTCGTTGCACCAGAATCAATGGTTTTCGTTTCCGTAATAATTCGTCTAACACTGCTTACAGACACACCTGTTGCCTCTGATACCCTTTTCCAGATTTTCAGAGCAGACCCTTGTTCCTTTTTCATAAATGTATACACATTGCTTATTACTTCTCGTGTTTGAGAATGTAGCACCTTATTTCCTAATTTGCTGCTAGGAGGCGTTATTTCTAAATGCTCTCTTGGAACCAGGAAACACGCGCTTTTTGAAACAAGCTGTAGTACCACTCACTAGCTCTGCACTTGTTTACTTGCTCGCAACTGATCTACCCTACCCTCCAGTTGCAACCGTTCTGAAGTGGACTCGTCCAGATACCACTGCACATTGCTCTGCACTTTTCAAGATAAAAAATACATCTGTAGTAGCAGCGTGACGTCAGCTCTGCCAACTCTCACCGCAAAATATGCTCCCGAACGAAAGGCAGGTTAGCGTGTGACGTCACCGCGCTAATTACTGCTGTCGAAGGGGAAGGAATAGTTTGATGTGTGTGGATAGGAAAGACAGGAAACGTATTGGGTGTTAATAATATGTGCAACTTACATCTTGGGTGTAGTGCTGACTGTTTTAATTACACAATTGGTCACAGTTTATAAACAATTAGATTTTGACTCTGTGTTGTGAGAAAACATACAAAGCTTCAAACTCGTAGTTTATCTGAAGGACGGGCATGTTATAAAGTAAATAAAATGAAATCTGAAGTAATTTTCTCTGGAAATTAGAGGAGACCCATTCAGAACAAAATTAGGTGGACATTTTCCGACACTTTCTGTTTCGTTTTTCTTTAACTAGTTTATCAATGTCAGAACATAATGTCTTGGAAATCTGTAATCGAAGACTGCATGTTAGATTGTGATCCGACAAGGTACTTCGGGGTTTGGACCTAGCTAATTTCATAACAGAAAAAAATTGTTCGTACACGTATGTCAAGCCAAACATACACAATGCCCCTGTGGCAAGTGAATACAACCTCGGAATTCTGGTTTGGGGAATATTATTGTAAAAATGAACCAAGTCTTCCTTGTATGTATATTTGCCCTTCAATTAATCGTTACATTGTAAATTTAACAGTTCCGTTAGGTACGTGGCAGCTACATTGTTGTCATCAAGTGTGTTAAACCTGACTGCACCCTCAAATTCTGTACTCATTGCCCCATTTATATAGGCAATTTGGTACTACACGGCTCTTGACTGACGTCACACGCAGTGCAGGCCTCGCTCCCGACTGAAATACGTCACAACTCTCGAAGCTGTCTTCCTCTGGTCTGTATCGTGAATGCGGCACGCTCTATTGACTGTTCTGGTAGCTCAATAAGAAAACGCAGGTTCTGACAAGCGGCACGAAGGTTCAGGGTTCGCGATTCTGACCAAGAAAAATCACGAAAAAGCAAAAGGTCGGAATAGATATAATCGATTGAAATCGAATCCGGTGCCTGACAAATGCAATCCTCACACTTTTCTGTAAATACATCTGTCTCAGTAGAGTATAATCAGTTAGTTTACTGTGACTATTATTGTTGATGTTTGGATTTAATAAAATTTATTCGGAGTATAATTTTAGTTTGGTAATGTAGTTATTTTTAGCATTATTCAAGTTCAAACGCCTATTAATTTATACAGCACCGTTAACTGATCTTTGTATATTTCAAATGCTATATATATGAAACAATAATAGAGTAGTATGTTTGGTTACCAAATATATTTTATGTGGATACATCTGCGAGTGCCTTTAGATATTTTCCAAGCTTCTCCAAACTTTCCACTCTTTCAGAGTTTTTCTCTTGCACCAACCGCTCCGTGAAGGAAATTAAAACAGAAATACGAGCTTCTCTGAAGGATGTGAACAGTTAAGTCTGCGCTTCTACCCTCTGCAGGAGTATCAATTTTAATATTAGTGTTCAAAGCAAGCAGCAAGTTCACCCTTCTCACACGTGTTCTGCAATACATTTCCCACCCGTCATTCTGCCGATCTTTATTAACACTTTCTCCCCCATTCCGTCTCGCACTTTCCACCCCCACCCCTGGCGCGCTCCATTTTGTGTTTCTGCTTAATTACACCCGTTTTCCCTCTTTTTTTTCCAGCCGTGCTGTGTGAACAGCTACCCTCTGTCAACCCTACACCCCGAGATAGACCTAAAACATTCTTTCGTTCATCTCTAAAAATACATCGCAGGTTACTGAAGCTGACACAAAAAGCCCTTTTAGAAAGGGATCTATTAATTACCGCATGTAGGGGTCCCCCTTTCAGCGAGACGCGGCACAATACACACAATGGCTTGATGATAACTCACCTGGAGCCTTGTAACATGCATTCGGCATACCCTTGGTGAAATATGAGCAATGGATTTCATAGTTACCAAACAACTCGTTCAGACAGTTCTGGAACATTTAAATTCCTGGTTTGTTATTTCTTGATATTATTCACTTGGTATAAACCTATTCAGTTTTTCTAAACTTATTACTTTGACAGAAAACGTTCTTCTCTCTCTCTCTCTCTCTCTCTCTCTCTCTCTCTCTCTCTCTCTCTCTCTCTCTCTCTCTCTCTCTCTCTCTCTCTCTCTCCCTCTCTCTCTCTCTCTCTCAGTTTCTTCCTATCACGCTCTCCCTCTCATTTTCACTCTCTTCCTTTCATTCCCACACTCTTGACTCTTCCTCGATCTTTTTCTCTCTCTGCTCGACTGACAGGTGGCACACTAAATATAATGAATGACATTAATACGACGTCCGTTCAAGTTATAATATCTATTTTTGCAGGACTGTGGCCAGATAGGAACTTCTGCTTTTGTTTAATACACGTGGACTCTTTGTGAATGAGTGATTCGTGTGACACCTATTGAAATTCATCGCCAGCTGAGTGAGTCATGTGGTGATGGCACCATGGCTGTGTCTAATGTGCGTTCCTTTACGCGACAGTTTAATGAAGGCAGAACATCATGTGACAACAAACCAAGACAGTTGCAGACATCGTCTCCAAAATTGGCATTGCCATGGGATCTGTGCACACAATCCAGCGTGAAGATCTGTAAATGCTCAATTGGCGATCCTCCAAAACAACGTTCTCCACTCGCTGGTTCATGTCATCAGGCCGGCTGGTGCGAGACCGTGACTGTCTTGATTTGTTGTCACACGATGTTCTGCTTTTTTTTTCTTTTTTTTTTTCGTTTTCTTTGCTGGAGCATATTTATTTATTTATTTTTGTACATTTGTTTCACATCCTTATCTTTGCATTTGTTTCACATTCTGATATTTACATTTTGGACAAAAACAAATGAGAGAACAAACTTGTTTGACAGTAAAACGAGATTGCCAGAAGCACTAAATAACTTCAGAAACATTTACGTTCGTTCAAAAAAGAATTGATATGCCTTATAAAACTTGGCAACTTTTCTATCACCAAAGAGCTTAGCATGTTCTGTTTTCAGATTAACTCACATAGTCAAAGGGATTCACATATTCCAAATGTAGTACATAATACACTGTATGAGCTAGTAACTATACACAAAACCGATGTTTGGCAAGCGGAGTGATCACAAAGTTCGGTTCAAGAAGAGTTTGTGGGATACACCAGGCATATCGAGTCAAACAGTGAACTGTCACACCCAGAAACACACATTAGACACATCCATGGTTCCACCACCACATGACTCACTCAACTGGCGATGAATTTCAGTAGGTGTCACACCACGAAAATGGAGAAAACGAATGATTATACGATGTTTTTGCAATGAAAACGTCTAAAACAGTCCTAAATCTCGTCGATGCCACCAGAGTTCTATGCACTGTACAGTGCTGCCATCTACGCATTCACAAAGAGTCCACGTGTATTTAAAAAGCAGAAGTTCCTCTCTTGTCACAGTCCTGAAATAAAAAATAGGAGGTTTTATAACTTGGGCACACCTCGTACAAATGTCATACAAAGTCATATTAAGGTGGTAACAATGTAACTATATTTGTGAAAGCAGAGGATTGTGAAAACAGAAAGTCATATGATATAACAAGTCGGCAGTTACCATCACACCCGCCTCGGTAGCGTAGATGATGGTAGCGTATCTGCCTCACGTTCAAGAGGTCCCGAGTTCGAATCTCGGTCAGGGTGGGTTACCTGGATAAGGTTCTTTTTCTAGGGTTTTCCCTTATCCTTCAAGACAAATGTCGGGTAGCTCTAAGCTCCATGGACCCTGAACTGATTTGAGCATAATTTCATCCAATTCATTCACCGTCCGATACTACTTAACGTTGGAGGACGTAAATTACAAAAAAAGAAGTGTCCACGGGGAGCACTCTTTCTTTTGAACGAACACCTGCGCCATCTGTTCGGAAGCACCATTCATCACATAACCTGAAATACACCAGAATGAAGGGTAAATCTTCAACTTCCCTAGTTTTACCGTAGGGTTGAGAGTTTCATGTTCCTCTATCCCTTATGCCTTTAGATGTCGGGTTGAGGAAGAGAAACCCTGGATTAGATAGAAAACCCATGATGGGTAAGCAGCCCGATGCCTGGTATGAGAGCGAGGGAAGTAGATGACAAAACGAGGGCAAAATGGATCAAAGGAAAGATGATAATGGAGCAATTGGTGAAATGATGGCGGGATCGAACCCAGGCTGCCTTGGTCTAACCCCCGACCACGGTACGGCCTAGTGAAAGGTAAATGATGGAAAGAAAATCGTTATTAATGAAAATGTTAAAATGTCAGTTGAAATATCCCGGGTATTTCCTGATTGGCTGCTACCACAGCGACTCAAAGTGGACGTCTGGTGAAACATGAAGTACCGTGGGTTGCTGCAGATGTCGCGGAAGTTGTAATTACTCAGTATATGTCAATATATCTTATTTATTAGGAATACTTTTCAATTACTAGGCTAACTATATCTTTATTCGTTTTCTATCTTAAGCTAAATGAGGATGACAGGCAGTTGGAGCTACATTCTATACCAAAGTCAACATAGATAGACAAGGAATATTGTGATTTGGAACAAAGGTCTGCAGACTGTTGTATAACTCCAACAAATGCAACAGTTTTTTTATATATTCATTTTAATAACACGGGCTTTATGGTGCTAACAGCACATATTACGTGCGTAGTTGTGATATGGTTTACTTGAACATTTCCCAGTGACGTGCTGACGGATGGTAGGAAGGTAGTCTTAGGACAGTATGATTGTGCCCCTCAAGTATTTTATCTATTTTATAAGAAGGTGCTGGTTTTAGGGGTAGAATAAGCTGATAAATTTCAGGGTTACCAAAAAAATAGTTGCCATCGCACACACAAACACACCAGTGTGCTCAATGGCGTGGGGAAGACGGTTGACTTCAGCAAAAGGTAAAAGCTATTAGTTTTTCGCAGAAACTAATAATGTGCTGGAGACAGACTGTGCTCACTCTGGTACAAAGTGTGCTTCTCGTAAACAGAGTTCAGCGTTTACTCAATTAAATTCAACTTAGTTCTCTCTTAGAGGATAAGCGAACGCTTCTCGCTAATGTTGTGTTCATGAAAACATCGTGACGGTGTGTTGATTCCAAGTACCAAGAAATGAGATTGGAGGGCTTCTGCTAATTAGAAATCTCTCGTCAATTAGATCAAAAAATGTTGACTCAGATCCTCAATTATTCCCATAGAAGTTACCGTAAATAACACTGAACATATTTAAACATGGACAGGCTGTAACTACCATGGTATTCATCATCTTGTACATATATAAGGGGTGAGTAAAACGTACTGAACGTGCCTGTAACTTTGTTTTTATAGCTTTGTGAAGTGATACTTTTAGAAAAACTTTAAGATATCAACATACTTTATATTATTATGAGTGTGAATAAGGAGTGACTTTTTTTAATTACAGCATACTTTTTTGTTCTCAGTTTTCGGAACGTACAGATAGATGCTTTTTTGAACTGTAATTTAAATTTATTAAGACGTATTGCAACACATGAAATTTAAATAAAGAAAAAAATTCATAACAAAATTAGAACACATGATGAACTCCCTTCAAAAATGTGCTCAAAATGGCTTCCATTTACTGCCAAACAATGCCAAAGTCTATCTTTGAAGCTAGTTAATGGAAAGGTAGAGTCAGACTGAAAAATTCTTGCTATAGCCGGGATTTGAGCCACGGATCTTCTGGTCTCCGCCCAGCCACTCTAACCATTTGAGCTAATATTTTTTTTTATTTACGTCCTGCAACGTTAAGTCATATCGGACGGTGAATCAGTTGGGTGAAATGATGCCTAAATGAGTCCAGGGTCCATGGAGCTTAGAATAACCCGTCTTGAAGGATAAGGAAAACCCCCGAAAAATACCTTATTCAGATAACTCACCCTGACCGAGATTCGAACTCGGGACCTCTTGAACGTGAGGCAGACAGGCTACCATCTACGCTACCGAGGCGGGCATTGCGCTACTTTGGCCAACGTGCCGACATGACATTAAATTCTCCAACTGACTCGTATTTTTCCACGTAAAACGCTTAGGAGATCTCATAAACACATGAGACAACTACCTTAATGGCGACTTACAATGTGTAAGTACTTTAAGGCCCGGGCTTTATAGTTAACCACTATTAGGTCAATTAATGGAAATTAATTGTTCTTTCACACTGGCCGTGTGTAGGCTAAAGAGAACTCCTAAGTGGTTTACGGGAAAAAACGCGAGTCAGTTGGAAATTTTAATGTCATGTCGGCACGTTGGCCATAGTAGCTCAAATGTTTAGAGCGGCTGGACGGAGACCAGAATGGTATTGAATTTTTCAGTCTGACTCTACGTTTCCATACTTTAGCCTACACATGGCCAGTTTGATAGAACCATTAATTTCCATTAAATTAGTTAATGCTTCTAATCAGCTGCATTTCTTACCCAAATCTTCGCTATAGCTCTTCCTTGCAAGCCCTACACTTCAAATATCTCCACAAGAAAGTATCTAAGGGTTTCAGGTCAGGAGATCTTGGCGGCCATTCAATACTTTCTCTTCTGCCAATCCATCTTTCCGGAAATTCATGATCTAGGTAATTCAGCCCCTGCCGTCCACAGTGTGCTGGCGAGTAGATAAATATGGGTTTTCTTCCACTGAGAATTTAGCCACAGTTTTTTATTAAACAGAACACCGGCTCCAGTTTGCCTGCTTTGCGGTGCCGAACTGTCGGTGCGTCATATACTTTTAGATTGTTTTAGACTAGCACGTTTCCGCTGGTCTCTCCAGCTGCCGGCCAGCTTGGCAAAGATACTCGCGGATGACGAGACGGCAGTGGGCAAAGTTTTAGCATTTGTTTTATATGTAAATTTTAGGATTTAGGCCCAAGCAATTAAGTATTTTAACCATTTATCTCCATTCTGGTTTTAATGGTTTTAGTTTCTATTTTAGTCTTTGCCACATCGTTGTGCGGGTGTTTTATCATTGTTTTTATTTGATTTATTGCTTTTTATTCCTTTAGTTTTTAGCCATTTTAATTGGTTTTTAAACATATTGGTTTTTAAGGGCGTTGATGACCCAGTAGTTGAGTGCCCTTAAATACCATCATCAGCATCATCATCATCATCATCATCATCATTCACTGAGAATAAAACATAAAGGACTTTATCACCATCTGTAACTCCTTTTGGCCTTCCAGACTTTGCCTTCTTTTCAACACTTGCAGTTTCATTGAATTTTCTTCAACATTTGTCTTACCGTAGAGTGAGAAGTCCTTCGTTCTGGATGCATTTCAATAAATAAGACACAAACCTCTTCTTGAGTCCTCCTATTACCATATCCGATCATTATTAATGTTTCAATTTCTTGTTTTTCTGTAAGTTGTGTAATGACTAATAATTATTTTCAGGAAGATTTTTCAATGAAGTAAGCATTACCTTAGCTTTTTTTTTTTTTTTTTTTTTTTGTAATTTACGTCCTTCAACTTTTTAATGGGCCCATTTCCCGGAAAAAACTTTATCCAGGTAATTCACCCTGACCGAGATTCCAACTCAGGACCTCTTGAACGTGAAGCAGACATGCTACCATCTATGCTACCGAGGCGGGCAGCTTAGTTTTGTCTATATTTCTTCAATCCAAAACCACATATTGATATAGGCTACCGTATTTTTTTAATTCAAAACCTACTCAAGTTGAAGAAGTGGTGCGCTTTCCTTTGGTCAGTACACATGTAATAAGGCCATAATAAATTTAAATTGCGGTTTGAAAGGATATTTGTTTGTATGTTCTGAGACTTGAAGACTGGAGGAGTGCAGAAAAAGGAAATAAAAAATAACTCGCACCCTTTATTTGCAATCATAGTATTGTGAGGGCGTGTTGATATTTTACAGATTTTATAAAAAATAATAAACACATCACTTAATAGAGTTACAACAGCGGGGTTACAGCCATTGTTACGCGTGTGTGTGTTTATGTGTGTGGATACGGCATCACTGGCTTTACTTCTCTTCCCAAGAAAGCCCAGCTAAGAATTTTTACGCTCTAAAAACATCTTTTGCCCTCCCCGGTTTTCAATTCGTGAACCAGGTGATAAAATGTTACCTATAGATCACACAGGAACACCATAAGAATAATTTAGGAAGAGAGATAACCAGAAACTTCAGTATGCATTGTAAATTGTACCAGATGTATAGGCATCTTGTTAACCTATTCTGGGCAAAATAATATCTTCATACCTTTCATAAGAACTTTTGTGGCCATAGCTAATGTGTGGACAGCAATTTTGAGCCATAGAATCACAGGTCCAATCTTCTTCGATGTAACCGTGCACATGGAACAATAGGAAGCCCTGTTGGAAAACAATTTTATCCCCGAACACCTGTCGAAAGGTGTTCCAATGCAAACGCTGTGATTCATTGGGATGCAGCACGCTCGCAGGACAAACATCGTTCTCAATTTCCTGCAAGAGTCTTTGATCTTCGTGTCATGTCGGCAAACTGTGGCCACTTCATAGCTCGGACATTAATCCGTGAGATTTCCTTTTGTGAGGATTCTTAAAGGAGAAATTGTTTTAAAGGGGGACAGGAAACCTAACACAGATCAAACTTCAAAGTTGTGCAGTGCGGTATCCAAAAGGATGATGACAAATGCAAGGGTTGATTGGTTGTGGGGTAAGATGGAGGTTATATTGAGCATATTATTCACAATAGACACATTGCTAGATCAAAGTGAACAATTCTGTACTTTTGCTGCAATAACTTAAAGCAAATAAATGTGTGTTTTGTGTAAAACAAATATCATGACAGTTTGTTCGCCATTTTTCATCTATTTACATTACGCTTTCAAAGTCAACTACAGGACTACTTTATCAGAAAACTTAATGTTACATTCACGTAACTTTCTCTATCCATCCTTCTGCAAACATTACGTTTTAGGTACAAGGAGGTACAGAAGGCTGAGACGATGGTCAAATCCTTATAGTACAATCGCTCTGTTGTGTTGAAGACAGACTCTTCTTTCATTACAAAGCATATTGTGACTGTTGTTTCGTAGAATAAAAAGTCCAATTTGCCGAAATTCTAGATGTTCTTTATTTGCGTAGAAACACACTGCGTAGCAGCAGAATTACATCACATATCACAATCTACAACACCAAGGTCGATGACAATAACAAACAGCTTACTCACAACTCTGTTTACAACACTCTTGTTACATGTCTTTACAACAACTCTAATTTTACAACTCACGACTGACTCATCACTAGCGATGGCTTCTTTTTATACACCCATTCATAAATTCCAGACTTATGGAATTTTCTCTAACGTCACTAGATAAAACACAAATGTTCTAGAATGCAACTATATCGGTGTCGACAAGTCTTTTATTTCCAGCGCCATGCCTATCTGCTTATGCAATCTCGTTATCTACGTGAAACAATATCCGACTGTTATCTTTATCTGCAGGTTCTTTATGTGCACAAACCGCACTTATCTCTCGGCACCGACTTCCGTGCTTTTCCGCCGCGACAATATAGTCGACTGCATGGAAACATGCCGATGCTTTTGGTTTCTTGTAGTATTTTTCCTAGATATAATGTTGTTTATGTTCTACACAAGACCTAAGTGAATTCAAGTCGTACATACAGCAGCCTAATGAAGGTCAGACCCAAGTAAGTGCCAAAATAGAAAGGGAAATGGAAGCATTTCATCTGATTGGGTGGAAACCATTCTGGAATTTGTTTGATGTAGACATTTCGCAGTCAAGCAACACCACGAGAAATAAAAATGAAGAGTAAATAAAAATTAATTGGGAGTGTTATGACAAGTGATGAGGACAGCTTGTGGCAGAGGTGGCTAATTATGCCCTTACCAACATAAACCGTTGTACATTATATCGTTATAATGCTCTTCATGTGTAGACATAGGATTATCGTACCTTGCTGACAAACAAGTGGTTACATGAGTGCTGTTTAGTAATAAATGTAATTGTAAATCCAACGGATGTAATGTCATTCGTAGCATGCTCGAAATCAAAATTTTGATTGCTTACCAGCTTACTTGCTTACACTTACCAGCAAGTGGCGGGAACATTTGAGCCGCAAACGAATCCTATGGGTTCATTCTTCCAATACTTTGAACGATTATTTTATTGTGCATGGAAACAGAGTATCTTACTATCCTAAATTGTGCTTATCAACAAACTATTATACCTGTACTTAAATCTTAAATTCCTTAATGCAAAAAATTACATTCACTGCTCATTTCCAACTAAAAAGCAGTAACATTATCATTATTTATTTACTTATTTAATATCACTAACTTTGGCCACATCGGGAGGATTACTGTAGGTTCATTACTTCATGAGATTATATGCCACACGGATGACATTAGTTGCACACTTAATGTTTCTGTATCATCTTCAATAAATGTCTGAGATAATTTTATTAAATAAGTCAAATTCCTTTACATCTATTTCTGTTTTATTCAGTTGAAATGAAAATGGATTGTTGGTTGAGTTCGCACTAATTATGGTAATGCTAGAAATATGGTCTTAGTTATTAGTTTCATAGTTCCCTCCTGTACCATCAGTTTAGGTTAACTCTTGAGGCCCTAGTTGTGTAGTCGTCTTCCTGTTCCTATAGTATGTACAGAAAGAATTGCATTCTACCCAAAAATTCGATGTCGAGATTTCCCCAAAATAGATCTTGAATCAGACAAATAAACAATTTACAAACCGGTCCTCGTGTGTACTAAATACTAACATGATTTAAGTCCAGGTTCTCCAAGATTGTGGCAAATAAATAATTTCCAACACTAATTTTTTCGTTGTTTATGCATATAAATGTTTCAAAAATTGCTCCAATGGCTTTTGTTGCCACAAAATATGTTTGAGATATTCAAATTACATATAAATATATGTGTATATATACACTTAACTCTTTGAGAGTATGTTCAAGATCTTATCGGGAAGCAAGCCAGTTGCAAAGACGATTATAAATCGAAGTTTCGGGAATGTACATCCCTCCCATCTTCAGGATATTTTAATAAATCTTATAACCTCAAATGTATCACTGGATATTACACAACTATAAAGAAAGACAAAACATCATCAAAATTCGCATCACTGAACAAAAGACTGTTTTCAGTAAATCAAATGCCAGGTCAGGAGATGGCGTGAGTATAGAAAATTAACTGTGTCAAAGAAACATAACTACTTAACTTGATGATCAAGCTGTATAGATCTTTGCTTCTTAAGTCGGCGGATTTCCATTTTAAGGACGGTTTCCAAGAGGAGCTGAAATTAAATCCAGTATCACAATTAAGCGTGTTCCTCTCGGAGGAAATGGCCAAAGCCTCCTTAACTCTCCGCTCCCAGTAACTGTTACATTTTGCCAAGATGGTCGTCTCCCAATTAATTTTATATACTCACGCCATCTGCTGACCTGGCACTTAATTTACTGAAAACAGTCTCTTGTTCAGTGATGCGAGTATTGATAGCATTTTGTTTTTGTTTATATTTGTGTTATATGCAGTGATACGTTTTTGTTTATAGCATTTATTAAAATATCCTGATGGAGGAGATGCAGGGTCCCAAAACGTCTATTTCTAATTGTCTTTTCACCTGACTTGTTTCCCGAGAAAAATTCCAACATATTCGTTGCCAGGAAGGCTTCAGGTTTTATTTTTGAGAGTAGTTTGCGAAGTCTTCCTCATCATGAATGTCTTTATAATCGTAACAGGTAGACAGAATATTACTAAAAATTTAATACATGTGTACTTTCCTTAACTGAGAAATTGTTTTCTTTTCTCTCTATTTTTCTTTGTCATGCAAAGCATCTAATTTAATGAATAGTCAAATAGCAACACACTTTTTAAAATTTGAACGCTTCACGTACATTTTTAGAAGAGTGAATAAAGAAAGTTATGTGAAATGCAACACATAATATTTTTCTATTTCTTGTATATGTGTACAGAACATTATTCAATCTTTTACCTGGCAACAGAGGGAAAACATGAAAAATGACAATCAAATCTTCTGATATGTACATCCGGATTTGAATGTGTAAGGCCACCTGATAGTAGCGAATTGATTTCATTCTATTCAAACAAAAAGCCAACGTATATATACAGAGGCCGACATAAGTGTTTGAACGTAAACATTTTTATTACTTATATCATTTTAAAGCTACGCAGAGTAAGCATACGTAAACACAACTTGTACAAAGTAAACTTGGGTCTTCCATTAAATATATAAACTCATAAATAGCAACTCAAACTATTTGCACTACAAGGAGAAATAAAACGATTACTTTACATCTGGATACAAGTATTCGAACAGAGAACAGTTAGTATTTAGTTATCGTCCCCTTTCTTTTAATTATTGCTGATAATTGTTTGGACATTGTCTGTGTGTGTTGTTTAGTGACTGCAGAGTCCATATTTCTCCACTCTGTTTGAAGAAGTTCTTTCAGATGGTCCTTGCTCTTATGTGATGCTTCCTCACACGCTCCTCGAGTTGCTTCCATATGTTCTCTATAGGATTTAAATTTGGAGATTGTGCGGTGTCTTCAAAGTGTGAGGAGTGTTGTACACGATCCAAAGCCTTACAATTTCAGCAGTATGCTTCGGATCATTGTCCTGCTGGAAGTAATAATCATGCCCTAATCCCAGCATCTCTGCACTCTTTTTAAGATTGTTTTCAAGAATCCTCTTGTATTCAAATTTGTCCATGATCCCATCTATGAACACCAGCTCCCCAAAGCCAGATGAGCTGCATCGGTAGCGTAGATGGTAGCACGTCTGCCTCATGTTCAAGAGGTCCCGAGTTCGAATCTCGGACAGGGTGAATTACCTGGATAAGGTTTCTTCCGGTGTTTTTCCTTATCCTGAAGGACGAATGTCGGGTAACTAAGCTCTATGGACCCTGGGCTCATTTGAGCATCATTTCACCCATTCCATTTGTCGTCCGATATGACTTAACGTTGGTGGACGTAAACTACAAAAAAGCCATATGAAGCTATTCAGCCCCATACCATTACACTACTGCCACCATGTTTCACTGTAACTGCCATGTTCTTAGGCTCCCTTTCTGTATTTGGCAGTCTCCACACTTTAAGATGTCCATCACTCTTGTATAAGCAGAATTTGCTCTGGTCCAACCAGAGAACCTTATCCCAGAATTCTGTTGGTTTCACCACATACTGTTTTGCAGATTTTATACGCTTTTTCTTATTCACCTTATTAACATATGGTTTCTTCCTAAGAACGCGGGCATTGTACCCAGTACTATTTAAACACGTTCAACTGTTCTGGTGTGAACCACAGTGCCAGAATATTGCTCAAGGCATTCTCTAATCTCAGATGCAGTGACTCTCGGATTCTGCTTCACCATCTTTATTATTTTCCTCCTGTCTCTGGTGGTGAGTTTTGAAGGAGCGCTATTTCTAGGTTTATTTACAACAATATGTGTCTGTTTGAAGCGTTGAACCATGCAGCACACTGTAGTTTTGCTTCTGTTAAGTGTATTGGGAATTTCATACAGAGATTTGTTTTGTTTCTACATATTTATCACGATATTCCTTTCTGCCACCGTTGTCTCCTTACCTTTATATCCCATAATATCTGTGAATTCACAATCGGCTGAATAACTTTGAGCACACTGTCTCGAGGCATAGCATAAACACAACTGCTATGTGGTATGGGCTTGATGGGTACGTCCAACCCTCTTTCTGTCTGTTCGATTGGGTACGTTCGAATACTTATGTCCTCCAATAAGAGGGACAATAGAATAAATACAGTACAGATTGTGTAATAAATATATGCAACGTGATATTTTAAATATTGTTTCCGAGACAAAAAAGGCTAATTTTTATATGCTTAACAATTCAACGCTGCCAAATAAATAGTACAGTACTTATAGTACGTGCAATGTTACAAATTATATTATTCGAATACTTCTGTTGACTTCTGTACATTTTCACTGTTTTAGAAGAGTGAATAGAGAAAGTTATGTGAAGTGCAACACATATAATATTTTTCTATTTCTCGTATATGTGTACAGAACATTATTCAATCCTTTACCTTGCATCAGAGGGAAAACATGAAAAATGTTTGAAAAATGATTTTCTGGTACATACATATGTACAACCGGATTTGAATGTGTAAGGCCACCTGGTAGTAATGAACTGATTTCATTCTATTCACTCAAAAAGCCAATGTATATATACATGCTTCATCATGCTGCTCTTTGTACAGTGAAAGCCAAAGATTAATCTCATCTTTGATGTACCTAGAGGTATAGTGATACCATTGAAGATGGAAGCTGCTTCATTAGTTACTGAGATACTGAGGTGAAAAGCCAGCAGTCAAATGGGGCACCTTTGGTGTATTGACGCAAGTTGGAGAGGTAGAGATAAGTAAATTTCCTTCAGGTCACACAGTTAATCTAGGATAAGGCAGTTAGTAGGGCACCTAAGGGCATTCACTGTTTAACAAGGCGAGGTTTACCGGAAACGTACACCAAGAGATGTTTACCCAAGACACCCAGTACTGAATTTTGGAGGACCCGGAAGGGTGAATGGTTGTTGAAAGGAAACTCTACTCCACATGACTATGTAAGGGATACTTCAGTTTTTCTTGAAGTAATCTCTTTAAAGTAAATTATCTGAGAAGTCTTAAATCTAGACTTTTTGACTCTCTGTTTCTGATATATCATTATTATCTTTTCTGTTAAAGCTGTACAATAAGGAGAGGACGTTCTTTTAACAATATTTCACCGGAAACATATATTGAGACTCTTTGAATTAAAAAAGAACATTTTTAGAAAAATTCTGATTCTGTTTATGGGCAGATTAAGCAAAACACAGTAAAATACCTAACTTTGTTTTAAACTGGACGTTTTCCAAGGATGTGACAGAAGTATTTTTTATAAAATGCCCACTATAAACTACCCTTTCACATAAGAAAATGTCAATAACTTTGATTTTCTCAGAAATATTTATAGCGATACTCAAATTCATAACAAATTAAATGTATTTCAAAATTTTCTCTCAATACTAGTTACTGCTTACTAATGGTATTTTCATATGCTAAACGTAAGAGAGTAAATCTAGTTCTTAAAGCATACACTTTTGTTCGATTCTTTATTATTTTTCTGCTGTACCTAATCTTATTATTTATTTTTAGTTTTCAATTGTTTTTCTCAAATAGGAAATCATAAACTGTTTATCCCTCATCAATGAAAAGAGAACGGAATTTCAAATCCATCACATAGCCAACAGCTTTCAAATGATTTGAGTATCGTTTAATGCTTGTTGTATTCCCATATTTTTGTTATACTCACGCTGTACCTACAGAAGCTAGTTAATAATCAAATATCCGCAAATGTTTATCTCGAATTAACATGAATTGGATGGAAAAATAAGCCTTTGTAGGAAGAATTTAAAAAGAGTGAAATAAATGATGTGATGCCATCACATCTTTTTAACTTAATCGAATCACCATTCCATCATGTATTACATTTTACTCAAAAAATGTTTACCATTAAATAGGTTAAAGTTAAAAATTGTAAATTATTTTATATATGCGACCAAACTTTCTAATATTTTGGCTATTGAAGGAATCTGTAACATATTCTTTCTCCTTCAACATAAACTCTGCTGAATAAACAAAGATTAAAGTGTAACATACTAAAACAACAAATGCGGACAAAGACGTTATTTCTACTAAATCAAATTCAAATACATTATCCTACTTGCATTGCGCATAACTTTAAATTCATTGTTAGAGGAATCAACTACATCTGATTGGATTGACGCCGGTGTGAAACCCTAAGTTGTTACATCGTTGTTATAGCCTCAGGAAATTGCATAAGGACTCGGAAGGGATTGACATTGCACGTAAATGAGATTTTTCCCACAGCTAATTCGGGTATATTATTTATATTGCTTTATATTACATTACAGTTAGCACATTACATGTGTATTTCTATTCATATCAAAATATATAAATACAGATTCATGTAATAACAAGGAATTTAATTTAAGATAGTCCCTTAGAAATTAAATATTAGCATATAAAATATGAAGTGCCAATATAGATTTGTTATGAGTCACAAAACGCATGTCACTTTTTTCAGAAAGTAGCGTCGTGATTTGTCTTGCACATGTTCTCAAAAGGGAACAACCGACCATTTCACATCATATTTTGATGTTTCATTATATTTAACCGTCTAGGCCATTACATGCGATGAATTCAGTGGATTAAACGATGCCTAAATGAATCCAAGATCCATAGATTTTACAGTTACCTAACATTCATTTATCAAGATAAGCAAAAACGCCTGAGAAGCCCTCATATAGGTAACTTATCCAAAAGAGATTTTAACTCGGGACCTCTTGAACGTGAGATATAGGTATATCTATACCGCAGAAGGTTTTGAGGTCTGTTTCAAGAGCGTGGGCAAAGAGCATTGGTATTTTGACATACAAAAGAAACACATTTAGTGTCAACAAAGGATACTTGAAGATGTCGCCTCCCACATTGCCTATGAAAGGTTACATTTTAGAATTGTTTTTCAATAATACCATCTATGTTATATAGAAATCATTCTCCATACTGATTTCTATAGAATGTCGTAAAATAACTATTATGTGTTTCGAATGGGAAGATGTTTGTCCTTGAGCACTACTAGACGAGCAACCAATCGTAGTTCTGCGGTGTTGTCGTATTGCATTCCCGCTAAGTGGTGTGTGAGGAGCGCCAACCTAATCAATCTGTATGAAATAGTATTCGCACTAAAACAAAACTTCAGATCTTGCCAAAACTGATCCACGTGGAAGGTAGAGAGTAATGCATCTAACACAACCATGAAAATCCCATATGTTTAGCTCAGATAGTTTTACTAATACAAATAATTACACCCCTATTACCTGTATTATAACTATAAATCGAGACGTAAGCAGTGTATGAATATCATTATTGGTTGACATGTATGCGTGTACCTATATTTGTAATTACTCAGAACTGAAACGTAAATGTTTGACATGACGTGATAAAAGAATTACTTTGAATAAGCCAATTCGAGCGAGAGTAAACAAATTTCCGGCTGCCCTGGCAGAACGTGTCTGGTCACATTATATCTTTGTTTATATTTCGTAATCTGTATTTACTCTAGAGAGTTCAAAGTGGTTGGTGTGTATGTATGTACGTATACTTTTAATTACTCAGAACTGAAATTTAAACTACTGACATGACGGATAAAAGAATTACTCTGAATAAGTCAAGATGTTAAATTAGAGAAAGAGCAAACAATGCATTTCCTGTTAGCCTGTGGAATGCTGTATGCTTATGTTTATGAATGAATGTTGGATAAGAAGTGTTTATTTACTCTAGAGAGTTCAGATCAATATCATTCAGTTGTTCTTTACACAATAGCGTAAGAGTTAAATAGTGCAATGACGTCTTGCAGTGAAATCAGTGGCGAGTCAAAAAGGCAGGTATTGCGAAGTCAGGGTCGAAGTATTATTTTTAAGGTGTACACGTTCTTCAAAAAATTTTCAGAAAGAGAAACTTAAAATGAGTTATTGCTAAGAGTACTTCCGTTTAAAAACACGAAAAAAGTGTATCAGCTGGATCAACTTGTAATTGAAATGGGACACGAGGTAATACGCCTCCCACCTTACTACAGCCAATATAATACAACTGAGTTGGTGTTTGGTGTGGGCTCAAATAAAAACGGGAGTTGAAAACAGAACAAATACTTTTAAACTGACGGACGTTGAACGACTTGTTCACGCAGAAATTGACAAGGTAACACAACAGGACTGGGAAAACTGCGTAAAGCATGCAAAAAAGAAGACGATTTTAAGAAAGAAATAGCACGTGACGAGATTTTGGAACCTATAATCATAAATTTACAAAACTCAGACGAGGAAGACAGTGACAATGACGAATTGTCTCTTGACGTGACATTGACAGCAATATGGATGAGCCACTGGCAGTTACATTGGAATAGAAAAACAGGTAATTCATAAACTATAGTTGTGGTTATAGTATTTAAAAATATACATAATTTACGAAAATGCTTTTTTCCAATTTTGATTTTGGCAACTGCATCATTGTAAAAGTTTGTAAAATATAATTTGCTTACCCTTATGTCTGCGCCAAGCAGACCTGCATGTTGTATGAGTGTGCGAGAGAGGGGGAAATATAAAAGGAATGGGGTAACAAGCTGGCAACGCTGAGTTGATGAATTTCCACAGAATTCAAGAGATTAGTTTCACAAGAATCTCTTTTGTAGCTTCAGACATTGTTTGTGTCATCCTTACAGCCGCCAGGTGGCGTATTATTTTTGTATTTATTACCAAACTCTGAAAATGAAACAAACTTAAATTCGAATTGATTGGCGGTATTTCAAAATTCATTACGCAATTTCTACTTTTTAAAATAAATGTACCATCCTACGACATTAAAGCTATCATATCATTTATTTCTTGAATAATTTAACTTCTGGATTTATTTCATATTTAAATTAAATAAATTTCGAAAATATTCTTTGCCTCTTGTTTCTAAATTGCATTCTGTCCTTCCAATGTCGACCTGGTGGCAATCTAAATAATTAAATCGATTTTTAATATATAAAATTTTATATTTTTAGATAAATTACAAAATGTTTATATTGTTTTTATTTTGTGGAACTATAGCTAAAGCCAATTTTTAAAATGTTTGAAACTGTTTATTATCCTATGTATTCTTGAATTTTGTAGATATTTCAACAATTTTCTTAACAGGTAAATGAAGTTTGTCACAAAAAGTTATATTTTATGTACCACATGTTCATCTTGAATGTTTTAGGAATGACTTAAGAAGTCCTCTTTATTATAAATTACTTTTATATAACTGATAAACCGTAAGAGATGGACAAATTCGTATTACACATATAATATAGATATCCTTAACAGCCAATTATACCAGTAATTTTTTGTGGTTAACCTTTTTGGAGCTATTCGTTACTATAGTGTGATCCATATAAATCTGAACCATTTCAACAATCCATAACATTTTAACCAATAATAGGACACACGTGCAACTTTGGGAGAATATAATATCTATACAGTTGGGAGATAACATTACACTATTTGTAGCACAGAGAAAATGTTGGAAGTGTCCTCCACTAGCATCTATACATGTTTGCACTCATCTCATCATATTCTCTGAAGTTTTACGGAGAGTATGCTCGCCAATGTTACTTATTTCGGTTCTAATGGATTCCTTGAGAACATCAATTGTCTCTGGCCTATTCTTGTAAACTTTACTTTTGAATATACCCATATAAACTTCAGTGTCTACAGTGTTATAAAAGAGAATAGGACCAACGACCCATTTAAGACTATCAACTGTCAGCAATTGTCACTGTTGTCAATTCTCCCAGAGCCACTGATATCATTAAAACAAGTTTCTACATTCTGCGTGCTTTCAGAGGGAAATTATCACCTATTGAAATGGTTCAGGTTTATATGGATCGCATTGTATTACCGCCAATGTTAAAATAATGTGACTTTGTGGGTTCGTATAATTAAAAGTCCATTTTGCGTAAATTCTAAATGTTTTTTATTTTCGTCGAAATACACTGTTCAATTCTCACGTAACAACATTACATCACCAATACAACACAATCTACAGCACCATGGTTGATGACATCAACGTCAGCTCTCGTTACAACAACATTCGTGTTACACAACTAAAAAGCTGTAAGCTGGCCTGTCACAATCCCTTATATATCTCGCTGAATCATTTCTAGATCATTCTCAAATAAACCAGAAACCGAATTGTCTCTATCAGTCCAGAAGTAACTAGAAATTTCCATTTATCTCAGTTTGTTTGTTTCGGCAGACCTTTATCTGAATGTTATCTTCGTCTGCCAGCTCTTGGTTTTCACACTGCCCGCCTATCAGTTCCTTTTGTGTACATAAGCCGCGCGATCGTAGATACGGGTTCGCGACAATAATTATAAATTCCCGAATCAGAAGTAGTTTCTCGGTCAAGCAAAGGACGTGGAATGTCTAAACCATCAATTAGCTACACCATATAATCAAATGTAAAAATGTGATTTTAGGGTTTATGGATAAACATCTAGAATAAAAAGCATTTTTAAGAATAGTATGTAAAATAGTTGAAAAACTAACGTGAACGGAGCACATCAGGGCTTAAAGGCATAAAAGTCGAGAAATAAATCTGTCTTACAGAATACAATGTTCCTTATTAATAAAGAAAGAATAATGTAATAATGATATGTAAATGTTCTGGAATACCGTGTAAAATTCTTGCCTCTTATATCAGCCCAGTTCTACTAACTCAAAGACCTAGAGTTATCATTCGCATCGTAAAAGAAAACGCTTGTACCAGAAAGCTAATCAAAACTGTGAGTGTTTCCAAGGAAACGATACAACCAGCCGCTCCCACCTCAAAGACTGTTTACATTCCAACTTCTTTATAAAAGAAAACGAAAAGGCTTGATATCCATTTCAGGGGAAAAAATCGTTATATAAAAAGAACTCAAAAGGACTTAGTAGTCAGTGCTTGCTTTCGTTTTTTGTATCTGCCTGCAAACAATTATACGTTCCCTCAGGGCTTTGGTTTTTAAGAGTGTGTTCGCAAATGGAAAAAGAATAATTAATTATTTTTCCTCTGAAAGGCTTCTTTAATATTTGAAGCTGTTGTACACTGCAGGTCTACAATTCAGCTTGCTCTTGGCGAGATTAGCTCAAATCTCTAGCTATGTTAAGGTTAAAATAGTAATGCAGCACCACAAGATCGCTTCTTGAGTACCTACTGGTGGAGCTGCAGGGATATATGAAGAAGACTCCACTCGCCTCCTCTACCAACGTTGCCAAATGTGATACAAGTATGTTTACGCTTGAACTGAGAATGTGGCCTTTAGAATTATGCTCTGATAAATATTCGAAAAGAATATCTACGTGCTAATGTTATAATTAGAATTTTCTTTTGTTATCTTCTTTCTCAGTTTACCTTCCCACGATGGTGGGCTTACGCCACACAGAATTTACAACTGGATCCTGGAGTCAGGTGTAATCCTCCCGGTCTGTGTTTAACATTGTATTCTCTGCTTTCCTAGGTCACGGGTTCAGTCCCGGCAGAAGGCGTTGTATTGTTTAGAGCAGTGGTCATCAGTAGCGTGCACCCTCGTGGTGCAGTCTGTTACCCGCATGCACGCTCGTAAAGTCTGTCTAGTCAACAGGAGTGCACTTCGGCCGACTCCTTTGACGAACCCTTATAATCGTTTTACAACACTGGCTCTCCTTCTCCCAGTCCTTTCTGCAAGCTTGCCACTTTTCTCGATACGTCATGGGTATCGTACGAGGTTTCGTGTAAATAAATTATGTCCATTACTACGAAACTTACTTAGTTTTGAGAAATGTGAAGTGTGTAGTGTTTAACGCCCACTATTACTACATACGGCACCGCAGGAGGTGACACTGATGATACATGAGATGAAGATGGAGCACCGGTGGAATGAGATGGCGGGGGAAACCGGAGGTCCCGGAGAAAACCCGCCCCAACGCCGTGTTGTCCACCACGAATCTCACTTTGCGGTCGCCTGGGATCGAACCCGGGCCTCCTTGGTGAGAGCCAAGCGGTCTAACCACTGAGCCACAGCGTGGCCTATTGAGAAAAATATATATGTATCGTACTGCGAAACTTCCTTAGTTTTGACAAATACAATTCTACTGGATTACATAATAACCCTTATCTTATTCAAAGTGCGGTATTTGAAACTCAGCTCCTCAGTGCCCATAAGGAAAATCGCAAATTTCTTGCAAATCTGCAACCAATTCATCTAAGGTGGACGCTCCCCCTTTTGCATAGAATTTATAAATTTCTCGGTGAATTAAATCGCATTTGAAATTATCCACTTTAGAGAAGCGCTTCCTTTTGTTTTCACACTTGATCGGTGTCTTTGGTATTCCTTTCGTCACAATTTTCTTACTGTATTTTTTTGAATACCCAGAATTTGTCAGGTTCATTGCACGACCCCTTACCAAGATTATTTGTCAGCACATATTTATATGTGTTCAAAACAAGCGCTTCAATTTTCTTAGAAAGAGTTCCCGTTATAACTTTGTTTTCTGATACTTCTCCACTAACATAATACGGCCCAGCAACGCTTTCCAATTCCTTCATACTATTGTCTTTACTTTATGTTCACTTGATTGAAAGTTATCCACTAAATTGCATTTACTACATTTCCCTCCCACGGTCTCCACATCGTGACACACAACGAATTTCTGCACGTAATGAGACAGGTCAACTGGAAGTTGGAACTTTAGCAACTGAGACTCCACGTGGAGTAAACACGCGACTGTATTTTCCATAAAATCAGGGTTACTATTGGTCCTCAGTGGCAGTGTTCCATTTCTGAAGTGTGGACATAGATTTATGACGGTCCTTAGTGGGTGGTAGGCTCCGTTTCCTTTGTGACGCAACTGCACTCGCCTTGTCTAGACAAGACTTTACACTCGGAACTGTTGGCGGGTAAGCAGTGGTGCAGTGACGGCTTTTGCGTAGTGTCATACAACTCCTTAGTCATGTTCAGAGACAATCGAAGCATACAATGTTCACATGCATTTAAATAAGTAATTATATTTATGTAATTATATACTAGTTATTCAGCCGTTTCTCTTAGGAAATTAACAGGCTAACACAAATATACTCCAGGACAGTCTTATTAATGATGTGCCGTATAGAAAAACTAAATAATGATGATGATGATGATGATGATCGCAACAGACAAAACAATAATAACAACAACCGTACTGTACCTATCTGTTGGTGTCCAGCATTGTGATTCGTTTATCACCTTCTAATTTTTCGTAATCACTAGCATGATAAGTGTCATAGTAGTGCTGGAGATTATATTTTCGTATCACATTCAAGATCTTGGCATATTAAACATCGCGCAGAATTATCAAATGGTGTAAAAGAATATCCCTGCTCCCATGAAGGGTTAAATAATGTAGGAGTAGAAAACCTTCGTGAACGATCAATACAGCTTGATAATCAAGTTAAGTAGTTACGTTTCTTTGGCCCAATTAATTTTCTATACTCACCCCATCTCCTGACCTGGCATTTAATTTACTAAAACAGTCTTTTGTTCAGTAATGCGAATTTTGATAGTGTTTTGTCTTTGTATATATTTCTTTTATATCCAGTGTTTCATTTGTGGCTATAACATTTAATAAATATTCTGATAATGGGAGACATGCACACTCCCGAAACGTCAATTCCTTATCGTCTTTTCACCTGGCTTACTTGCCCGAGAAGAAATTGAGCATGTAGCCATTTTTTAAACAACGTCCATACACAGGTAATTAACGAGCATATACTGATCAACCCACAAGATAACAGGCTGTCCCTCTCTCCCTTTCCCTCCCGCACTATAGTGCATTCGCTGGTGCACTGCTTACCCAATACCCGTTTTAGCGCGTTGTGAAGACCACTCTTTTAGAGCGTATAAATACTTAGCAAGCTTCTTTAGAAAGAGAATTAAAGCCGGTGGTGCCCTGTCGCAAATTTTCGCCACGTCAGGCCACGCCGTGGCTCAGTGGTTAGACCGCTTGGCTCTCACCAAGGCGGCCCGGGTTCGATCCCAGGCGACCGCAAAGTGTGATTTGTGGTGGACAACACGGCGTTGGGGCGGGTTTTCTCCGGGACCTCCGGTTTCCCCCGCCATCTCATTCCACCGGTGCTCCATATTCATCTCATGTATCATCAGTGTCATCGCCTGCGGTGCCATATGTAGTAAAAGCGGGCGTTAAACACTACACATTTCGCCACGTTAAGTCAGGTGAAGAGACCTATGAGCAAAATTAAACGATCTTTCATGCCCTATATAGGATGAGATGCTGAAACCACAGCAGTTAAAGAGCTAATTTAAATAAAACGTTGATTTTACTGTGTTCAGATACTTCTCAAGGGCAGGCACGCTCTGGAATGAGAGAGAATAGCTTGGTTGACAGTAAAAAATAAGATGATGTGAAAAGAGGATAAAATCGATTAAAGGAAAGGTGATGATGGAGTGCTTGTTGGAATGAATGACGAGTGAAACCAGAAAACCCAGACGCCGCTTTGTCCACCATGAACCTACATCCGTAATTTCATCTCACAGATAAATGACAACCTTCAAAATGGAAATTAATGTCACTAAGAAGACTAAATATAACCAGATATATTTGATTTAAATACGTGTATTGTGTTGTTATACTTAATAAAAGCATTCTTGTATTTCAAATTTTGTATGTGTCCCACTTAACGTTTACAAGGCTCACTTGTTAATGCAGACCCAGATAAAAGTCTGAGAATATCTTTAATTCGCATCAAAATGGATTACTGGTGAACTTTCCATAAGGAACTTTTAACAGGGTATAAAGATACTTTTGACTTTTGTAACTAACCATAAGAATAAAAAAGCAGACTTTGGGGAAGTTCAGGCGGTTAGAAGACCAATATGATCTGGGATACAAGAAATTGTATACAAAAGCGAATGTATATCCTGCGGGATACACATGGTCTGTTGAAAAACTTTCTTAGTAAAGAGAGATATTCCAACGGAGCAATGACCTTAAAACAAAAGCAAACATGTGCAGTGTATAATTAAACACATAAGAGGGTTTCACACCCCTGTTATAACGAACTAGTCTCCACTTATCAGTATCGACAGCTACATCCCCCGCTCTTCACATCCCCTCTAGCTTTGGCTCATAGCCCAATGCGGAAAAAAAAAAAACCTTGCGGCTCACGCATTTTAAAATATTCCTGAATCAGCTGCTTGACGACGGGGGAGGATCCGCCATAACCAACACAACCCCTCGCTGTACGGAGGCGCTGGAGTGAGAAATCGGCAAGTACTAGTGTATAACTCCTACTGGCCATACGCATAATTACTATCAGTGGTGGCTCGTGATGAGTACTGCGCAGAGGTGCTAGAGTGAGAAATCAAGTACTAGTTTCCAACTGGCCATACACATAGCTACTTCCAGTGGTGTCTCGTGATGGAACTGCCATAACCAGTCCCGCGTTGTGGCGATCATTTTGCAACGAGAATTGCAAATGAGAATAGATGAAGATGATTTGTAGATTCTCACCTTTGGTGACGGACTGGTAGAATTCTTGTAGATGCTTTGGCGCTCTGCAGCAATGAGTCTTGCCTCTGGTCATAGTATCGGATGAAGGTATTTTATGCTGCAATTGTTGGAAAATAACAATTCTTCTCCTTTAAATATTTTGGGATTTATTCCATGAAACCAATAATAAATTCTGATACAATTTCAAATGACGTAGATTCTGTCCTTTCACACTATACGAGGGTGGGTCAAAAAGTAATGCCTCCTATTTTTTCCCTTAAATAACTAAGTTATGTGAAAACTTTGAATTTGGCACAATTCCTCAAACCTTCTTCTCCAATCCCCTGCAGTAGTAACTTCCTAAGTAAACAGGTGGCAGCACTGCATCCTCTTGCAAAATGACTGACATCGACATTCGTATTAGACAGCGTTTTGTGTTTAAATTTCTGAAACGCCAATTCGCATTCACGAAAGGCTAAAAAATGTTTATGGTGATGCAACGGTGGATGTCAGCACTGTTAGACGATGGGTTCGTCGCTGCAACGAAGCTGAAGGGCAAACACCATTGGCAGATGAAAAGCGAAGCGGCAGGCCGGTGACTGTAGTGACTCCATGCAACATTCAGCGAGTCGATGACATCATTCGTAGTGATCGCCGGGTAACAACAGGTGAATTGTGTCACCTTACCTCCCTCAGTAAAGGCACTGTGATGACGTTTATTCAACAACTTGGTTACTCAAAAGTTTGTTCACGTTGAGTACTAAGAATGTTAAGCGCCCAAAACAAAGAAACAAGGAAAACAATAGCCTCCGAACACTTGCAGCACTTCAATTTGGAGGGAGAGTAGTTTCTGGAAAAAAGTTGTTACTGGAGATGAAACGTGGGTTCATTTTTTTTTCTTTTGAACCTGAATCAAAAAGGCAGTCAATGGAATGGTATTACACAACGTTACCGAAGAAAAAAGAATTCAAAACTCAGCGCTCGGCTGGAAAAATTATGGAGACAATGTTTTGGGATGCAGAGGGTGTACTTATGATTGATTTTTTGGAGCAGGGATGCACAATAAATTATGTACAATACGTCAGAACTCTCAAAAAGCTGAAAGCATGTCTTCGCCGAGTTCGTTCAACAAAAACTATGGCGGATGTTCTTCTTTTGCATGACAATGCAAGACCACTTCTGGAGAAATGTTATGCAGACAGTGTTTTGGGATGCAGAGGGTGTACTAATTATTGATTTTTTGGAGCAGGGAGGCACAATAAATTATGTCCGATACGTCAGAGCTCTCAAAAAGCTGAAAGCATGTCTTCGCCGAGTTCGCCCAACAAAAACTATGGCAAATATTCTTCTTTTGCATGAAAATGGAAGACCACACACCAGCCGTTACACCACTGCAGAAATTGAGAAATTGGGATGGCAAGTCTTATTTCACCCGCATATAGCCCTGACCTGGCACCATCAGACTTCCATCTGTTCGGGCCACTAAAGGAAGCCCATCGTGGGATTCATTTTGAAGATGAGGAAGCTGTGAAAACGTCCGTGCGTCAGTGGCTTAGGAAGCAAGACCGTGTGTTTTACCACACTGGAATACATGCCATAGTTAAAAGGTGGACCAAAACTGTGGAAAAGGATGGAGATTATATTGAAAAGTGACAAATTAATTGTCAATATTGTAGTTTTCAAGCTATGTAAATTGGATTCAATTTTCTTGGCAATTAAAAGAGAAAAAATATAGGAGGAATTACTTTTTGACCCACCCTCGTACTTGTAGCTGCATTGATGAACTTTATGTTTTTGGCACCGCCACTAGTGCAACCCAAATGCATTCAGAACTAAAACGTTTCTGCAAACTTGCAGAGTGACACCAAAAACACGTCTTACTCTCATACACTTAACTACTATCAGTGGTGTCTCGTGATGGAACTGCCATAACCAGTGTAACCTCTATCAGGATACGAAGGTGATGGAGTGAAATATCCAGAAATATTAGGATGGATATCCTACCGGCTATAGGCTTAGATAGTATCAGTGGTGGCTCGTGATGGATATGCCGTAATATCCACTCTCAGTATAAGGAAGTGGTGGAGCCGAAATTCTCAAAGTGCAAGCGTACATATCCTAATGGCCATACCGTAGTTAGTATCAGTGATGACTCGCCGTAACTACTATAATGTATCTTTGCAGGGGCACTAGAGTGAGAAATTAGCAAGTACTGGTTTCCTAGTGGCTATACACATAGTTACTTTGTTACAGTCACTGATGAGCTGCAGTAACATACCCCCTCAGTAAAACTTAGTGATTGAGTGAAACATTCCCGAATACTAGGGTGTATATCCTATTGGCCATACGTGTTTTAATAGCAGTGGTGGCTCGTGATGAATCTGCCATAACAAATTTAAGCCCTCTCGGTATACGGAGCTGGTGGAGTAAAACATCCTCGAGCACTAGTGTATATCTCCTTCCTACTGACCATACGTGTAGTTACCATTAGTAAAGGATCCTGATGGACCTATAGGCAATATAACTTTTTAAATTAAATGTTAAAAACTAATACCTTATAACACCGAAAATGGTGAAATGGGCTTAACAACACCGCAGTGCGATGTCAGTAAGCTTATGATTAAATTCTTTGCCAAGACAAACAGTAAAATTAATACTTGCTTTCGCATATAGAAACTAGAGTAAAGGTATAATAATTTTATAATTACAATAGAAATGAGAGATGTGTTAAGCCGAAAGGCAACAAGTGATTGAAATAAAAACACCAGAAAACAGGAAATACAAGTATGACTCGGTAAGTAGTAACGTACATCAGCAACAGCTATAAATAAATAACGTAATTTATTCACTTCTAAAGGATTGCACTTATGCTTAGAAAGCTCAGGGCAAGTAAATCGGTACAAGGAGCTCACGCAAAGTAAATCTACCAACAGAGAAATCTGAGAGATGAGACCTGCAAATGACAACCATAAAGCATAGAAAGTTCGCCAACATTTAATATTATTCCAAACTTGCTCCAACATCGCTGTCCGATTTCGAACTGCAATAAACAAATCTTACGTATGTTCCAAGCCCTGTGTTAGACAAGAAATTTTGAACTATAGGTTTTGGATATAATTGTATCATCATAGACACCACACGCAGAGGAAACCTTGAAGTAGACCGTATGCTTAAAGGAATGCACAAGTAAAATTTAGGGAAAGCTTTTTGGAGGACCCCTATAAAATAGCCTGAGCCTCCATACTCATTTCTTGGCCTGAGGTGACTGTAGGTTTTTCTTCTGTTCCACGTGAATTTGCAAAACAAATGCTACAGTAAGTATCCAATATACGAGCGCTGTTCAATAAAGAATGATCACATTCTTTTTGACAAACGTACCTTTACTCATCCTCATAATTTTCATGGTCCTTCCCAAAATAGTCCCCCCTGAATGTAATGCACTTGTCCCAGTGTTCCTGCCAGTCTTCATAGACATACTGGAGACCATTTTTGTGAGCGATCCTTCAAAATCGCCTCCGCAGCCTCCACTACTGCTTCTGATGATGGATAATGCCTCCCACGAAGGCGTTTCTTCAACTTAGGGAATATAAAAAGGTCACATGGGGCTAAATCCGGACTATATGGAAGGTCAGGGATGCACTTTACCTTGAATTTTGTAAGATATTCAGCAAAACCATTGGCAATTTGCAGCCACTCATTGTGGTGCAGCATCCAGCCTCCTTGATGGAAATGTGGTCGTCTGCGCCTGATATGGACTTGCAATGTTTTCAGGACATCCCTGTAGTGCTGTCCAGTTAATGATGTGTGTGCAGGTACAACATGCTGATATACCATGCCATGAATATCAAAGAATGAGATGAACATAACTTTCCCAGCAGAAGCAACCATTTTTGCTTTTTGAGGTTTCATGGTGAAGAAGATTTCCACACTGAGCTTTGCTGTTTGCTCTCAAGATCAAAATGATGTAGCCAAGTTTCATCAGCAGTGATTACGTTTGAAAGAAACTCCGGATCTTCCTCTAACATCAAATTTAACTGCATGCTACCTCCATTGCAGTGGCAGGCGATACTGAACATGTCTGAAGTTACCTGGTTCTCACAGGCGGAAACCAGGAGTACCAACAATGAAACTACTACTGCGTGTTTGTTGCACATTAAGCTAACAGAATATAATAAGATTGAATTTTAGTGCGAAAAATTATAACCGTAAAAAATTATGATTATCCTTCATTATCGTTAAATATGTGAACGCTTAGATAATATCTAATAAAACTAGGTTTCCATTATGCTTAAACGTACTTAATTTTACTATCAGCTGAAACGTTTGTAAGATAAACGTAATTGAAGGCAAAATGCATAAGTGGAATGTATCTCAAGTAAAAGAGGAATATATCTAGCTAATGAAGAAAGGGAAACTGCCGGAGGAGAAGAAACAGGGTACAGTTTTAATAACTTTGCTATAATGTAGTGCAAAACACTTTTCTTTCCGTGACTGGCAGGCAACTTCTCCGTCGTATTTGCACCGCGGGAGCGTATAGCATTTAGGCGACTTTTGTTTTGACTACACAGTTTAAATATAAACGAGAAAAAAAAGTCCCAAAATATTATGAAGTATATATTTTAAAGCCAGCAATTGCTTACTATTTATAGCTTTTTGGCCGATTTACTTCATTTGATGAAATACTACATGGGCTTATATGCTTTAATTACTTTAAAATACTTAGACTGACAAAATATAAAAATAAACTGAATACTAATACTTATTACTAACTGCAATACTTCACTAAAGGAGGAGTTCACGAAAGTAAACATTATTCAAGAGTAAATGATGTTTTCCACATATGGCAAATTCTACATTTTCTTATTATCTGACAAATTGGAAAGAGTTTTTTAAATTGCTTCATAAAAGCAATCTTAATATAACATCCCCAAATCCCGGTTCATTAATTTCTAGGAAATTTATTTTATAGGTAAAAATAACAAATTAAAAAAATAGTAAATTATGAGAATTTTATAAATCGAAGGTTTTAACAAATTATTATTAAATATTACATTTTTGTGCCACGTGCATTGAATTCTACAGATTAAAATATGTGCAACTAGCCTCATTTTCCCTTGCTAACACCATGGTTGGATTTCACACTTCATAGGCTGCTTGTTTCCAGTTATAACCTAAATAAAAAGAGAAAGAACTTGTTATCACTTATTACTTGGCATCGATATGAATACGTTCGACGGGAAGAAAAACTGAACAACCTAAGTGAGCAGAGCACTGGAAGTGCGGACAGATAGAGAAAACATCCATAGCTTGTTAAATTTACCAGTGAGATCTAGGCTTACAAATGCAGTCTGTTGCATCCCGCTTCTTTCTTATCCCTAGGATTGGCAATGTTGCAGACTATCTACAAAATAATCCCTTCTCCAAGTTGGTTATGTTATAGTCAATTACAATGTATAAACCATGTTGAAGTAAACTTATGATACGCCAAAGTGCGTGGGGGAATATAATACAAAATTTGGAGATTGCATTACACTATTTACATCTCAGAGAAAATGTATAAGTGTCCTCCACCAGTATCTATACATTCTCTGAAGTTTTACGTAGATGATATCGAATTGAGGGAATCTTATTTCCAGCAAGATGGAGCAACGTGCCATATATCTAATGACACCATGGAACTTCTAACCAGTTTATTTGGTAATCGAATAATCTCAAAAGGTCAGTAGTCCCCTAGATCCCATGACCTAACCTCACCGGATTTTTTCTCGTGGGGGTATCTAAAAATTGTGTGTACAAGAATAGACCACAAGTAATTGATGTTCTCAAGGAATTCATTCAACCCGAAATAAGTAACATTGGCGAGGATACTCTCCGTAAAACTTCAGAGACTACGGTGAGACGAGTGCAAACATATATAGATGCTGGTGGAGCAGATTTCCGACAATATTTCTGAGATGTAAATAGTGATGTAATTTTCCAACTGTGTGTTATATTCTCCCAAAGTTGCACGTGTGTCCTATTATTGGTTAAAAAGTTATGGCATATTGAGATGGTTCAGGTTTATATGGATCACACTGTACCTTAAGAATTGCGATTTGAGGCGGGAATGGGTGGATATAATCCTAGTTCAGGAAAAGGCATTGAGGTCAGGATCCTATTGGTGTAGGATGCAATCAGGGAAAGATTGTGCTCCGGACTAGCGAATTGTTCTCGGTTGTAAGTACGGGTGAGCATAAGTGTACTCTGTCCCGGGGTTCGGCGTTTAAGTGGAAATACACTATGCTTCCTTGACTTCTCTCACCATTTTATTGATAGAACACTCGGGTCATGAGCTTGCTCCACAACACATTTGCTCGTCACGACGTCGGTATCACTCTTTTATTCAAGTTGCCACATTTCACTTTCCCGCATCTAATTGTAATTTTTACTTTGCAATGTCTCGTCACTTTACGCCGCCATTCCCCGAAACGACCCAAGATGAAGTGTCGCGCCTTTCCTGGTCTCCTCGCGTCCTTTCCGACCACGGACTATCCACCCATAACCCGTTCCTATTTCGTGACTATTCCGCCCGTATCGCGTGATGTATAGCAATTTTGATTGGAGGTTTGTTTTCCTCATATTTAATCTTATTGGTCTTTCACCCCCTTCTATATCTAGGCAAGTTCAGTGTTTTGTCTCACCGGGTTTTGAACCTCGGGGTCATGGGAAGAAATATTATGACTTTTTCTCACTAATGTAGTTTTATCTTCCCTCACTTGCTTATAGTCTCAGGTTTCCATCTCAGATTATATGTTAGTTGTCGAGAAGTGTGTTCACCTAACACATTTAAACGTTTAGTTAATATAAGATTGCCGCAGCAGTTATTGCGCAAGGTTATCCGGAGATCGCGGCAGGGCAGTCGAAACGTAAACAGATAAGCAAGGGTTCACCTATGGCAAAAATAATCGCTATAGTCAGATAAGCAGAATTTTCTGGAAGTTTCGCCCGCTCGAAAGTTCTGAAACAATGTGTAAACTTCCCATTACCTTATAAACGAGCATCTCATAAAGCGAGTTGAATCTGAAGTGAGTTAGTGAGTGAGCAAGTCTGCGAACCAGTGATTGCGATTCTGGTTTGACCAAAGAAGAATGTTCTCCAAGCGAGTTTGTGACGACTGCAAAGACCTCTAATAATACTGATACTTCAAGAAGTAAGAAATATCTTGTATTCCACTATCCAGTAAGTGAACTGTCCGGAAAAGGAGGTCACGTCGGGTATTTCGTTTTGCTGCTACGTTGCGAAGGAAGTGAGATTGCAGTGAAATACTATGAAATAACAGTAAACAGTGTAATTAGTTAACATCACTGAAGTAACACTGAGAACTCAGCGAAATCACAGGAAAATTGCAACTAGATCAATTAGTGAAGTAAAAGTTCAGTGAAGCGACAGTTTAAAAGTTATATGAATAGTAACACTAAGGAAGATGAATGCGTCCATTTAATTGTGTGTGGTTTCGTACTTTTCTGCTCCTTTCATATAAAAATAATGATACGGCGACAAACATGGCTGACTGCACAAGTTCTATTTAAACTTTTTTTATAATTTACGTCCTCCAAAATTTAGTCATATCGGACGATGAATGAAATGGGTGAAATGATGCTCAATGCCTCCGGGGCCTGTGGAGCTTAGAGTTACCCGACATTCGTCTTTCAGGATAAGGGAAAACCCCGGAAAAAGCCTTATCCAGATAACTCACCTTGACCGAGATTCGAACTCGGGACCTCTTGAACGTGAGGCAAACATGCTACCGTCTACGCTACCGAGGCGGGCTCTGTTTAACTTTATGAGTGATAGTAAAGGTGTAATTAGTGAAACATTCTAAAGTTAAACAGTTGAAAACATCAAAAAACGAATTCTATTGAATGTTTTACCAACTAATTCAACGAAATTTAATGTCGTTTTGAAAAACATTGTTAAACCTACTTTAAAGTATACATTATTTTCGAGTAAAGAGAACATTTAATAGATAATTAAAGGACATGGGAAGATTGCAAACCGCAAGGAAGAAGAGAAACCGAGTAGTAATAAAGGAGATTCCTTTCCCAAATATACTATTTATAGGAAAGTGCTCGAATTGATAATTGCGAACAACTGACAACAGTGGTCTTATGTTGCCTTTTTAAGTTATTCATTTTCCATAAACTCTTGCTAGAATTTTAATTTTTCTAACTGAGGACAAATTATATTTTATTTACTTTTAATTCATCCTTTATTTCGGAGTATACAATGAGCTGAATAATAAAGCAAACTTCACTTACGTCTCTAGATTAAAACATCGGAATCTTGAAGTTTTCAAGATCAACTCACCTCTACT
Organism: Mantis religiosa; assembly: GCA_030765055.1. Classification (NCBI taxonomy): domain Eukaryota; kingdom Metazoa; phylum Arthropoda; class Insecta; order Mantodea; family Mantidae; genus Mantis; species Mantis religiosa. The sequence goes on along the minus strand of CM060955.1, from coordinate 91,381,417 downwards.
TCAAACTGACTTCAATATTCTGTCATATTTTGTACAACATTTAAATAACTGCATATGGCGCCGCTTTTTGCTATACATTTTGTTCTAAAGCTTATTATTATTGTTATTCCTGTTATTGTTATTATTGTTGTTTAAACACCGTTTTTATTGCACTACAATCACGAGATATGAGTGCACTAGCACTTATTTTTGTTTGTTTCTAACAGTTTCAATGAATGTGACAGTTCGTAGCTGTAGCTGTAAGAGTGTATGTCTTGGCATTACCGCCCGCCAAGCATCACGGCTTCGGATGCTGTCTCGGGCATGAGTATGTGTAAAACAAGAAAAGCCCTGAAGAAGCAATAGAGCGCAGAAACGCGGTGGCAAATTAAGGAGGTAAAACTGTTAAAAACACTGTTATACAAAACGCTTTGTTTATATTCATTTCGATTTTAAGGCTAGATCGAGCATACACACCCAGTGTAATGTCTGTTCTTTTAGTAAAAAAATATTTGATGTAATATTCACAGACCTTTTCTAGTGACTCGCCTGTTTCTTTAATACTCGTACGTGTAACTTTAGATCTCTGTTTCTCCAAAAGTATAAATTTTTGGAAAAGGTTTGTATATGTATTAGAGTATCTACAGTGCCTTATTTCTGACTCCTGACTACTGCCGCTGGACCGCTCGCCGCTGCCGGCAGAGCTGAATATACACAGACCTTGAATATCATGCCGACAGTTGAAATGAATATACTTACATACATACAATAAATAGTACCTTTATCACAATAAGCCTCTATACCGCTAGCAAAAGTTAACGGCATATGAACGCTGGCCAATTCTCAAGCAGAGCAGGGGTTCCGTGAACATAAGAGCAGTTTTACCCGCCAGCAAACAATTTGGCTATTCTTCCCGTAATTAAACAACACATTAAATATTCCTAAAACATTGAGATCTTACCTTGACACACGTCACAGCAGTGGAACAGCAAGCACGATTTCCAATAAAGTAACTCGCTTTCCAACTTCATTGTTCTTTCCCGGAGATTGAAACACACATACGCTCCCTTTTTCTAAGGATGAAGCTGCTTCACTACAAATTGGTGACACTGTGTGCACACTACCTACACCACAAGGCTACAGAGTTAATTGCTGGGATTTTGAAAACTTTACAGTTGCCGTATATCCTGGATTGGAGAGCTTTCGTAAAAACTTGTTCATATTAAATATAACTTTTCTGCCCTGATCACGTTTGTTGATCGAAAAATCACTTGCCCCAGCTTCGAGGGACATGTTCACGCACTCGGATTACAAACACTGGAAATACGATATCTGTATAATAATAATTTATAGTAATATTAACAATATTTCAGCTCGAGTTCAACACACGACTTAACGATGCGATTCACCTTAACAAAACGACACCTCTACTCTGAAAACGAACTGAAAATTAACTCTGTTTCAAACTGCGTAAGTTCTGTTTTAATAGTAGCTGCATTATTTATTTATGCTTGATATAAATGTTATGAGGAAAGAATGGTGTTTTTTTTTCAGGCTTATCTGTGTTGAATGGATGGATGTTGGGTGTAACCATAACCATGTGAAGATAAAAAGTGCATCGCTCGTGTTCTAAGTATCGTAGAGACAGGAATTGTGTACGATCATGATCAAAAAGTAAAATTCTTTTTTGTTATAAGATTGGCATCTGTAATATTCAAATATTTATCCGTAACATTTTACTATAAACTGTGAAGATAAAAAGTGCATCGCTCGTGTTCTAAGTATCCTAGAGATAGGAGCTTTGTACGGTCATGATCGGAAAGTAAAATTCTTTTCTGTTATAAGATTGGCATATGTAATATTCAAATATTTATCCGTAACATTTAACCATAACGTGTGAAGATAAAAAGTGCATCGCTCATGTTCTAATTATCGTAGAGACAGGAGTTTTGTACGATGATGATCAGAAAGTAAAAATCTTTTTTGTTATAAGATTGGCATATGTAATATTCAAATATTTATCCGTAACATTTAACCATAACGTGTGAAGATAAAAAGTGCATCGCTCGTGTTCTAAGTATCATTGATACAGGATTTTTGTACGTTCATGATCATAAAATAAAATTCTTTCTTATTTTAAGATTGGCATCTGTTATTTTTCAAACATTTATCCCAGCGTAGTTAATTAATATAATATTTTCAGTTCAGGCGCGCGAGATGCGTGTAGCACATTCGACAGCGCTGGTAGGCGGGCAAGCAGAATTGGCTGGAGTCTGCAGTACGGGCTGCCTGCATATGCCTTTAACATTTGCGAAGATTATAAAGTGATGTGCTAATGCTGCCACGCATCTCTAAACCTTTTAAGAAAATTTGCGTTAAAGTTTATTAATTGTTTTCCTGGAATTTCAGTAATCTTATATTGTTTTTAAATTCTTCCAATGTATGCGGGTTCTTCAATACACTTTAATTTCCCCCGTAAATAAAAGTCGCATAAATATTCGTTCTCAGTCAAGGAAAACTGAAAGAGATGCTTAAAATCAGCTGATCGTAAATTTGATGTATGATTGGATGGATTTGAATAAGGAATAATATTCAGCTGAAACATTGGAAATGATCCATTGGTTGTATCTACTCTAATCTAGATATTTATGATCAAAATAGCAAATTTCAGGTATCTAGGTTACCGGTCATGTTGATTTTTAGGGGACGATTAAACTCATAAAGCAGCTTTGTTATGGTTTTAGCTTGATACTCGTCATTTACGTTTGATAATGGCTTATGTGGTTATGTTACCATAAGCCTGGTGAATTTCCGCTGGCTGTATGACCGCATTGCCAGTCCAGAATTCGCTTGTATGATCTCTACTGTAAATCAATTTTGTGTTAAGCCCTAGGCGATTGAAGGCATGTCTCCAAAGTTTGCTGAGTGAAATATCACGCGCGTATAACTGAGAGGGGAGGAGTTTAATTATCTGCTAGGCCTTCGCCCCAAGTCATATTCCTAAAGGGCATTTCCCCTTCAGTCATTCCAAATAACATTCAAAAAGTTTAATTGAATCATTTTGGTGTTATTTAATTCAGTCAGTTATAGCCCGTTATTTGTTTTAAAAGCCTTTGAAATGTAATAGCGGGGAACATTTCATTCAATTTCTGACAAAAAAGCAATGCAACAATTAAACATATTACATATAAAATCTGGAATTTGTTTTTAATGGTAGCATATATAGTTTTAATTGCGTTTTGGTTTTATTATTAAACGATTATAACTCAGTGCACTACCTCTATCTTCTTCTGTTTTTCATCCTCCTGTCTTTATTTCTTTGTTTCTTTATTTGCTTCGTTTAAATGAAATCTGTCTTTCAGAAATTAAAACTAATGTACATATCTGTGAAATACAATATAATTATAATAAAGCAAGTGAATGAACACGCACATAAATTTCAAGTATGCTGGGACTGAATATGCCAATTATGTGATTATCTATTAATTTAGATGTTGGAAATTAATTGTTCTTTCACGCTAGCCGTGTGTAGGACGCACTATGAAAAGGTAGAGCTGGGATTTGAACATGGAACTTCTGGTCTCCGTCTAGCCGCTCTAAACCATTGAGCTACTCTGGCCAACGATAGAATGGTTTACCGGGAAAAACACGAGTCAGCTGGAGAATTTAGTGCCATGTTGGCATGTTGGCCACAGCAGCTCAATGGTTAGAGCGGTTGGATGGAAACCAGAAGATCCATGGTTCAAATCCCGGCTGTGGCATTGAACTTTTCAGTCTGGCTCTACCATTTCGTAGTGCGTCCTACACACGGCTAGTGTGAAAGAACAATTAATTTCCATTTACTGTACGTAATAGTGGTCCGAACTATGAAGCCCGGCATAGTAAGTCACCATTAAGGTAGTTGTCTCATGTGTCTATGAGAACTCCTAGTGGTTTACCGGGAAAAATACGAGTCAGTTGGATAATTTAATGTCATGTTGGCACGTTGGAGACTGGACGGAGACCAGAATATCCGTGGTTCAAATCCCGACTATGGCATTGAATTTTTCACTCTGGCTCTGCCCTTTCATAATTTAGATGTTATTTGGAGGCATGTATAAAGTGTAAACCTTTACATCTATGTAATAAATCTTTTATAATTCCGAAAATAATCAATTATATCTGATAATTGCTTTTCAACACTTTTTAAATTCATTACACCATAGTTTTCTTGTAGCAAATATATTTAATATCTTATTAAGTAAATATATAGAGAATTTATTCAGGATCAAGGTTAATTCACACCCTACTGGCAGAAATTTCATGATGAAGCATTTCATTTGTCATACAGATGAAAAGTCATAATATTTTTTTTCCATGTAAACAGGAATTTGTATTTTATGATGTTATAAATCTTCTTGCAAGAAGTTAAAAAGCACTAAACATGGGTTATAGGTTGGTATTAATCTGACATTTGGCTTTCGAATTATGCTATTTAGAGAAACCGCATAAATTTGAGTTCAGGAAACTTTCAAACTTTATTTCCAGTAAAATTTCCATATATAATTTTTGAGTGGAATGCAATACTTTATCTGCTGTAGCTTAGTGAGGAAGTTACCAATACTTGAACGACATTTTGTTTATTTAGTATCTTAATTTACTCATTTTTATTCAGAAGGAACACTTCTAGTTTTTCCCAAGTAAAAATACTTAAACAGACAAAGCTTAATAAGGGGTCTTTCAACAAGGTGTCCAATCTTTAACATGTGGAAACTGCCATTGTTATTGAGTTAATGCAGTCATTTTTTTCATGTACTTACAGTTGCTAATGACAAATATCTATCGAATGTTACAACATTCAGCAACGAGTAGAATTGTGAAAATTTATTATCAAAGTATATCATCTGTTCGAAACATGCCGTATATTGCGTGATACTGGGCTCTTATAAGCAGGGCTAGGATTTATATGTACTAACAAGTCTCAAAATATGTACAAATATATGAAGTAAAATGTGTCAAAATATGTGCATATACATGTAGTAAAAATTTCAAAATATGTACATGATGTGCTAAAAATGTCGAATTACGTACATATATATATAATGCACACATATTTGGTAAAATAGAACCTATTAAAATACATTAAAAATACTGTATTCATAAATTAAATTATTCAATTTTTTATCCTTTCACTTGTATTTGTTCATTATTTATGCTAGAATAACAATATGCCACAAAATGTTGTTTTAAATTTTCAAACTTGAAGCTGCTCCTGCTGTCTCGCAAAAGTGATTTATATTGGCTGAGGCTTCGTTTTACTGCACATGAAGTGATTGAAGCATGCTTAAAATTCAGTATGTCAGCAGGAGATATATCTGATTCTAGTTTTATATTTGCTAACCACTTAAGATTTCACTTATTTTGCACATTTCCTCAAAGCCTGGATTTTTTTAAAAACACGTTGTCCATTTTAAACTTGACAAGATCAGCTAAATTTCCACCTGCACATTTAAGTTCATGAATCACTTTTTAAGAATATCAATATTTTCAAGTAATATGAGATTATTGTTTTGTAGTTTCTGAATTATTTTTGTTATATTACATAAATTTGATTGAATGTAACACAAATCATTTTTCACACAGTAGTCACTCAAGGATTTCAGAACGTTAATAGAGGCAGCACTTTCCGAATTAAAAGAATCCACCACACTCTTGATGGTTTCATAGTTCTTCAAGTAATACTCCACAGCATCCAACCATGTACCCCATCTGGTTAGTACTGGTCGCGGTGGCAGAGGTCCGTTGGGATACATTTCCTCAAGAGTTGAATTCTGCTGGGGGCTTTCAGGAACAGTTTCTTTCCCACAAGAAATTAATTGGTCCACATTTGGCAAACTTACCCTGTTTTTTTCTGCAATACGATGTCAAGCATGCGCTGTACAGCTTAAGTGGATCATTTTCGGAAATAAAACCCTTAAAGCTTCCGCTGTTTTAATCATGTAGGAAGCTGCATCAGTCAAAAGTAGCAAAACTCGGTGATTTAATACCACTAAGCCACAGGACACCCATTGCATCGTTAAATACTTTTGCAACTGTTTTGTTATTGTATTTTTTCATTACATCACACGACAACAATATAGGTTTGAAAGAGGTCTCACTGTTCATGGAACCAATCACAATATTGCCGATACATCGTCCTTCTACGTCTGTAGTTTCATATACTGATACCCAGATGGAATTTTCACCTATCTGCGTTCTTATCTTCTCCAGAGTTTCTTGATACACGACTTCACAATAATTTTTACGTAACGTTGACTGATCCGGAATGTTGTGAATAGTATGTTTCTCTAGAAACTGTCGCAATGATGGACTGTTGACTTTCCAAAGAGGTATATCAGATCCGATGAGGGCACGGCAGAGATCAGTGTTGAATTCAGCATGTTTACTTGTTGTGGGTTGCGTCATAAAAGTTTGATGAAATCCGGTGCGTATTTTCTTGCCAGCTTGGTGTTTTGAGGTAGAAATATGTTGATTAATAAAAAACGCTGTTTTGAGTTCACATTAGTCTGACATGTATTGCAGAATAACACTTTTCCATCTGTTGAAAATCCTTCATCTTTGCCATCTCTTTCTAGGCTAGAAAAACCTAGTGGCGGATGATACTACTTCCTCTGTCCCATTCTCCAAATTTGGTTCTTGATCTTCCTCAGGAGCAATATAAATCACTAGAAAATGAGTTTTATAGATATTCCTGGTAAAAAAAAAAAGTGTCCAAAAAATTTTCAAATTCTAAAAAGCATTTAGTACGTTAACATCCAGTGCTTCTAGAGTAACAACGCCACTGATGTCTCCTTGCCCTGATACCAGCGGAGGTAATTAGAGAGTACAATTGGACTTTAACTGGGACCACTTAAAGGTGGAAAACGCAGTTATTTCCACAAATCATTATATACAAAGGTAGCAGAAAAAGTGTCTAATTATATGTACCTTGTACCCTATTGTATCTGTAAGCTTATCCTTATTACCACATTTTTGTGACGAAAACGAATCTTCTGTATAGCTTTTCTCTTAAGAGTAATATATGTACAAATATTGCATTAAAATCACTAAATATGGACAAATATTAATTTTACATATAAACATGTATTAATGTTAAAAATATGGAAAAATATGTAAAATAAATTTGTTTAATTTGAATAGAGGACAACATAATCGATGGACATCAGTTAAAAAATGAGTCTATCAGTGAAATTAAGAAATATGTATTTACACATAAATCCTAGCCCTGCTTATAAGGCACTATTTTTGGCCTTACGTGTATGGTATGGATCTCAGAAACATCTGGTTCCAGCAAAATTGTGCCACATGTCATACTGCTCTCGAGACAATCGATCTCTTGAAGCAGAAGTTCAGAGGTTCCATCATTTCCCGTGGTGGTGATATTAACTAGCCCCCGAGATCATGTGACTTAACGCCATTGGATTACTTCTTGTGGGGTTATGTTAAATCTCGAGTTTATGCCGAAAATCCAAAAACAGTAAATGATCTTATGAATAACACCATGTGCATTTATTATTCGTGAAAATGGACCATATTTACGACCTTCTGTCATTAAAAATTGGGTCAACCGTATACGCGCAACCTTTGACACGTAATGACAGTAATTATGTTGCGAAATAAACAAAAGAATTAAACCTCTATCATTTATATAAATTGCTTTATTTAAGTTCAAAGATAGGACACTTGTTGAAAGACCCTGTATTTCACAAAGGGTTTTATAATACAAGAATAATACAAGTAGCTAAAATATAGTAATCATTGAAATAATATCCAGTATTAGGAAAAACAAAGTACTAGGTAAGGGAGAGTGAAAGTAAGAGATAAAGTCAAAGAGATAAAGTATGGCTAGTTTCTTTCAAACATGGGCTAAAGCACATAATAGATGGTAAGTTCTAACTTCTCCCATTCATGTATTGTTCTTGCAAACTTGCACTCTTCTATTTTTGCCATCAACCTTTATAAATTTAATTACGTCGCTTGAACTCGCTGTTCATTTCATGACTCCGTAAGGATACAAATCATATAAGAAAATTGCACGTAAATTAAGTTATTTGGAAGTATTATAAATTGGCGAATATCTTAGTTTGCTTAATATATTTAAGCAGTTTTTCTTTAAACTACGATACATACTACCGAGAATTGATCATATAAAAGTCTCGTATAAGAACGGATTCGAATTTTTTTTTTTTTTTTTTTTAATTTGCCTTTAACTCCAATGGCCATATCGGCGGCCGTTCTCCTTTGGGACAAATCAAAGGTGTTAACTCGTATTCGTTGGGTATTAATCATTAGATCCCGCCACATTGGCACTCTCATTCTTACTTCCAGACTCAGGGGCAGATGAGGAATTATACTGGTCGGAGAAAAGTCACCCCCACTGCCGGGAATCGAACCCGAGACCCCTAGCAGAGCAGGCAGGTGCTCTACCGACTGGGCTACGGAGGCAACTTCGAAATTATTCTTGTCACTTCTTTCCTCTGTACCCACGTGGAGTTTGATTGTAATCTGGTTTGTTTAAAGTGCGCCGTTTTGTTAGTGCATTTCAAAGGTCTATCGACTGAAAACGGGTGCCTCGATTTGGAAACTTGAGTTTTGGAAGAGAAAAGGCTTGCCCGGAGCCAGATCAGGTGAATACGCTGGTTGTTTGATGACATTTATTGACCCTTTGGCCAGAAATTTGTTCACGCCTTGTGAGCTCGGGCGTTATCGTGATGCAGAATCCCTGAGTTTTCCCACAAAAGTGGTCTTTTTCACCGTATTTTTTCTCTCTCTCTCAAACGCCGCCTAACGCTTAGATAATAGTCTTTATTTACCTTCTTGCCCTAGTCTTTATTGACCTTCTGACAAAGAATTTCAAGTGCACGACACCACGATAATCTAAAAAATTGTAAACATGACTTTCAGTTTTGATTGAGTTTGATGTGCCCTTTTGGGTTTCGGTTCAGTTGGAAGGCGCCACTCGGAGGCTTGTTGGTTGGTTTGCGTGTCAAACTCAGAAACCGACGTCTCGTCACCAGTTACAAGGTGTTTCATGAATATGCGGTCGGAGTTGGCTCGTTCTAGCATGGCTTCAGCGACCCTTACGCGATTGAGTTTTTGCAGAAAGTTCAAGTCTTTCGGAACTAATCTAGTGGCAACACGTGCCATGCCCAAACAATCGTTTAAAATAGTACAAATCGATTCGTGAGACCCAGAAAGTTCAGCAGCAATCTCTCTCAGATCTAAATGACAATTTTCAGACAACAATTTCTTCACTTTAGCGGTGTTCATTTCAGTTGAAACGTTTGATGGCCGACCAGAGAGAGGCAAATCTTCCACCACATCTCGACGCTTTTGAATTCACTGTACCACTCATACGCACGTGCTTTTAATAAAGTCGATTCACCGTAAGTCCTCTGTAACATTTTCAGCGATTCGGCACACAACGTACCATTTGCAATGCAAAATTTTAGACATTCTTTTTCAATATTTTTATTAATTGTAAAATCGCAACACACCTTTGAAATGCCTAACAAAATGGCAGCCTGTAAACACACAAATGACAGTTGACAGTCAAACTCCGCGTGAATATAGAGTACCAGCTTAACGACAGCAACAGTTTCGAATCCCCTCTTATACGAGATTTTTATATGATCAATTCCCGGTACTTTCTTGACAGAATGTATACTTCATGAAAGGGTAGAGCCAGCCTGAAAAATTCAATGCCATAGCCGGGATTTGAACCACGGATCATCTAGTCTCCGTCCAGCCACTCTAAACCATTTAGCTACTATGGCCAACGTGCCAACATGACATTAAATTCTGCAACTGACTAATGCTATGGCATTGAATTTTTAAGTCTGGCTCTACCTTTTCACAGTGCGTCCTACACACGGCCGGTGTGAAAGAACAATTAATTTCCATGTATACTTCATTTTAATCGATGTAAACATTTTTATAAATTTTCTTATTGCACATTTCCTGTTAAATAGGTACAAGGAGAATAAGGGAATATAGTAAACAAGTATTAAGGTCTTTTAAATAACGATAACCTTTTTGTTCCATTTATACCCCGCTTTTAACTCCAATGGTCATATCGGCGGCTGTTCTCCTTTGGAACACATCGATGGTGTTCAGTCGTAATCGTGGGGTTACATCATTAGATCACGCACACATTCACACTTTCATTCATACTTCCAGTCCCTGGGGAAGATGGGGAATCATCCTGGTTGGAGAAAACGCCCAACCCCCAGCCGGGAATCGAACCAGGTACCCCCAGCACGGCAGGCAGGTGCTCCACCACCTGAGCTATGGGGCCAGCCCCGATAACTTTGAGATGACTTTGAAAATTTGTTCTCTTTGTATGCCCAAGGCAGAGAAAAAAAATCGAATAATCACTTCATACTTCAGAAAAGCATTTGGAAATTCAAAGCACTAAGAATGCTTGCCTCGAAGAATAAATAAACAAATATATTTGAATAAATTGTATTCTTTAACAATTTATGCATTTATTTAATTTATTATGAAAATATCTTAAACATGTGGTGTTCTAATCAAAATCGTTAGAGCCAGCCTTCTTTGAGAAAATAAAAATTTTCTAAAAGTTTTTCATGGAATGGGTAGTTTATGGGAAGTAAATTTTCTTGAAGAATTTCTATTGAATATTTAAGCCTGAAACCTGAAATAATATACTAAAATTATCCTCGAGATTGAATATTGTGCAATAGTTAACAAACTTGCTGCCTAGGCAAATTGTACTGTACGGTTTCAATAAAAAGAAAAACGAGGTAGAAATTTGCCTTACTGTAGTTTCGGATATCCAGAGGTGTCGTTTAATGCAATGAGGTAATGAACGGTACGTGAGCTGCCAAGTGGTCCAGCTATTTGTCCACCCCCTATCGAATCTTGGCTCACTCAGCTTCCGGTAGCTGTTGCAGATCCCCCCCCCCCCTTCTCTCCACACTAGGCACACGTAATGGATTACCCTCCCGTAAATCCCAAACAAAAGAGAGAACTTGCACAGGAGGCCTTGGGAAACACAGACCTCAAACATGCCACATTCGTAATTAATACATTACTACCAACGTAACGGAGCATGCAGTGTTCGTTCTCTTCTCTCTGCAATACCCACTTCTGTATTAATGAACTGTTGTTTTCGTATTTGTTATCTGAAACAAAGAAAATCATTTCTTTTCGTAAATTTTATTATAATAAAATTAAAATCGAAACTGTTATACTGATTTTTATATGTTACTAGCTGACCCGGCGAAAGTTGTCTGAAATTATCTATATAAATAAAACAAATTCGGATTAGTTATTTATTCTGCAATTGGGGATGAAGTTTAAATACAACAGTTACAATTAAGTAAATCAATTTAAAGCTTTCTAATAAACAATACTTTTTTTCTTTCATTTTGGTGAGAAAATATATAAACTTGATGGTTTTGCGACGCGCCAGCACGCGACGTATAATTAATTGTCCACGAGAGAAACAGGGAAACTGCAAGTTGATTCCGCAAACTTCCAAGTACTGCTCTTGCGATATATTTATGATCATCGGAAAAATATGCACGGCAAATTGCAGACGTTTAAAACTAATAGGTAAATCCGTTGGAATCATCGGAATATGTGGCATCAAGGTATCTTCTCCTTTGTACTTTCCCTTGCTGTTTTTTTTTTTTTTTTTTTTTTTTTTTTGTAATTTACGTCCTCCAACGTTAAGTAATATCGGACGATGGATGAAATTTGTGAAGTTATGCTCAAATGAGTCCGGGGTTCATGGAGCTTAGAGTTATCCTACATTCGTCTATCAGAATAAGGGAAAACCCCGGAAAACCCTTATCCAGGTAACTCGCCCTGACCGAGATTCAAACTCGGGGACTCTTGAACGTTTGTTGGCCCTCGTAGCCATGGTAGCTAAAGCATGTGTCTAGTGTTCCGCCGCGTAGAGGGTCGCGGGTTTGAGTCCCGCCTTGGGCATGGGTGCTTATGTGTATAGTGAATATTTGTGAAACTAGGAAAAGAGATAAGAAAATAAACGGAAATAATGAAAAATCGATTAAATAAGAAAATAAGAAAAATATATATCTATATACATATAGATATATATTTTTTTATTTAAAAAAACTTGAGGCACACATGCTACCACCACGCTACCGAGGTGGGCTTGCTGATTGTTGCCTCGATAACGTTATTCATTAGCTTTTTCACAGTTACTGTCGTTCCATTGCACAGTCGTGATTGGCTAATGTTACGCAGTATGACCACAATTGATCCTAATTTTAATTTTAAATTGTGAGGTGGGATTCCAGGAAATTCTAATGAATTTAAAAACTCTGTGAGATAGTTGAATACGTCATTGTGCTTTACAACTGTGTCAACTGATTTGTACGAAAACAACCTCCCCGGAAGAAAATACTGTATGGTCGCGTTAAAATCACCGACATCTGTATTTTTTGTCGCTAATAATGCTCGTTCACCCAGTCAAAAAGCACGCTGAATGAGCTCCTCTTTAGATTCTGTGAAGTGACAGAAATCTGTGGGTAATATAATTAATTCGGTCGAGGTGTCAATGGTGAATTTATATCAGGGATGAGTGAAATATCTTTGAAGATTTTGGCAAGGAATATCTTTGCACTCTGTAATGCTTTTGTTTATTGAAAATAAAAGAAAGTGTGTTCCACAAAATTTAAGTGTTTACTTTTATATTTATTTAATCACCAAGTCCAATATCACTTCAGGTTTTTTCTCACCTTTTAAACCTTCCTTGGACTTATAGGAATATTTCAAAACTAAAACTATGCTAATCATTTCAGCCGTTCTTGAGTTCGTGTGAGACTAACACACGTCAATTCATCTTTTACTGTGTCTGTACGGTATTTTAAACACTTTCATACAAAATTTAAGTATATAACACATCTTAGGCCCTATTAGAAAACGAGCATCTTTATTAAGTGATTTCAGAGTGATGCAGATTAAAAGGCTCTTTGTTACATTCATATCACTTTCTCTATTCACAAACCTTTCTTACAAAAATTCATTTATTTTCTACTTTGTGTTAATTCAGATAAATGTTCGCAAAAATGAATTTCTTTTTTAAGTTTACATCGTTCAACGTTAAGACGTTGGGTCAAACGATGCTCATATTTGCTCGGGATACATAGAGCTTAGAGTTATCTGACATTCATTTTTCAGGATAAGGAAAAACCGCGGAAAAAAGGAACCTTATCCAAGTAACTCACCCTTGCCGCGATTCAAACTCTGGGCCTCCTGAACAAAAGGCAGGCACGCTACCATCTACGCTACCAAGGTGGGGACAGAAGTGGTTGAATTTCCTTTCTGCATTAATTTGGTCTGGTTAGGTGCTGGCCTGTTCATCACAAGATTGCAGATTCAAACCTTTTCCCAGCGACAGCTCTATTTTAGATGATTTACTGGTATGTAAAAGAAATTCCGTGGGACAAAATTTCGACACACCGGGAAATCTTTTATAATCCTAGCAATTAATAGCAGCGTTAACAATAAAAGAAGAAATAAATTCGCTGTTGATGATGTTACTAGGAATACAGGAGCCTGAAACGATAAGGAAAGTTTAAAAGCGAGTGGCCTGATCCGGCTTGAACTTTCACTTTCTTTTCTTAACATTGTGAGAAATGCAAATGGAAACAACGTTTAAAAATGGCCAAAGTGTTGAACATTTCTAAAGGAATAACAATATATATTTGGAAGAGAGAAGCTAAAGTAAACATGTTGATGTAATGAAAGTATTGGAAAAAAATAAACAGTTGAAATAAAAACAAAATATTTCACCAGAGTGGCTTGGGAGTAGAGAGTGCAGTTATGAATTTAGTTCATTATTCTCTTAATAATAACTTTAAGGAAATTAAAAAGTACCTAGTTATTTCATTACTTACTGTAATTGTTAATTTATTTATTTAATAATGTGTTCAACAATTCATCACTGTGGCAGAATTTGCCCAAAGGGTTTCACCACTTTTGAAGCGGTGCAGTTACACAATGCTACCAAACTAACATTTAACAACAGCAATGTGTACGTACGTTTTGTTGTATAATAGTGGCTCTCGTGTGTTTTAATTGAAGTTAACTTAATTGCAGTTTTGTTTTCGTTTCAAAACATTCCATTAATAATGCAAGCGAAAACTTGAACCAATTACGACGGTCACTTCTAAAGTGAAGTGGTAAAATACCCTGTAACATACCTACCCCCGCCGCAAACACTCTGTTAGTCTGAAGGGCTTTTAAAACAAATTCCCACAAAAGGCCTGCCATTTCATCAAAATGCTGCTTGTTTTCCCTTCCTTATCTTCTTTTTCAATATTATTAACGTTCTCTTGCTTTACAGAGCTGGTTTATTTATAGTCTCTGTTTCATTGCTTCAGCTACATATTTTCCTTTCTATTTTACTCTATTTATTTATTTCCCTACAGCCACCTAAGAGGTAAAGGGATAATACACTCAAAAATATGGTATTTATATTTCTGGGTGAAAACATGTTTAGAGTACCATTTAAACCAATACAAGTATATATGAACCGACTTGCTATTTCAGTTTAGCAAATTCCAAGAATGTGTCGATTGGATGGCTTATTTGATTAGGTGCTAGCATACTGCTCTTAAAGTAGTGGGTACAAAACGGAATCCTAACCGAAAGCTACATCTTCATGTCAGTAGACTCACTGGAATGTAAAATAAACTCCTGCGGGACGAAATTTCGGCATACCGGCGGCGCTGATATGATCCTAGCTTGACAGCGTCGTTAACACAAAATTTTATTTGCAAAGGTAGATTCAGACTGAAAAAGTCAACACCATAGCCGGGATTTGAACCACAGATCTCTCAGTCTCCATCCAGTCCAGTTGATCTTAACCATTGAGCTACCAAAGGCAACATGCCACCATGACATTAAATTCTCCAACCATTAATGTCGATTTCACCAACATATGTTAACATCGACGTTAACAAATGTAACGTAACAATTGTGACAAAAGTATTAAAATTCTTGCATTTTACCTACATATTTTCTGAAGATATTTACAAACGTGTGCTAATGTCGAGAGACTTGTAAATATTACGGATACAGAAGGCCGTGGATGAATCTTATTATCTGAACGTACTGCGATGCACTTTTGTTCTTATTTTCGTTTATAAATGGCTGAAAAAATGTTGGGGGAACAAAACAGAAGAGAAGCGGTGGACAAATTTCTCATCAATGGAGAAAGAACTGTTAGTTGAAATAGTAACTAAATATAAGTATATTGTGGAAAATAAGAGGACGGATGCGGTAAATGTGAAAGAGAAAGATGTGACGTGGGAAAATTTAGGAAATGAGTTAAATTCAAATGCAAATGTCACAACCAGAAGTACGAGTCAATTTGGTCAATATTGCCTAAATTTAAAACGAGTTGTGATGGACAGAAGTGACGAGTGATTTGAACGTTTCAAGACGGAAGGTGTACAGTGTATTATCCACATATTTCAGTGAATTATAAAACTGAAAAATTATTAATACTTGAAACAAAGGCGATATGGGCATATTCTTTCGATGCATGTTCTAACGTCAGTATTATGTAAATTTTAAACGAGGTGCGAAGAAGGACAGAAGCGACGAGAGACTTGAAAAGTTTCAAAATGGGAGGTGGACAGTGTATTATCCACGTATTTCAGTGAATTATAAAACTGAAAAATGATTAATAGTTGAAGTAAAGGAGAGATGGGCATATTCCTTTCGATGCATGTTCTAACTCAGTATTAGGTAAATTTAAAACGAGGAGCGAAGAAGGACGAGTGACTTGAACGTTTCAAGACGAGAGGTGGACAACGTATTATCCAAATAATTCAGTGAATTATAAAATCAAAAATTGCAAAGGCGAGAACAGCATATTTGTCCGCCTCGGTAGCGTAGATGGCAGCGTGTCTGCCTCACATTCAAGAGGTTCCGAGTTCGAATCTCGGTCAGGGTGAGTTACCTGGATAAGGTTTTTCCGGGTTTTTCCCTTATCCTTAATGACGAGTAACACTCGGGTAACACTCTAAGCTCTAAGAACCCTGGGCTCATTTTAGCATCATTTCACCCGTTTCATTCATCGTCCGATATGACTTAACGTTGGAGGACGTAAAATTACAAAAATGGCATATTCCTATTAGATGCCCGTTCTGACCTCTTTTCTACTTCCGCGTTAACCTTCATAAAAACGTTTTAGACAGTCCATACCTCCGTTGAAAATCTTCTTCCGATAGCTCCTCAAAATAATTTCTCCTCATAGGTCGTACTCTATTACGAATGCTATTTAGAAGGTCGAAATATAGCAAATCGACATCAAAAACTGTTTCCACGTACGCCATCTTGAAAATTTTACAATTTATAAGGACTTAACAAAGGAAATGTAGTTTGTTAGTTTAACAACAGATTTAACATGAGTGTTAAGCTAACACTTGTTGGTGAAATGCAATTTTTGTTATAACTATTTCTAAACAGACTAACAGGAGTGTTAAGTCTTAACATCTGTTGGTGAAATCGGACATAGGAGTTCTCATATGCACATGAGACAACTATGTAAGTTAATGGCGACTTATAACGTGTTAAGTCATTTTAATTCCCGGGCTTTATAAAGACTTATAGTCGTTTATTTGTATGTGAAATGATAATGAGATGAAATGGATAGACAGGAAATTTTGGGAATGTAATTAACCTCCCCAGCCTTGGCCTACCCCCCACCCCCCGCCGCCCAAGTAGGCCGGCCACGGGAATCAAACCCGGAACTCTCAAAAGCGGGCCACATACAAAACCTCCTGAGTGATCCCGCTCGGTGGTTGTTGTTGGAATAGTATGTGGCAGACAAAATTAAACGACAATGGCTAGAGAACGTCATGTAAATGTAATATTTTAGAATTTTAAGGCAAATTGTGTTTTCCTTGTACCTCAGGTAAACCGCAAATAATCGTTGTGAATTTTTATTAAATACAAGCCAATAACTTACGGCTATTGAACAATATAAATCATCGAATACTTCTTTTTCCGCAAAACATCAATAAATTGGGTATTATTACGCTATTTTGTTTACTAATTCTCCTATCCATTTTTTATATAATTTACGTCCTCCAACGTTAAGTCATATCGGACGGTGAATGAATCGGGTGAAACGATCCTCAAATGAGTCCAGGGTCCATGGAGCTTAGAGTTACCCGACATTCGTCTTGAAGGATAAGGGAAAACTCCGGAAAAAACCTTATCCAGGTAACTCACCCTGACGAAATTCGAACTCGGGACCTCTTGTCCTCTCCATTATGAAAGGGTAGAGCCATACTGAAAAATTCAATGCCATAGCCGAGATTTGAACCACGGATCTTCTGGTATCCGTCCAGCCGCTCTAAACCATTGAGCTACTATGGTCAACGTGCCAAGATGACATTAAGTTCTCCAACTGGCTCGTGTTTCTCCCGGTAAACCACTAGGAGCTCTTATAAACACATGAGACAACTACCTTAATGGCGACTTACTATGCTGTAAGTACTTTAAGGCCCGGGCTTTATACTTCGGACCACTATTAGGTACAATTAATGGAAATTAATTGTTATTTCACACTAGCCGTTTGTAGGACGCACTATGAAAGGGTAGAGCCAGAGAATTTAATGTCATGTTGGCATGTTGGCTATAGTAGCTCACTGGTTTAGAGCTGCTAGATGGAGACCACAAGATCCATGGTTAAAATCCCGGCTATGGAAATGAATTTTTCAGTCTGGCTGTACCCTTTCATAGTGAGTCCTACACACGGCTAGTGTGAAAGAACAATTAATTTCTCCTATCCATTGTTTTGTTTCAAATTATGTTAAAATACATAAGGGATATTTCTTTTGTTGTAGCCAATGGCTGGTAACCTCACATTTAAACAGGCGCATCTCATCGCTGGTTTTAGCGGATGGGAGTATCGATGACTTGTATGTACGTGCTCGTGTGTACGTGTATATGATGTGGCCACAATCAGTGCTAGCAAGGCAAAATAAAAAGTGTGGTTATACTAGCCATTCCTCATTAGCGCTTCATTAGTGCTTCTCTTGCGCGGCACATGCCAACCCCAACCCCTGAATTTATGATTATAATAGGTACCTTTTTTCTCTAGCAAATGGGCAAACCTCCGGTTTTCCTCTGGTGGAATACCAAGTTTTGAAACTGTATTAAGAAAAGTGAGTTTTTAACAAAGAAAGTTGCCCAAACTGGCTACCTAGAATCATAAACTTGGTATGTAACTTTTTCTAAAAATCGGAAGTGTTGCACTCATATGACCTTCTTCTTTCTTGTACAGTCGGAGCCAAAAATACCAGTATGAGTGCCTCTCTATCCCTCATTCGCCAACTGCAATACATGAACGTTTCCTTTCTTCGTGATAGTGTTTACTTACTAGCGGCTAAGGGTTACGGTATGTTTAGATTCACTGAGAAAACAAATTAATTCCAAATTAATTGAATCTTTGTTTCATTACATTACTCGTATCAGAGTGTCGGAGTTGAAAATTAGGTTGCGAATCCTTTCTGGGCTAGGCGAAATGTTTTGTTTTATGTGTTTATTTTATGTGGATGGGGGAACCGCATATTGTATCCCAATTGCACATTAATCATACATTTTAAAATAGTATCAGTTATTTATTTTCAAAATATGATTCAAGTTCAGTAAACCTAAGAGGGAATTTAAGATGGTGTATCACAATTTAGGAGAGTTCAAATTATAGAAATATCACAGATCCATCAACTTAGGCTTAGTAGAACATAGGTTATCATAGATCTAAGTACACGGTATATAGAATATAGAACATTAGTAGTCATCACAATAGATAAGGAGGTACCAACAAGCAAGCAGGAGGCTCTTAGTAATTGGTACGCTAATAAGCTCATAGCACCAACTCCCTGCATTAGCAGAAGTCCTTTGTCGTTTAGGTATGGATTGGGTATTTATTTATTTACTTGCTTATTTATTTATTTAAAGCTAAATAGTACTGTATATGTTTTCACAAATCACGATTGCAAATAGAAAAAATTATATAGTAATGATTTTTTTTAATTTACGTCCTCCAACGTTATGTCTTATCGGACGGTGAATGAATTGGGTGAAATGATGCTCAAATGAGTCCAGGGTCCATGGAGCTTACGGTTACCAAACATTTGTCTTGAAGTATAAGGGAAAAACCCGGAAAACCCCGGTAAAAGCCTTATCCAGGTAGCTCACTCTGACCGAGATTCGAACTCGGGACCTCATGAACATGAGGCAGACACGCTAACATCTACGCTACCAAGGCGGCCTTTTAGTGATGATGATGATGATGATGATGGTGGCGGTGGCGGTGGCGGTGGCGGTGGCGGTGGCGGTGGTGGTGGTGGTGATGATGATGATGATGATGATGATGATGATGATGATGATGATGATGATGATGATGATGATGATGATGATGATGATGATGATGATGATGATGATGATGATGATGATGATGATGATGAATTGAAATAACAGTATTTTCTAATAGTTTAGGTTAACGCACAGAAAGTACACCTCACACTTCAACCCCTTCAACTTCAAAATGGTGCAGTATTTTATCAGTGTAACTGTAGTGTGCTATGGAGAAACATTTTATAATAAAATATTGTCGCCAGGTCATTGTTGATTGGAGGCAGCGCGGGTAACAATATCAAAGAGACGGCAGTGCAGTGTGGAGACAAAAGCTTGCCGAAATGTTGGGCGGGAGCAGACGGATTTCACAAGAGTTCGCCTTTGTTCTAGCCGGTCTCGATTGTTTGAGAAATTTCTGGAATGTTAGAAAAACTATAAAAAGGCAGCCGGCCTGCCAAAGACAGTCAGTCGGTAATTGATCGCGTGCGGGTAAGCGGCTGTGTTTTGTTGAGCTTGTATGTTGTTTGTGTATGTGTACGAGGCGTTTTTCTACGGTAATAAAGTACAATTTTTTGTGTTTGTAACTTGGACTTTTGATCCCACTCCTGACATCAGTTGTGACTTTGTGGGTTCGTGAAATCAAAAGTCCAAGTTACAAACACAAAAAATTGTACTTTATTTCCGTAGAAATACGCCTCGTACACATACACAATACAACATACAAGCTCAACAAAACACAGCCGCTTAACCGCACGCGTTCAATTACCGACTGACTGTCTTTGGCAGGCCGGCTGCCTTTTTATAGTTTTTCTAACATTCCAGAAATTTCTCAAACAGTCGAGACCGGCTAGAACAAAGGCGAACTCTTGTGAAATCCGTCTGCTCCCGCCCACCATTTCGGCAAGCTTTTGTCTCCACACTGCACTGCCGTCTCTTTGATATTGTTACCCGCGCTGCCACCAATCAACAATGACCTGGCGACAATATGCTTCCTTATTTTCATCCCATTCTTGGTAATTCTTTCACCTAATTCACTCTTTTCTTGGAGATAATTCCGCAGCTCTCGCACCTATAACACTTTGTTCAATGAGGATCATAACTGGGCTTTGGACATATTTACATTTCCTTGCACTTTAATTGAAAAATAGTTACGTGCGCGCGGTTTCACTGCCACCTCCCTTTTCCTGACCTTTCACAAACTTAGTAGCCGAAGGGACTGGTGCCTCACATCTCCACTTGCGTGTCGACAACGCACCAGTAGGTATAATACCTAGGTATAAGTGAACCTGAAGTGTGTTCAAGAAGCTGTTACGACCGCCAAATATTTATTACTACTGGCAAGGGAAAGTTTGTGCCAACAATCTCTATTAAGTTGAAGTGGGACTTGAAGCTCGTTATGAGGTCCTCATAGGGATCCTGACCTCTGCTTCAACTGCCTTTCGATAGGCTTCTGGATATGTCACTGTTGAAATTTGCCTGCTTTCTCTCTGGAAGTTCCAGTCATGACAGCGTTTTGATGCGACCTCCAACAAAGGACTCTCCCGTACTTTACTTGGGCAGTGAAAACAGCCTATAAACACGGTAGTAAACCCTCCACAATACGTTAAAATTTGAGGCTCAATTTCTTCCAAACGTTACTAAGCCAAGGGCATTTTTGCTCATAAATAAGGTCATTAAATGGCTTACAGCTGATCACAAATCAGTTGCACGAATGTCCTGCAGTATATATACAATAATAAAGAAATTAAAAGCATCTGTTTATTATACTAATTTTCGGAGTGGTGGAGGATTACAACACACAACCTAATTGTATTAGTATAATGCAAAAATAGTAACAATTTTTCTTATTTTTCTTCTACTTATTCACAGAATCGTTAAGAATTCACGTGTATGCATCGTCATTATGCTTCAGAGTTAGGTGAAGGTCTTAAGTTCACATACTGCTTTTCTGATATCACGACTGTTATTTGAAACCAATTCACATGGTAAACTGCTTCAAGTGAATCTTGAAACTAAGGGACCCAGTCGATTAATATTTGATAGCCTGACGTTTCCAGTTTTATAATCCTCATTTTCTTCTTTTTTAGATCCACATGAAAAATAAAATCTGTAACTTTAATTTTCTGAAAACAGTTTGTGAATTCCTTTTCATTTGAAACGAATTTTATATAATTAGTATGACATATAAACTTTAAGGATAGACGTAAACGAAGGACCCAAAAATTTAAGGTGTCTTTAAAATATTCAACTTATTCCAAGTAACTTTATGTCGTGATCTACGAGATACGTCCAGAAAGTAAGTTCTGTTTGGTAATAAAGTTAAGTTGTGTACAGGCACAGAAAAATTATTTATTGCACAAAATTCTACAACTCTTAAACTACTTTTCCACATAACTGCCGAAATTTTGCAGGCATTTGTCATAGCGAGGCACAAGTTTTTGTATACCTTCTTCATAGAAGTTTGCCGCCTGTGTCTTCAACCAGTTGGAAACATTTTCTTTCAGCTCTTCGTCACTGTTGAAGTGTTGACCGCCAAGGGAAGATTTGAGATGCAAAAACAGATGAAAGTCGCTAGGAGCGAGGTCAGCACTGTACGGGGGGTGGTCAAACACGTCCCAGCCAAATCCCTATAGGATGTTTTTCGTCGCATTTGTAGTGTATGGCTGTGCGTAGTCGTGAAGAAACACAACATCTTTTGACATCGCAAATTTTCCGATCAATTTCAATTGGTTTCACTTTCTTAGCATTCAGAAAATGAATCACAGATCTGATTTCAACACCGACATTGTTAACAAGCACAACAAAGCGTACGTGGCTGACAGCGATCTCAAAATGGCGCGCGTTTCTTTTCCTTGATACAGAGCGTCTACCGCGCATGTGCGGAACTGCGATTGCAGCGCTGCAGCGGAGATAAATTGAAACAGAACTTACTTTCTGGACGCCACTTGTATTTTAAAAGATATCCGCTGTTAATAGTTCAGATTGATTATTTCTTTGTCATTCTCTTAAAATAATTTCGGTATTCAGCTGTTTCTTCCGATTTCATGGAAACACTATTGATTATTAAGGCCACTGTATAGATTTCAGTTTTAAAAATTGCCTATCAGTACTGCCGTTCTATGAATAAGGAAATGTGTAATGCACGTATTTCTGAAAAGTTTATTAAAACTAAGCAGATGCAAAAATAAACTTTCATAAGAAGAGTTTGTATTTGCAAGGAAAGCAAGTTAACGTGAGGCCTTTTTATTTAATGAACACTTTCGAACCTTAATCAATGCCGTAACTCATTTCGATCTCGCGGTGTTTTTCGTCCAAACGTGCCACTGACGAATCCTCCAAATAATTAGTCAAGATGAACATGAAAAAGCTCCCATGGTTTTCACACGAAACTGCCTTACCAAGTTATAAATGTATATCTAACAAAACCTTTTACACATGCTCATAGAAGTACGCAAATTACAGTGCTATATAATGGAGCTTAGATATAATGTAACGTTTGTGGTATTTACAAGGTTTCCATTCGCTTCAAATGCCTGTGTCGCCCTTTGTGAATAGCCCTCGTCCACGTGTTAGCTAAGCTATTCATCCCTCAGGCATGGAAAATGGGGGAGGGTGTATCTGTACTTAAATAAATAAACGATTGTACAAACGGTGAAAAGTTTTCATAAAAGCGAAATTTAACCAACAGATTTTAGTGGTAATGTCCAACAATGTAAACTGGGGTGTGTCAAGCAACGCAAATTATTGCTTTTGCAGGGTTTCCCCTCTGTCTGCATTCCCTTGATAATATCCAATTCGAACCCCGTCCACACAAGCGCTTTTGTGGCAAAAACTAGACAGCCATCATGCCGCGATAAACAGTTTTTAAATGCAGACGAGTTCAATATGGCGATGGAGAAACACCTTGATCAAAGTCCCGTTCCTTGCAAATAGAGCCCTCATCTGCATAACTGGGTAATGTTAGTTTACTTTGTGCAAGGAGCAGATGAAAGGGGGGAAAAATAGCGGGGTGGCCCGGGGGCGCAGCATTTTACAATCCCCTCTCACCTTTTTCCTTAGCCGGGAAATCCCGCAGAGTATAAAGCCACATTAAAATAAAAAGAGGAACCACCAACCCAGCGCAGCCTTATAGCTGCTGGGAGCTAACCAATGGGAATACCTATGTTTGAGGCTTGCCAATAGGAGCCCGGTATCTCAAAATAGACTAAGAAAAACGGTGATTTGCTTTGAAAGGTGAACATACTTCAAAACCTTTATTTAGTACGACCTGCTACTAAGGTTGTACATAGAATAAAAATGACTTCGTAGCTACTCACTACGAAAGGAACCTAATCTTGTAAATTATGGGAGAATAGCAAATTGACTAAATAAACAATTGAAAGTTAGCCATCATTATTATTACAGAAGCTGATTATGAAAATGAGTGCTACTAGAGACTCCGTCTACGTACGCTGTCACATTCCCAATATGGAGGTTCCCTTTCTCTATTCTAGATAATCAAGATATAAAACAAGCTTCTGAAAAGCATTACATAACACACGTTCGGAACATCGAATGTTTATATAATTTAAGATGCTACATCAATGTTTAATTTCCTACCATATGTCTAAAGATATTGCCCTCCTATTGCTACACAAGACTATTTTTCTATCAAATTATTGTTAAAATAATTTTAACAAATGTTTACCTCAGTTATACAGGATGTTTCAAAAATACTTTTACAAACTTTATTTCTCTAAGCACTCATAGAAAGCTTTGACCTATTGTACTACATACGGTAGATGGCGGAGTGTTGTCATGGAGACCTGTTTACGTTTGTCATTTGTTATCAGTTTGTCTTCAGGTTCCAATTCTGTACATGTAGTGAGTTTACTGCGCGTGTTTCGTTCCACCATGGCTGGATATTTATTTCGTGAACAGGCAGACATCACTTTTATGTATGGTCGCGTGAATGATACTGGGCGCGAGGCTGCACGGCTCTATTAGTTGGAGCTTCCAGATCGAAGACAACAGAGTCATGCAACCTTTGTCGCTGTTTATCGTCGCCTTGCTGAGATAGGAACCGTTGCACCTCGGACTGTTGATCAAGGAAGATCAAGAGTTGTTGGTATACTAGAACGCGAAGTACAGGTGTTAAAGTGTGTCGAAGATGATCCAGGTGTCAGTATACGGCAATTTTATTGGCTGTGGCATCTTGTACATCACGTGTGACAGCAGGGAGGGTACGTAACGAGCAGCTCCTGTATCCATATCATATTCAGTGTGTGCAGGGTCTTTCGCCTGCTGATTATCCACCACGGGATAACTTTTGCGGATGGTTTGTAGCACAAGCAGCCGATCTATTGTTTGTCTCATCAGTTTTGTTTACAGACGAGGCAACGTTTGGGAGAGATAGAATTACTAATTTCCACAACGTACACGTATGGGTAGATTGTAATCCTCATGCTGTACTTCAGGCTAGACATCAGCAACAGTTTAGTCTGAATGAGTGGGCTGGCATTGTAGATGACTGTCTGGTAGGTCCATACGTTTCACCAGAACCACTTACTTGTGATGCCTACAGGGACTCTCCGTAGGGGAGGGGATCCTTCCCCTTGAGCTGCTGTGGTGCGCACGCTGCGGACCCCTAACACTCGTGGTAACTCTGACGTTACTAGGGGAACCTCAGGCCGAACATTCGAGCCCCTTGCTAAATGGGAGTTGTTCGGATTGGGTTGGACTCGAGGAGGCATTGTGTTCCCGTTACCCGCGGAGAATCGGGTACCTCCGGCCAGCCTTCGGCCGCCCAGAGGGGGCAGAGGTTTGCCTAAAAAGTCCCGGGTACTAGCCTGCACAGCTATTTATTATTTATTATATATTATTATTTATTTTATTATTTATTTTATTATTTATTATTCTGGTAGGCATGGTCCTTCCGGTTTATCCTATTTACGGCGTCCCACATTCACAGGGACGGCCTTAAAATGGAAATCCGTCGATTTAAGAAGCAATGATCAATACAGCTTGATAATCAAGTTAAGTAGTTACGTTTCTTTGGCACAATTTTCTATACTCACAATGCTACTAGAACAACCGAACATGAACGGAGCATTCGTTTTATGCAACCTGAGAAGTCTGGGCTGGCAGAGCATTGTTTTGATAACGACCATAGAGCCAATTTTCGGGAGACGACCATCTTGGCGATATGCAACAGCTACTGGGAGCGGAGAATTAAGGAGGCTTTGGCGATTTCCTTTGAAAGGAGCACGCTTAATTGTTATGCTGGTTCAGCTCGTCTTGGAAACCGGCGTTAAAATAGAAATCCGTCGATTTAAGAAGCAAAGATCAATACAGCTTGAAAATCAAGTTAAGTAGTTACGTTTCTTTGAAACAATGTTCTATACTCACGCCATCTCCTGACTTGGCATGTAATTTACTGAAAACAGTCTTTTCTTCAGTAATGCGAATTTTGATAGTGTTTTGTCTTTGTTTATAGTTGTGTTATATCCAGTGGTTAATTTGTGGTTATAACATTTTATAAATATCATGATGATGGGAGAGATGTACACTCCCGAAACGTTGATATCTAATCGTCTTTTCACCTGGCTGGCTGCCCGAGAAGAAAATGAGGGGAAAAACGAATAAGTAATTCCCATTTTAGAGTAGTATAATTATTATTTGAATTACTGGAATTATATTGTTTTTCCTATATTATAAAATTTGTTTATATTGTGACCACGTGCACAAAGATGTAAGCTGCTCTCGTTGGTGTGAGAAATGCCCACCCTTTTCCGACCCTTTAGAACAAATGACCATCACAGTAATACCCTTTAGATCAAATTGCCGGCGCGGTGATATCACAGTTAACAAACCTTTAATGTGCTGAATTGACAGCTGAGTGCAGCGAAGAACAAAATTGTCTCGTAACAGTTGGATAGGTCAGTTGTTACTAATATATAATTGTATCTAAATAGTGAAATAACTCTGGGCGACAACAAAATAATTTATGAATGTTTCGAGCACTTCATGAGGAAATTCCTACTAATTTTGGATTCAGAAAAACAAATATGACAATGTAAAGTTTTTATTAGCTCCAGTTACTATGATATACCCAAGGTGGAAGTATTACATATTAACGGACTGAGAGGAAAGGATACATTTTAATTACATACATGCTAACAACAATGAAAGTGCATTTGATTTTTAAAACTGGTAATTACATGCTAAGAGTTCTAAATTGCTGGAAAAATACTTCGCAGATAGTCGTGTCTGAAGAGAATCATGTGGTGGCCTATTGACTTCGTCGTCTTTCAGCTTGCCTCTTGTGATGGAGTTCCGCAGAATCCCTATACAAACACCAACAGTAATCCGCAAGCATTAATTCATTCCAACGGCCCTGATATCTTTGTTCCATTACAGAAATTTCCTGATGGAATCTCTCCCCATGTTCATCACTAACAGCTCCACAACTAGGAGGGGAAAGGTCTAGGTGGGAGTGGAGAAAATGGATCTTAAGGGACATTTTGCATCAAAGTTCACGGTATTTTTGCAAGAGCACTGTCACCTAATTCTTGTAGTTGGCATCCCTTTTGTTGCCTAAAAATCCATGAACAACAACCTTGAAGCCTTCCCACGTTTCCTTTTCTTTCCCCTCCAAAATTTGGTCTAATGCAGGATATTTAAAAGTTCTCTTATTCGTGGTCCGACAAAAATGCCTTCCTTAACTTCTGCATCACTTAATTTCCAAAATTTCTCCCTGATTGATTTTGTTATTTGACAGGTATACCAACTCCCCCCCCCCCCCAAAAAAAAATCCCCCAAATTTAAAATCTTCACTCTAAAATATGAAATGTCACTTTATCTGCAAAACAACTGCTAATCTATCATTTTATCGTGATTTTTTAATTCATCAGATGGAATACATGTAAATGCACTATTTTTAAGCTCGAAACATTTTTATTGTTGCCCAGTGTAATTATAAATGCATATGAATAGGTTTATAAATTAAAATTTAATATAGTTATTAAGTTGTGCCCTGAGAATATAGTAGGTAGACTTCCAACGCAATTACCTCACAGTGAATAAGAAGGAAGTGTTTGAAATAAATCATGTCATTTTTTAATTATTCCTGCCACAAAACTTTATGTACATTTCAAGAAAATGTGCACATTTCTAATGGTGGGGATTTGTCTATCAGATATGTTGAGTGGTGAAACTTAATGGATACATGGCTGTATTCAGGCCATTCCCACGGGTGCTCCTGGTCCTATAAGCCCCAAATAGGTTTTAATTCTGAAAAAAGCCTATCAGATTTCAAAGGGAGAAAGCGATTGCAAGTTTCCATTAGGAACGCACCTAAAAGATCCATCAAAGTCCGTCACGGCTGATTGAAAACCGATACCTACTCAAAAACCAAAGGCACATATGGGATCAGTGTCCTTGTTTTTACGTCAAATGCGATATTAATGTTGGAGGCTGCGACGTCAATGTATCCATACATCAAGGCGGCTATGACCTCCACGTTTTTAATTAAACGGCTGGCTATATATCGATTAAACACAAGCACGTCCTTAAAGCCTACTTTCGCTCACCCGAGAACGGTGCTATCTCACTAATGAGGACTCTAAAGGATGTATCAGACACGTCTGTAAGTGCAGCTTCATTTTCTTTAAGGGCATAGGCTTGTGGTAACAGTCCAATTTTCACTGGAAAATAATCTGTATGTATCACCAATTTTCATCAAATTCCCTATTCCAAAATCTTAGAAAATGCATGGTTGTCTAAATATTTTGTTCTAAATCTATAAAAATATACAGTCATACGCACAGACACCTCAGTCTTCTCCCATCCACCCTTTTCTCAATGTTTCTCCCTCCCACCCTCACTCTCTATCTCGATCTTGCTCTTCCCTCAATCATGCACCTCTCTATTACTTTCGCGTTACTTCGATATGTGTAAATTTTTGTTAAGTTATAATAACACTGTTTAACTCTTTAACTGGCAAATCATTTTGATACTTATGCCGCTCTTGGTGTTCTTGCTAAACCGGTTCTCATTCCGCTATCTGCGGTGTCTCAACGCAATTGATTCGAATAGCCATGATCGTTAAAGCGATATACAATGGGCTGGCCTCCCATTCAAAGCTAAACGTCGTGGGTTCGACTCTCAGCAAATAGGGCTGTGGTAAAGGACAGGAAGGGCCCAAGTAAAATAATCGGCGTGATGGCATGCTTGGATGTAACGGGGTATCATTTGACTGCAGTTGCTTGTATTTGCCTTTTTATAGAATAAAAACACTACAATATAATTTTAAAAATAATATAATATTTACAATTGAATAGACTCAAAATTTGTTTAGCATAATCGACAAACGCCAGTAAAAAGTTATAACAACAATGCGCAGGCCGGCACTGGCTGAGCACTTCACACCTAACGCTGGTTAAACTAATATACGTTGGTTTGGGCCTATAACACTTACAGGCGTAACAGAGCTCCAGGTTACGGGAACGGAAGACAATGAATTGACTCACAGTTGCCCCATTTAACAATTCAAACTTTAATTCAATACTGTAAAATTTTACAAATAACTTAATATTCAACAATATGTGTTTCCTTAAAGCAACACAGGTAAACAAAAGCATCACAATCATTAACGAAGCTACCCTAGAAAATACAGTTCTGCTGAAACAAGAATTTAACCAAGTTAACTAGCACCCCGGAAAACATTTAACTTTAACAGAAACGTAAGCAAGCGGTCACGCCAATTAGAACTTGAAAACACAATAACTTCTGGTACCGGTACTGACAGAATTTAGCCCGTATAAAACCAAGCAAAGCTCCCGAGACCACTAAGACAAAATTATTAAGGACAAGAGGTGAGACTGGAGCACTTACCCAAGAGCTTAATTCGACCGACACCAGACACAGACTGTCTTCCCGACTCGAAACAGTACCTAAGGAAGACATTCGGAAACCCACAGCGCTCAATGAGAGAAGCGGCGGGAACCCGAAGCAATCACACGAGTAAACAGTCTCGAATCGGGAAGACAAGGAAATGAGTACCTGAAAAAAGACACATAAAAAAACTGTACAATTAAAATACTTTTAAGTTGAATAAAGCGTAATGTTGCCCCGGGGCAACAGCACCCATTAAACGGTTAGGGGGCTTTGTACAGTTAGAACATTATCAAATGTTACCACTACGTAATTATGTGCCTTTTTCTTATGCTTGTTATTTATACCAGCTGTTTCTCATAGTAATCGATTCATACACGAGAAACATTAGCATATCATTGATATACCTTCTTAAACATTCATTCTGTTAAAATCCTGAAATGTCTTCATGTAGCTTTTGTCAATTTAAGTAATAAGTAAGACATTTGCATTCCACTGAGGCTAAAAAATTAAGGTGTCATATAGGTTACTTTGTAAGTGTTGAGTTATTCTTGCAGGGCGCGCGCGCGCGCCCACACACACACACACACACACACACACACACACACACACACACACACACACACACACTTGTCTAGTCAAATACATCATATGAAACTTCATATAAATTATTCCCTTAAGAAGGTTGTTTTGAAAAGCAATAGCAATTTCATATCTCATGTCTTAGAAGGGGTTGTCAAACTTTTCTTTAAATCTGCTCCATTTTAATTTCTATGACAGGTATCTAAAGTAGAGGAAGCACTTAATACGAAAGTTCGATATCGATGTGTTCTTATATTATTATATACTGTTTTATTACATATTATTCTTTCTGAGAATAAGTCTTTCAGAAAATTATTCCTTCAAAAATCTCCATCCGGGTGTGCATATATCTGTCCGTTTTCTGGGACAGCATAAATGAAATAATAATTCCTAATTCACCTAATTTTGACTTGAGAGTTAAATTACCAATCTCCATTAACATAGGTAAGAAGCAATTTAATCGTAATCACCAACGGTTAGCATTCTGATGACGGAGAGAAACGAAAATTTTCCAGAATCTGACGACAGATCTTGTGTTCACAATGAGCATGAGCGCTGCTTATCTCTTTTTCTCTCCAACTGTGCAGTGCCAACCTCCCAAAGCTGGGGCTACAGCTGCTACATCACAATATATTTACAGCATAAGCCTTGCATTAGCGTACTTTCTCTTTCCTCCCCTTTCTTATCTCCTCGTCCTCATACCCTCCTTACTTTCTGTAGCTTACGACGCGTTGAAAATCGGTAAATAGTTCAACTATGGTTACTGAGGTATTATTAAAAATTAAAACGAAAAAAATTACTTTATATACTATATTTGGTTAAATTTATATTATTACTGCTTAAATTCACATACGCATTCACACTTTCATTCATACTCCCAAACTTTTTTTTTTTTTTTTTTTTTTTTTTTTTTGTAATTTTACGTCCTCCAACGTTAAGTCATATCGCACGGTGAATGAAATGGGTGAAATGATGCTCAAATGTGTCCAGGGTCCATGGGGCTTAGAGCTACCCGACATTCGTCTGTAAGGATAAGGGAAAACCCCGGAAAAAACCTTATCCAGGTAACTCACCCTGACCGAGATTCGAACTCGGGACCTCTTGAACGTGAGGCAGACACGCTACCACCACGCTACCGAGGCTCTCCCAAACTCAATGGTGGATTGGAAATAATTTTGACTAAATATAATTCCCACCCTGCATCCTGGAATCGAACCTGGGACTCTGGATTGATTATCATAGCACCACAGCACAGAAATTATTATTGAAATTTTGTACCTACATAATAAATTTCTTTAAATGATTGCATATACAAATCTGGTTGTTTTGCGTCATTAAAGGAAGTTAATACAAAGGTAATCCTTAACCTTTTAACATTATGCCCTATTCATTACCTTGGAAAAAAAGTTTTAAAGCTTATTTGCTTTTCAAGTTGTAATTAACGATTGATATGTACCAATGTAATAAAATTTAGTTCTGCTATTCTTGCAATATAGCTTTTTATTCCTCAAAAATATTTCTAATAATTGTGAAAAAAACAGCACGCATTTGGGATATCTGCATGGCAAATAAAGTTTAAAAATATCTTAAAATTTCGTGTAAGATCTTCATTATGAATGAATTTTTATATATAACTTGTTATACAAAATTATACTCCAGGAAAAAATTATAACTAAAACACACTATTTATGCAAAACTAAATTGTTTTTCAGTGTCTCTTTCAAAGATATTCTTTAAAATTGACTTTAATTTCCAAATATTTTAAACATCTTTTAATTTGAATCCCTTTCGTCATGCGAAAGAGCAGCATTTCAAAACACCCGCCCATTCAGAGGTTTACTATTACTTTATCATTCTCTGCCTTACTTGTGCTGACAAGGAAATCTTTTCTGAAAGCATTTCTGCAAAAGTGCATCTTGAAAACATAAGTAGATGGTAAGAGTAGTTAGTAAGAGAAGGACAAAAACAAATGATTTTGAGCATATCAAAGTGCGATATTCGGTTTCGGCATCCCATATGATATACGCTAGTATGAGAATTATGAATTAAATTTGGCATTGGGATTTCATTACGGAGGGTATTCGGTACGTAGGCCACCATTCTGGACCCATTGTTCTTATGCCCCCAAGTGGGGCACCCCTGATAGGAAGGATGAGGCGAAGCATACAGAGGGCGACGGACCCAAGGAGCAACGAGAGTACAGAGGGCAGGGTCCCTACAGTTTACTTGGAGAGCGACTTCCCCAACAGGCCAGGACAACGAACTCGCCCCCCAGAGGGGGACGGCAACGAGCCCCGCAGCCGTGCCCTAGTGATCCCAAGGCAGGCGATCCGAGCCCCAAAGGTCCCTGGCTGGCGGTCACGAAATAGTCCCAGGAGAAGAGCGGAGGCCGGCAACCGACTTGCCAGAGGAGGAAGTAGTTTTCATTAGAGTATATCATCCTGTCATGCACCGCCGAGACACCCGCCGACACTTCTACCACCAGATGAGAGGTGATATGAAGTAATAATGAAGATGTTATTTAGGGACAGGAAATTCTGGGGATGTAATTATCCTACCCAGCATTCGCCTAGCGACTCGAGAAAATCCCTGAAAAAACCCATGGGTCAAGTAGTTCGCCCACGGGAATCGAACCTGGGCCTGCCGAATGCGTGCCGCAGACGAAACCGCCTGAGCCATCCTGCTCGGTCATATCTTCTTGACAACAAAGTATCTTGCATCGGCAGGTGCGAGAAATCATACAACGTGATTGAATCTTGTGATAAGGAGAAAAAAAAGAGAATCGTAATCCTTTTTTGTCAAGCGATGAACGGGCAGCCGCGATGCTAATTTACATTTAATTAATTGGGTAACCTTTCATATCAAACACACAAGCTCCCAAATGCTCTAATTGCCTTACTATATGCCAGATTACTAATAATTCACTCTTCTATAAATAAGATGCCGAACAAATACAGCGTGGTATAGCGCGCTGAAGGTCAATGCGCCTTAACGCTCTGTCATATCGTACATACTACTTTTTAAAATGTTATTTGACTTAAAACAAACGCTCTCTATTCCGTGCAGTTCCATATAACCAACAGCATTACGTATACTGAAACAAAATGGTACATATTCCCCCACATAAGAATTTAATTTCCTTGCTGAGCAATTTGTGTAATTTATTTCGAAGTTGGCTAACAACATTTGCAGGATATTTTTCAGTTGTGATAGTGTTGTGATTAATAGCCAGAAGATGGCTCGCAGGATGTCACCACTCTGACAGTACAGACAGGTACACTAAACCTGAGGTGATTAATGTTTCTGACAATGTCCGTGTATCGCAAGAAATAATCATACGGTCAACGTTCTGACCCCAGTCCTCGGGCATTATCCTCTGCTTCTCTAAATTAACGCTTCTGGGTATTCTGTGTTTGCTTTTATCTTACCCAAAGAAATGACACTCAAGTAATCATCTTGAAGAAAATTAGAATATAATCAATAATCATGTATAAATAATTCAATTTGAAATGTTATACGATATAACTGAATAAGACCTGAAGCTTTCCTGGCGACGAATATGTTCAAGTTGTTCTCGGGAAGCAAGCCAGATGAAAAGACGATTAGAAATCGACGTTTCGGGAGTGTGCATTTCTCCCATCAGCAGGATATTTATTAAATGTTATAACCATAAATGAATCACTGGATATAACAAAAATATAAACAAAGACAAAACACTATCAAAATTCGCATTACTGAACAAGACTGTTTTCAGTAAATTAAATGCCAGGTCAGGAGATGGCGTGAGCATAGAAAATTGATTGGCTCAAATAAACGTATAACTACTTAACTTGGTTATCAAGCTGTATTGATCTTGTGCTTCTTAAGTTGACGAATTTCTATTTTAAGGCCGGTTTCCAAAAGGAGCTGAACTGAAATCCAGCATCACGATTAAGCGTGCTCCTTTCGGAGGAAATGGCCAAAGCCTCCTTAATTCTCCGCTCCCAGTAACCGTCACATTTTACCAAGATGGTCGTTATCAAAACAATGTTCTGCCAGTACAGGCTTCTCAGGTTACGTTAAACGAATTTTCTGTTCATGTTCGTTTATTCTGGTAGCGATGGTCTTTCCGGCTTGTCCTATATACGGTATCTTTTCACCTAGCTTGCTTCCCAAGAACAACTTGAGCATATGACTGAATATTTATACAACATTAATTATGGGTATCGGATTACAGACGGTAAAGATTTTTGCACGATGATCAAATAAACAGGTGAGAGAACACGAAGCTTAGATATAATAGCGCGTGGCGAAGCAGGTCCCTAACGTTTTCAGATTAAAAAATCTAGTCACCGGCCCAGTTATCTCCCCAAAGTACATGTCCATCCACTAATCGACCATACGTACACCCAGACTACGCTTATATATGAAAAATATGTGATTCAGTGGAGAAGTATTCGTATTGAAGAGAATTCTTTACTAAGATGAATTCTTTGTCTTATTGTTTTAATTAGGGAAAAGACAGGACTTGATCTCGGTGTAAAATCTAAATAACCGACTCTGCGATAAGATGACGAGGAGACTTTTTTCACCTCCATCAGAGGGTGGCCGTTCGAGCCTTTCCCGGTTCCTACTAGAAGGAGCATTTGAGCCACCCTGCCGAGGCTTGGGCGCGACCTCACCTTTCATTTCTCTGCCGTGTGGTCAAGGCAGTGACTGTCTTGCTTCTAAGTGAAAGCATATAAAACAGGAATGCAAGAACTCAAGTAACATGCAGCGTTAAGCGTGTTTAAATGGAACTAATCTAACAGACGCTTTAAGCCATTTCTCTACAATAATTTGATTTGTGACTCGTTCTCAACCACTGTGGTGACCAAACCTGTGAATCCAGCAGAAACAAATTATAACTTAGAACATGAGATACTCCATAACATAGAAGCATTGTTTCGTTTCTTCCATTTGTTAATGTTTTGCAATTCAAATTCAGGTGATGGCCGTACTACTAATTTCATAAACAGATTTTTTTTCTGGTTTCTGTCAGTCACGGAGAGGATTTCGCACTTCATTCCATGGCTTACTGTGCTTCAGATCCCGGTAGAAAGAATGACATTTAAGCACCCTACATACAGCCAGAACTTATCACAGGCAGTACCGCAGACTTGATGGGTCTCTAACAGGTGCGGGCAAGTTCTTCAGCCGGACGGAGTTTGATACCGTCCCTGTTAGGTGTAACATTAGCATAATAACCGCGATAGTCATATTAAATGCATAATTACGGGTGGATAGATATCACACTATGAATTAAGTTAAATTATAACAAATATAGAGGATAATGATCTAATATACAGGGGCAGAAATTAAACAAGCAATCCCAATACATGTATTTTATTGCAAGTAAATGAACCCAACGATTAAAGAGAGCGGGGAAAATGAACACTTACCTCACAGGAATGTTCCTTGTGTTGAGCTGACAAATGAGCATTGTTCGAGAATCGCCCAAGGCTGGACCCAAGCGACAACTCGTCGCACGTCGATGTTTTGGTTTGCACATGATACGTGATGTAGAGAAAAAACACCAGGATTTAAGCTACGCTTATGCACGCGTGATGCCGCATTAATTACCTAAACCGTGGGTAAGAGAAAGTTGCATGGAATGCATGCCTCAGAAACTCAAAATTGCGATGAAATTTAAGAGTAGGGATGAAACACAACCTATAAGGAACGAGTAACGGGTCACGTGACCCCTAAAGTGCCCAAAATTCTGCGAAAGGAAGGGGAAATTTGTGCAATGGCGACGTTTGATATTTGCTAGAAAAAACACTCTATTTTGGCGAGTGAAAGGAGCAATACGTACTGAAAGTTCATCAAAGTCCTTATACGCGAATGGACGGAGCAACACGTATTAGTTGGTTATCAAACACTGTGTCAGGGAGTGAGAGAAACAGCACACGTTACAACATCATCAAGATTCTACCAAACTCTGTTTTTGTATAATCCTCCGGAAATACTTTAGTGCGCGAAGAATTGCTCTCGCGACGTCCAGAAACGACAATGCGTATACGGCTTCATACATCACTCGGCGCGTCCTAGAAATTCACAAGTTCACTCGCAACTGTGATTCAAATTAGCCGTCATGTCACGCGCACAGCAACGGGCAAATCAACGGGCAGCACAATAGTGACGAGTGGAGAGGGCGACTTGTATAAATAAATTTGCCATTCAACGGTCGTGGTGTCTTCTGTGTGGTAATACCCCTACACTGTCAGGACGCACCCACTCCCTGAAACTCAAACTCCATGCAGACCTACCCTGATAAAAAACCCGACCTGTTGTAAACCTCCCATCCGTAGCCCTCACCCGTCACATATCATATCATACGAGGTGTTGAGTGCTGTGAGGGCTCAAGGAGGTACTTAACGGGCAAGTACCAACACAAGTTCCAAACCGTAGCCCGCCGCTACCCAGCCAGGTACAACTTATTGAGAGTGACCAGCCAACCACAGCAACTTCATTCAGCCAACCAGCGTATTTTCAGAGCGCAAGTACCACAATAGAGAAGCCCGCCTGCGACTACCTGGAAATACCGAATGGGAAAAAATCATGAAAGGAAGTGAAACGAAGAATGTAAGCTAAATATTCCTTAAAGAAACCTCTTACATTCCTGCACAGAGTGACATCTACAGAATCACCGTTGAGAGAGAAAAAAAAAAAAAAAACAATGTATGAGTCTCCCGCACATTGTCATTGACATAACATGATGCCGTAACTTCTAAAACGACAAGCAAAAAGAAAATTTTAATGCATTTATACATAAAAAATTATAATATAATTCAATGAACAGTTTCAGCTGTCCAGCTTTCAGCTTTTTATAAGATATCGGTGCTTAAAAATCAATGTCCATATCTAGAATTGAGAAATAATGATATTGTCCCATCACCATTTATATGCTTATCTCTTTTTGTTCCATTTACACCCCACCTTTAACTCCAATGGTCATATCGGCGGCCGTGCTCCTTTGGAGACATATCGAAGGTGTTAACTCGTATTGGTTGGCTTTTAATTACGAGGCGTGTGCGTAAAATAAGGTCTCCAATTTTATTTAACATAGAAAACATATTTATTGGAAATGAATGTTACATTAATGGAAAGGTGGAACTTACAGCTATTTTTCACCATAATCACCATTGCGATCGACGCACTATATGCGCTGTGGCAGTTTTTGTATATCCTTGTCATAGCTTTCTCCCGCCAAGTTGCGCAGGTAGCGCACGACCTCCTTTTCCAAATCATCGTCGGTCTGGAAATGTGTTCCGCCCAGGTGTGACTTCAACTCAGGAAACAGATGATAATCTATAGGTGTTAAGTCTGGACTGTAGGAGGGATGGGTGAGGAGTCCCACCCGAACTGGGCCAGGAGATCAGCCTTGCGATAATGCAAATGTTCGGTCAAAATCTTGTCAATCCTAGTCTTATTGACTTCAGGGATAAGTTCGCACAGCTCGCGAACTGTCATACGCCGATCTTTAAGCATTTCTTCCTCCACTTTTGCAATAGTTCCGGTGGAAACCGAAGGCTGACCACAACGTTGTTCGTCATAGACGTCTGTACGTCCGTCTTTGAACTCTCTGACCCACTTTCGCACGTTGTTGACGTCCATACACTGTGGCCCATAGACTTCGCATTACTCACGATGAATTTCAATGGGGGTAGTTCCCTGGGCACTCAAAAACGGATCACTGCACGCAACTTGCACTTGGCGGTGGAAGTGATAGGAAGCTCCATAGCAAACGGCTGCCCACCAAGATTAATGGTTGCAACGGGTTCATTGTGGTGGGGATTTGAAGGGGTGAAACCAAGCTACACGCCAGTGTTGCCAGATCTCACGTAATAGCGTTCCTCACGGCTCCAAAGACTTGGAGACCTTATTTTACGGACACGCCTCGTTATCTTGGTGGGAGAAAAATCCCTACCCCCACAGCCTGGAATCGAACCCGGGACACCTAGCACGGTAAGTAGATGCTCTACCGACTGAGAAAGCTGATCTCTGTTAGCATTTATGTAACTGAAACGCATCTGTTTCCCTCGGAAAGTAGGCTAAAATCACGCATGTAAATTCCGGATGCGTACGAAGGTGAAATCTCATGTTGTCAGTTACACTAATGATGTTCTAACCACTTCCCTAATAACCGGTGCTTGGAGACAAACAAAAACAAGTTTGAGCCGTTTCACTGTTAAGAAAATAAACTCCTTAAACAAAAGAGGAAGGAAGTCTGCCGCCCGTCACAAGTAAAGCTGACAGCTCGTTATCCCAGAGAGCGCTAACGTCGCTTGCCTTGTTTAGAGTCGCCTTGTAAACATTGCTGAGTGGCGGTCCATAGAGAGAATCTTCTACGCAAGCGCTAACGTACGACCAGGCTCTAATAGCTTCGAACCAGGAACTTATTAAAAGAATATATTTACGTTAAATCACTTAAAGAAGTATTTTTTAAAAAATAATTTAAAATAGTTATGAATATATGCAGTTAGGAGTATTAGAAAGTGTAAGTATTGGAAACTTAAGAGAAATAGCAAAGAATTCCTCCAAAATGGTTCACCCCACAAAAAAATCAGTCATCGATTGACTTTTTAACGAGATTTAATTTTTTGTAGCATGATTTTGTCTTACGGTTTCGGAGTTAGGGAGAAGTAGAGGAATTCCGAGGACATTCCCAGAAAATTGAAGATGTGCATTTCCTTTGTCATGAAAATAAGTTTAAAAAACTTTATTCTAATCAAAATTCTTAGAGCCAATATTGAAAAATTATTTTCGAAGAAATGTTCATATAAAGTTTGTATTTAAATAAATGTTCGTCTTTAGGTTAATGCTGTTCACACACAAAGGTACCTTTTTAAAGCTGCTTTTTAAGCAATTAGAGGAAATTTATTTTCTACTGAAATATTGATATCAAATTTTTGTGTAGAATGTAATAGTTTCGCCGTTTACTTGAGAAATTATAAATGAATGTTCAGTACAACTTAGAACATTGAAAAACTCTGTTTATTTATTCCTCGATTACACTTTGTTTAGAAAGAATTACTGCCAAGTTTCCCACTATGACCCTGCTAGCGAGTAATTAGATAATATTTAAACATCCTGAACACGTAGGAATAAATAATGGAATAAATTCAATGAGTAGTCAGATGTTTCAAGCAAATTGCTGAAACAAAATAATGCATATACATTATCATAAATAATGCCTCCTACTCGGGCAAATACGGTAGGAAAAAACGTATTGAAATTCAAAACTAAATACTAATTAACAGAAATCTACAAAACAGTGTAATAAATTAAAATTAAAATGTAAATAAAACAATAAACAAGCAAGCGACAGTTTGCTAACAACAAACGTGAGTGAGGAAAAGTATTTATGATAAAGAATCAGCTCACATGATTATTGATTCTACATGACATGCTGAATATAAAACTCTGAATCACACGATTCCTCCACCTGTTACCATTTAAAATATATCTCTTATAATAAACTGTAACACTTCATGAAGTTTTTACTCATTCTGTCTTAGTTACAAAATTAAACCGAAAGTAAATTACATTCTCATGGCCTTCGGAAACCTTAATTTACATTTATATTTAAATTTCCTATTTTAATATAAAGTTTAATTTTCTTTTTATATTGGATAAACATAAGGAGGCTAAAGTTATAATCAAACCTTTAAAAATCGGGTCACTATATGTTCCTTCAGTGGTACTGTTATAAAGAACTGTTTATTCATGGTTACGTTCAATATGTTGAAACAACAATCAGCTGTTTAATAAGTGTCAATCTATACTTGATTAAAAAGAGGAACGAGGGAGAACAACGTTGGTATGTGATAGCCAATGTAGATTTCAAATTTCAGCTCAGAAAACCAAGTATTTCGAAAATGGCTGAAAATACAAAAATTTACATCTTTCTTTTCAAATTTATTACCCATCGATCAGCAAGTATGCTTTACAGATGTTTGTTATAGAGTAAGATAGTAACAGAACACATAACCACTGAGGTAGCCGTGAACGGCTCCTATATCTAAATTTGCCAGGATAACTGTAACAAACATTGAATAAATAAGTAATTAAGTAAATAAGAGAAGAGACAGAGGACGACCCAGGAAAAGCTGGAGAGATCTATGAAGCCGGAACGGACGATATGCCCAAACCATGGAGTGAAGAAGAAGAATAAGAAGAAGAAGAAGAAGAAGAAGAAGAAGAAGAAGAAGAAGAAGAAGAAGAAGAAGAAGAAGAAGAAGAAAGAAGAAGAAAAGAGGAAAATAAGTCTGATCGTAGTAATCACTCATCTGGGTCATCTCCTGGGGTCACTAAGGAGAAGATCTGGTGGCAGTCTGCGCTTGAGAGATGTTGGCGAGTGCTAGCGCCGAGATTGTAGGTAACAGCTCAAGAGACCTCCTGGAGATGGTAAAAGAAAGGTCATGCCAGCCGTCGGATGTACTGGTGAACGGGTAGAAGACCAAATTCGTGGTGAAGTTATTGGCTTCTGACGAACCATGGAGCTATACGGAGCACCCTGTTTTCTAGTACCTTCAGTCGGCGGAGATTAGTCTTGCTGGTGCCACCTCAGACTGGAGCTGCATAGGTAAAATGGGACGAGAGATGTGTAAAGAAGAAGGGAGCATTCATAATCAAGTGAGGTGTGCCTATTGAGTAAAGGGTGCAGTTTTGATAGCCGGGTAAACGCAAGTGTAACAGACCGACAGATGTGGGCGTTCCAAGTAAGTCGAGTGTCCAGTAGCATCCCAAGATACCTTACTGTCACACTGGTAGGTAGCCATGAGAGCTGTTCCCCAAGCAGCTGTAGTGAAGGAAGATCCCTATAAGGACGCAAAGAGAAAATCGTAACCTCTGTCTTGTTAGTGTTGAGGGAAATGCACCAGTTAGAGGACCAGTGGGCTAGTCGATCCAGGGCATGACGTGAATTGCATTATGGATATTGGAGTGAGAATAAAAGAGAGCAGTATCATCAGCAGTATCATCAGTCGTGCAAATTGGAGCTTAGC
Organism: Mantis religiosa; assembly: GCA_030765055.1. Lineage (NCBI taxonomy): Eukaryota > Metazoa > Arthropoda > Insecta > Mantodea > Mantidae > Mantis > Mantis religiosa. The sequence continues at coordinate 91,340,543 of CM060955.1, read as the reverse complement.
AGGAAGATCATAAATGTATTTATTAAAGAGGAGTGGTGCAAGTACTGAACCTTGAGGTACACCTCCTAAACTGGGCCGTCGGGTGGATGTGAAATCAGCAATGCGCATCACAAAAGTTCTATTAGTGAGAAAACTTGCAATGACTTGTATAAGATAATAAGGAAAAACACACAAATTGCTTATGTAAGTAAGTTCTATAAATAGTATTCAGTTGCTTACGTTATTCCAGGAGTACCATAAAATGTTATAACATTTACTAACAAAGAACATCACAGCTGCTCACAGAAAGTTAAACATACATTATTATTGAAACATACAATACTTAAAAGAAAGCTGTTTGAGCTATTTTGGTAAAATATAAAATAATGAAAAAAGTTCCAAGTAAACGGTAGGACTACAGGATTACAATCATCCTTTTTCAAGATGAGTACGGGACATTCACAGACAACAAAGGACAACAAAATGTTGTAGGTGACACACTCAAGGATAATTATTCGTTTGCTGTTATAGTTAACAACGGCTGTTCATAAGAGTGCATGATTAGATTATATTCGATTTATTGTGCATATAAAGTCAAGTGGTTACACCATTCAACATTCAGATGTTTAAGAAGGGAGGAAAACTTGCAATTCTCATACTGATAAGGTTATGTCACTCGCTGATTGACGGTTTCAGGTATGTATCTCTCCACGCAGAAGCAACATTATATCATCTGTTATAGAATAACAGAGCTTAGTACAAGGGCTTTATTACGGATTCGTAGAATGAAAGTTTTTACATAAATGTGATGTGTTTCAATCGTATGACTTTGTAATCTCTAGCTTGACTGAGTTTACACTGCCAAAACGTAGAAATATGTTTAAGGATGCAGTTCATTTGCCAGGACCATATCACCGCGGCAGGCATTTGTGTAATACTATTTTAGCTAAATTATAGAAAAAAATGTTATGGTATATTTCAAAATTGGGATTCCCTTGGAAATTTTAATGGATATACCCATATATGTAGGCCACTATAAGAAAAGTGAATGCCGGGAAAGGTCAGCGAGAAAGTCTTTTCTTAGTTGTACTCAGTTAGAAACTCGGTGACAAGGGTAGAGCAGTTGAGATCAATAAGTAGTGAAGTAAGGGCACTTATATGGTTGTAACTCAACAAGAATGCCCTTCCATTTGCATACCATACCCACTAAATTGCGAAACGATTTTACGATACGTGATTGCGATATGTCTTGACTTACAGGATTCTTGATTTAAAACCTAACGGAGCACACGGCGTTTCACCTGTCTCCCGACTTTGATGTATTCGCCACTTAGTGGCTGCCGTTGTACGCGAGTTTTGGTGTGCTGTTAGTATTAGTTAGATATATAATAGGTCCAATATTCTACGAACAGACTGTAAAGACAGAGAGGTACCGAAATGACATTTGACCCCATTTTATCACGAACTGACAGAAGCAATCATATGGGTGGTTTCAACAAGATTCTGCTACTGCCTATACAGCAGTCCATGAATAAAATAGGGGAAGTGTTTGAAGATAGAGTGATTAGTGCTTGTGTATGGCCCTTTCGCTGCCTCGATCTCACAGTGTAAATTTTAGTGGAGTAAACTGAAAGACAAAGTTCACGAGATAAATCCTCATACATTGGAAGAACTGAAACAATATGTTAGAAGTGAAATCGGGAACATTATAGAGCTCCAATTGAATCGTGTGAATAAGAATGTGTTCTCCCGATGAAATTCTTGTTTAGCTGAGGGTGGACCACATTTCCAACATCTTCCATGAGGTAAGAGTGTTATACATGCTTTACGCGCGGATTTATGTAGGAGCAAAGCCGGCTGTGGCACATCCAATCACGCAAAGGCGAAATACCATGCGTCGTTTGGTTTTAAATGAAGAACCTGTATTTGTAGCTTAAGTCTTGGATCAAGAGGTGAGATTATTGGCTTCAAGGTACAAAGTCCATAATGTATGTAAATACCAATCATGGATTCAAAATCCAGAATCCTCTTTGATGACAGTTTAATTGTATGACCAACAGTTTCAGAAACCTTCATAAGGAAACAAAACATTTGATTTCTTGTATTTATTTGAGCTTAATTTCATCGATGACTCGAGTAAAATCACAAAGAGCGTATTATATTCCACCCTAAACTTTACTGTACATATTTCACTGCAATTACGCGTTTTGAGGCAGACGCATTCAAAATAAAAGCTGTTTTTATAAAACTTACCACTCGTATGTGTTTTTAAGCGAACACTATTATTCTAAAATGAAAGTTTGTACTTAAGTTCATTCCAATAATGCGACACGAAGATTTTTCAAGGAAATCGCCGCACTTGAAAGTATCCTTAAAACCAAAAAGCTAAGTTTTATTCTTGTGTACTCAAAATTGGATCTTAGGATTTTGATTAAAACGGCAAATGGTTAAGATATTTTCACGACAAATTAAAACGTTCACCTTGAATTTGCTACCAATAGCTTGTGGAGTCCTGTATCGTTATAAATAGTATTATTATTATTATTATTATTATTATTATTATTATTATTATTATTATTATTATTATTATTATTATTATTATTATTATTATTATTATTATTATTATTATTATTATTATTATTATTATTATTATTATTATTATTATTATTATTATCATTATCATTATCATTATCATTATCATTATCATTATCATTATCATTATCATTATCATTATCATTATCATTATCATTATCATTATCATTATCATTATCATTATCATTATCATTATCATTATCATTATCATTATCATTATCATTATCATTATCATTATCATTATCATTATCATTATCATTATCATTATCATTATCATTATCATTATCATTATCATTATCATTATCATTTATTAATTATTAATTATTAATTAGTATTATTTATTATTATTATTATTATTATTATTATTATTATTATTATTATTATTATTATTATTATTATTATTATTATTATTTATTATTATTATTATTATTATTATTATTATTATTATTATTATTATTATTATTATTATTATTATTATTATTATTATTATTATTACTATTACTATTACTATTATTATTATTATTATTATTATTATTATTATTATTATTATTATTATTATTATTATTATTATTATTATTATTATTATTATTATTATTATTATTATTATTATTATTAATTATTTATTATTATTATTATCATCATCATTATCATCATCATTATTATTATCATCATCGTCATTATTATCATCATCATCATTATTTGGGTGATCTGTCTACAACAGATGGCGTAATGAAACTTCATGTATATTTATGCTAACTTATATAGCTAATTAACATTGAGTAAATGAAAATTATATTTTGTAGGAATAGTTTGTAGAAGGTATGGTGTTTTAGTAGTGTGTGTATACAAATGTTTATATTGTTATTTTCCCGAGAAAAGTTAAAGAAAAGTTGAATATTCCCAAAATATACCTCAACATCTCGCATCTTTAGTACAAAAAATCGATGAATTTGCAAGGCGCTAAATTCCAGGCCTTTTTTTACTTAGAAAGTTGGCTGCACTGACGCAGTTGACCCAGATTCCCCGGAATCTTGTGCTAAACTCTGCGAGAAGTCCTTAATCGTTGTTTGTGTGTGCGGGGGACGGAGAGATTATAGAAGAGGGTAGCTGTGTGAGAAAATTTCCTTCCTTTCCTAGCGGTTTCTTATTATCGGTGGTTGGTTTGTTTGAGTTCTCTGGAGGTGTTCCTCTTAATGGATCCCGGGGTGTTCCGCAAACACTGTCTGAGGACCGATTGAAATGAGGCGGAGGTAAACACCATGGGTTAGCCGCATTACCCTCGAGATGTAGGGAAATTCTTGACTCTTGGAACATGGGGTGAAACTGTTTGTGTTAGTAGGTGAAAATATACCCAAGGGAAAGTAAAATTACGTCCTTATTTAGAACAAAATTCAGTTGGATGCCAGGGACTAAGAGAGACATGAGTAAGAAACTTGCAAGGTTCCAAATTACATTTGGAAGTATACATAGTAGGATTTTAAAACTTAAAGGGAAAATAAGGACTGAGTTGTTTATTAAAATCATCAAAAGTTAAAAAATTATTTTATAACGTAAAATAAACAGCTAGATATTTAAACTTGCAGACTTATTCCAAGTTTACATATCCAATTCTCAAATTTATTATGAGGCTGGAAACAAACAAAAACATTTAAGGTATTCAAAATTCCAACAATTCATAACAAATTAATTCATCAATAACATAAGAACCACTAGTATACAGATACGCAATGTAAGGGATAAACTACCTCTCATATTTTATTCAGTTGTGAAGTTTTAGGTAGGAAAAGATACGAATTATTGGGTATAGCTAAACTAGAAGATCTTCCTACAAAAAAATATAGTTACAGAAAGGGTTATTCAACTAAACGCAATAAAGATAGAAGATAATACAATGCACACATAGTTCCATGTTGAGCGCAATTAAATCCATCTTTACACAAGTCAAGTCATACAAAAGCAAAAATTTCTGTAGAACTTCTGTTCATAGTAGTAAAAATTGGGTGATTAATAATAAAGTTAATAGCAGAATTCAGAGTATAAATATCCTTCTTGAAGGTAGAAAAGAAATGACACCTGAAATGTATTAAAGGTATGGTATACACAGATAAAGTTGAACAAATCAAAGAAGTAGAAACAGCACTTTTAGTTATGGACCAAATAGCTACTTTCAAAAACTATCTTACCGATAGCAAGATATTCAGCAACATTGGCAATATGCAGCCGCGGATAATCGTGGTGCGCATCCATTGCGCCTGATATGGACTTGCAGTGTTTTCAAGACATCCCTGTAGTACTGTCCAGTTACTAATGTGTGTGTAGATACAACATGCTAATAAACCATTCCATGAATATCAAAGAATGGGATGACCATAGCTTTTCCAGCAGAAGCAAGCACTTTTGCCTTTTTGGAGGTTGGTGATGAAAGAGATTTCCACACTGAGCTTTGCTGTTTGCTCTCATTATCCAAATGATTTAGCCAAGTTTCATCAGCAGTGATTACGTTTTCAAGAAACTCCGGATCTTCCTCAACATCAACTTTAATTGCATGCTATCACCATTGCAGTGGTAGGCGGTCCTGAACATGTCTGAACTTGCCTGGTTCTCACAGGTGGAAACCAGGAGTACCAATAATGAAAGTACTACGGCGTGTTTGTTTCACACTAAGCTAACAGAATATAGTAAGATTGAATTTTAGTGCGAAAACTTATGAGCGTAAAAAAATATGAATATTCTTTATTGAACAGTCGTTGTAGCTGTTATTAACGAAATAAATGTTGGCAGAAACGACCCTATTTCGTTATTGATATAAGGGCGATAAGGGAAATCTGAAACAAATGCGAAGTGTTTAAAATGCAAACCTCCATGTTTGGCTTTAAAGTTTCACTCGTTTTTAACATCGAAAAAGTTGTGGGCCGAAGAACATAGCACTTCAAAAACGTATAAAGTATATAAAAATATTTCTGAAATGGTTACCACTACAACAATTATCACAAAAGTATGTGTTTCAATATCTATGTTTCTTATTTATATAATTTTTGTATATATTAGTTGACTTAGAAGCTATACAACACTATACAAAGTTCATCCGGAGTGAAGACTTCATAGGTTATTTCCAGAAGGTTTAAGGTATACATTTTAATTCATCTTTATATATCTTAAATTTGTAAGATTTTAAATTAAAATCTTTAAAACTTTTAATAAAATCAAAAAATAAAGAATAGTCCATTTAAAAGGTAGTAGAGAATTGGGATTTTTTGTATTGGTTGTCAAATGCAAATAAAAAATTTTGTATTTGTGTTACATTTCGTTTTTTGAGTTATCCTGTTAATAATTTCGGATAGCGCTCGCACATGCCAACGCTTCAAAGATATGCTCAAAGGCGTATTATAATTTATGATGAATGTTTGGTTGTATACTAATATTTCGTTCATCTGTCATTAAATAAGCAGTACGAATCTACTGTTGCAGTACACATGTGATACTACATTTCAGAATCTTTCAAGAGTGCAACAAGGATATTTTGCAAACTTTCACATCCAAACTACCTAAACTACTCAAAAACGATACTAGTTGGATAAAAATTCTATGTTTGTTGTGATTATATGAGGAATAAAACATGCCTAAAAGTTTCTCCGAATAGATTGTGAAGTATTCTGTATTCTTAACTAAATTTGCATAATATGCTATAACAAACTATTATATGCACACCTATACCTACAAAAACTTTCTGTAAAAAATATAGCGTTAAGTTCCTTTTAGAAAAAACTTTTAGTTTTCCAAATCTTTGTTGTATATGCCTTTCAACACTCGAGTTCCGAAGTTACCAATGTAACGTAATGGTCACCAAGCCTTCCAATAAACTGATGATGATGATGATGATGATGATGATGATAGTTGGCACTACAGGCCAAGTAGGCCCTTGGCCTCCCTAACCACCCTCTTCCATTCCACTCGGTCCTCTACTTTTCTTCTCCAGCCTTTAACCCCCAACATTCTCAAGTCATCTTCTACATCATCTACCCATCTTTTCCTGGGTCTTCCTCTTCTCCTTCTGCCATCCAGCTTTCCTACGAATATATTCTTAACTACACTGGTTTCCGGCATTCTCTGCACATGGCCAATCCACCTTATTCTTTCTTGTTTAATTTTCACTACTATATTTGGTTGTACAAATAGACACTGTAACTCCAAGTTAGTCCGCATTCTCCATCCGTTCAAGTTCCTTATCACTCCAAATATATTTCTCAGGATCTTCCTTTCCCACCGTAATAACCATTGTTCTTCTCTGGTTGTCAGCACCCAGCTTTCTGAACCATACATTACTATTGGTCTCAGTACAGTTGTATATATTTTAATTTTAGTATTCCTACTTACGTTCCTTGATTTAAACATATTCTGCAAGGCATAGAAACATCTGTTACCACTTGATTTTTATTTCTTGAATTTCCACTGATGTTTTATTATCTATTGTAATGTATAGTAATGTATAGTATTATAATGTATAGTAATAGATCCCAGGTATTTAAATTGTTCCACTCTTTGATATTCATTCTCATGCAATTAAACTGTAGGTTCTCTTCTTCTTGCATCACCATCACCTCCCATCTTTATATATTTTGTTTTACTAACGTTTACTACCAATCCTAGATCTTGTGATTTCTCTTCCAACACTACATAACTTTCCTCAAGAGCTCTTATATTCCTTGCGAGAATTGCCACATCGTCAGCATATGCCACTATTTGTACTGATCTGGAAAGTATGGTTCCTCCAGGGTTTATGGGTAATTGTCGGAGTACTTTTTCCAGTGCTAAATTAAACACTAGTGTGGATAGAACCTCTCCTTGTCTCAACCCCCTCTCCATGGTAAACATACGTGATAAATCTTGTCCCATTCTAACCCTGCAGCTTGTCAATTCCATAGTCATTCTTGTCAATCTCTTCCAATAAAATAGTAAATAAAAATTTATCTGAGAATTTCTCTAGACATTTTTTGCAAATGATAAATTTATAGTAGTCGTATTCCATGCTCGCTTACTCTCACTTATCTAGAAGTTGTTTCAAAGTAATTAAAAGATTCAACTTGCGGGAAGAGCATTCAAACGTTATATTGTATCAATAAAGCCTTGCGAGAGAGAGAGAGAGAGAGAGAGAGAGAGAGAGAGAGAGAGAGAGAGAGAGAGAGAAAGGGATGAAATAAAATATAATTTCAAATATAACCATAAGTATAAAATTGTGTACTTGGAAAACGGTTAATGCTACGAACAAGTTTGAATTTTCTCTGCGCATGTCCTGTATACAGTAACCTTTCACGTCACTGTAACCGACTTTTTCTTTGGAGCATGTTACTTACAGGCAATGGTGTTAACAGGTATGCAGTCTTTTGTATACTAGGTCTCACCCATATTCACACTTGGGATCTGGGGTATATAGAGAATAGTATTTGTTGGAGAAAAGTACTCTGTTCAGCCTGGAATGGAATCCGAGAGTCCTCGAAGAGAGATACTGTATGTACTAACTGAGCTATGAGGCCAGCCCAGTAAACTTTCGTCTATATTAAACTGTCCTTATTATATAGGGGTGTACGCTGTCCATAGAACATTCACAGAAACTCAAGATATTGTGACGAGCTAACCATGGTTTGTAGATTAGATTAGATTGATTTGCGTTCAGTAGGTTCACTTGTAGCCAGAAAAGGCTGTGAACATTGAACATGTCCTGAAGTATAAAGTCTAATAGCACATATATGTGCAAAATTTAACACAAGACACATATTATAGTATACAGGCAATATGAACAACATTATGGAAAACAAAGCTGGGATAATTATATATGACACAAAATCAAACACATGTTAAATCAGCTTTCACTTGGCTTATGCCAGTACGTCTCAACATTTTTGCAATGGCTACCATTATTGTTATTTCTTAAATACATTAAAAATAAACTTTCAACATGTATCAAAGATTTATTGGTAATGATTTGTCATTGGAACAGTTAGATACTACTTACAGAGCTACAGAAGCATTATCGGGATAATTTGTCATTCAGATAATCTTGTACAAAATAAAAAGATTTTGAGCAAAGGTACTCTCTAACAGCATTTTTAAAGGCACCGAAATTATCAATTTTTTCTTTAAGAACATTAGGAAGTGCGTCAAATATTTTATAGTTTCATAATGCACACCTTTCTGGAAGCAAGAAAGTTTAGCACTGGGATAATGGATATTATACTTTTGTCTAGTGTTTATTCTGTGAATTACATTATTTGTTGCAAATAAGGCACGATTGCATACAAATAACTTTAGGATCGAGAATATATACATCCAAGGAAGCGTTAATATCTTCAATCTTCTAAAAATATACTTACAGGAGCATCTGTTGTGGGTGTTAGTAATGATTCTTATAACCTTCTTTTGCATAAGAAATACTTTTTTTTTTACTTTCTACTGAGTTGCCCCCCCCCCCCCCAAAAAAATATTCCGTATTCCATAATAGAGTTAAAGAATGCGTAATATACTAATTTAAGTGTGTCAATAGGAATCACATTAACCACCTGTCGGATAGCATAACAGGCAGAGCTGAGTTTAGGTTAGATATAATTTATGTGAGCTTTCCAATCTAAACATCTGTCCACTTGAAGGCCCAGAAATTTTATGCTGTCAATTTCTTCTAATAACATATCATTAATTCCGATTTCTATTTGAGTATGTGATGTACGACAGGTTATAAATTTGTACAGGAGTATGTGACGAGCTAACCATGGATTGTACAGGATAGGTAAGGAACCCATGGCCAGATCGTACACAGTGGAGACTAGCTCAAAGGTAACCTTTACATGTTTATGAGAGGTTGGGTTTTCTGTAAGGTTACATTCCTACAAAAGGTATGGTAATACTAATTAAAGGTACAATTCACTTAATAAGAACATCTACTACAAATAAGCAGATTACATAGGTGGCCACAGCCAGGGACGTATTTAAGGGGGCTGTCCAGGGGGTACAGAGGCCCCCCCCAAATAAATTATCATTTCAAAACTTTCAGTAAATATTTGAAATAAAGCTTGGTTTAAAATAAATGGAAAAAAGTTTATTCAAGATTCTCATTTTAACGTCTCTATTCATTGTCAGGCAGACATGAAGTTATTTAAGAGATAAACGAAAAGTTACTGCACAGCAGCTGTAGGACTCGTTAAAATACACAAATAATGTCAATTACAATAATGCACTGCGAAGTTAATCAATTCCGATATATTATAATTTGTTGATTAGAGTTTCCAGATACTTACTTAAAGGTATGTAATTTTTAACTTTTAAGTTCCTATTCCCCTTTTTCATTCAAGGAGAACTAATAATTCAAATGCATCAATCAGTGGTTCGCTTTTTAAATTTCTGATTATCGCTTATATCACTTTATCCCAGATATAAGAACAAAAAATGTGCAATGTGCAAGGCCTTTCTGGAGACTTTCTCCAAAGAAACAAGACAAAAACAAACTTTTCTAAGAACAATTTGTAGAAGCTTGGGTGGAAAAAGTCATGTGAATATAAAATATTACATCTGTTTTTTATTTTTTACAAACATGATAAAAACACGTCTCTGATTATTTATTAAAAGCAAATAATTCAACGTAGATTTTCTGGACCCCCCCCCCCCCCCGGAAACCGACTTCTAAATACGTGCCTGGCCACAGCGGCCGGTTACCTGCCTCAAGAGGTTGCGCACAAATCCATCTATCCAGGCCAAAGGATAGTCCAAGAGAGAGCGAGCATCCGGCTTATACAAACTTTTATCCAACAAGTGCTGGAGTGGGGAGAGTTACGTCACACGTACTACATAAGTCACATGATCTATTATTAGTATTAATTAATACAGGCACTTGTGACAATATACACATTTTCAAGATACTATATTTAAAAATTATTCAAAATAGCAGACGAATTTAGGAAGTCTGATAAAGCAGTTTACTATCTAAGGTTAGTCTGGCTGAAGGAAGGTTCTTAAAAATTAGTTTTATACCCGTGGAAGACAAATTTAAATACAACGCGGAGTATTTGGTATTTCACTGTTGTGTTATATTTACGCATACGCACACAAACGTGCGCATAGACACATATCCCTCTGTTTACAATTTTTTTAAATTCTTATTCACATGTTTCGAAAAGTTTCTGGTGAAATATAAAATCTAATTTTTGGTTGGAATGCAATATGATGACTTTTCTAACTGAATTCTTCCTTATCTTGAAATAATCACAGAGAAATAGAATATTTAAGTCAGTACTGTCTATTTTAAATAGGCATAATAATTTTCTATTTATTAAGTCATACCCGTGATATGGTAATAAGCAGGCATAGAACTTTCTAAGTATTAAAGCGAAAGTGAAAAAAAGAAAGTTTAACGTAAGTGACCCTTGATCGCCGCTGATTACATTACTTGTATTGAGTGTAAACCTATAATTGCTAAACCTGATAATGATAAAGTTCTGTCTGTATCATTTATGTTAATTAGTTTTCGTATACCTAGCCTCAGAAATTCAGAAGGTGCTATAGAGAACACGAGTTTCAATTCTATCATCTTCCAGGAAGTTCTAACATCATAGAAGGACCAAGCCAAATCCCTCTATTCTGAGAAACTGAATTCTTTAGGCGAGATGGACCAAAGACGTCGAAGAGAGGGATTATACTGGAAGTGAATTTACCCGTGAGGTTTTACTTTCACACCCATGTAGACAAATCCCTGCGAATAACCGAACCGTGTCAGAATATACCTGGTGCAAGGGAAATGTGCTCAGAATATTGGACGTGTTTCACTTCGGCGTAGTCAGCAATATCGTCAAAAGTCCTGCTGTGCATAACTCGTGTTGTTAAAGAAGAATATGAAGCGAGAGATGTACAGTCAGAATTAAAAAGTATTTTTAAAAATGCGTAACTTTAAAACAGTTATAAATTTACATAAATGGAGTTAAAGTTCTCGTTTTAATACGTACAAAAGCATATAGCTTACATTTTAGGTTTTATTATATATCCCTAATATGAAAACTGCACCAATTTAGCAGTTTTGAATGTTAGGGTTTTGAAAATTATATTACGTTCAGTGAGTAGAGAATACTGTTTATTGTAATGCCTGAAAATTATGTGCAAAAACTATCATTTCAAATGATAATTCAATCGCATTCAGTTACCCTTAGTTAAAAGGATTATGTATGCTTTCTCTGTGTAAACCTGGAATTGTGTTAAGAACTGCTATCAAAGATTTTGAGGGCAAAATGTCCACTCTCTTTCTCTTCATTCGTCTCTTGTTCTGCTACTGCAGGCATGTTCTGGTTTACCTTGCCAATTTCTACTGGTGCTATTGTACAAACAGCAGACCTACCTTGCCATGTAGCGTATGGCAAATGGCGCCACATGATTACACGGAGACGAAGTACTCATGCCGATTTGCCTCCATTTAGTTTTAATTCTTAATTAGAAAATGCCGGGTTTAACAAGTGGCTAAGCAATTTCTGGGCCCAATACAGGAGGCATTTTCCTGCTCGGGTAGAAAGTAGAACGCAAATGTGACCGTAATGCCGTTATTTTATTTATTAAGATTTGCATTAATATGCATTGCATTATAAATGATTTAGTGCATTTTGAGTATGAGGCTGTGGGTTGATTTTCTTCCTTAGATGTTATGACGTTATTGTCCGATTAAATATCGGAGTTCATTATATTACCTGGGGAGAATGGATGAGGAGAGACACTAAAGGGTGATCGACGCCGACTAAGCTCACCTATAAGTCCAGAACTCCTGGGGTTTTCCCCAAGAGGCATCCAGAACAAGTCCGAAGGACACCAGATACATGCCCAACATAGCCGCCTGGTCGCGCAATTCTGAAACAGATGACAGTGAATTATATGAACAGAACAGGAAAGTCATGGTAGAAAGCCAACAACTCCAGAATTTGACTACCGATCCTTGGAAACCACGAAAGGTTTGTGGACTTTGACAATCCCTGCGAATATAATCTGAATTTTTTCCGATATCCTCATCCAAAAATTAAAAATAAAGTAGGAATTAATCTACCTTCAAAAAAAAAAAATTATATTTAATCTACAAAAAGTACAATATAATATTAATAGTAATATTAAAATCATAAATAAAAATAATTTATTAAAGTATATTCATAAACAGCGGTATACAAGAAATAATATAAGTAAGGTTCAACGTGGACTATCGATTACATAACAGATTCCTCTAAATGAAATTCACGGAGCCATCTGCTCAGTTTCGACTCAGGCAAATCTGTCACTTCCATTGAATTATCTTCATATTTTGAATATTTAGTCTTAATTGACTCAGGGATTTTAAAACATTCGAGCAACTCAGTCCAGTTCAGAATGTGTCGTGTATCAGTCGCACGGTCTACAGTACAACCCAGAGTTGAGTCGCTCTCTAAGGAGCTCCTCGTGTGCAGTTCAATAGCTCATCGGCAGATAGTGTGTGCATTGCAGGGGAGTAGCTGCGCAGTTGTGAGTCGGCAGATCAGTGTAGAAGGGAAACGTTCTGTGTAAGTCGAACAGTTTGAGCAGCACAAGAAGGTGCATTCAATAGACAATAATATAGTGCTACGTAAACAGACGTATTTATTCCATGCACTTGTAAAAAGTGGTTGTAAGTTAGCACTGGGCTAACAATTCTCGTGACAAATAGAGTTAAGTTCTTGTTGTTTTAGTAACAATATAAACGTCAATAATGAAACTATACAGCACCAATTTTTGTTTCTGCACATTGCAAATGCTTCGGTTTACTACAAAAGCAGCTTTTGAGTTTAAAAGGTCCGCAAAGAGGACCATTTGAGAGGCGCTAGGTTTATAGCCTCTTACATCTAAGGAGACAGGTGTCCGGGTAGGTTCTGTTCTATGTAGTACCTATGAAAAATTGATTAACCCAGTAAACGAACATGCAAATTTATTATTATATATTGAGCGCCAATGGATATTTATTTTAGGGTATTGCAATCATGTTGCATGTTCGAACAAAGCTTTGGGAGGATTACCACTGATGCAATAATTTAATTCTATTTATTTTCTCTTTGCCTTGCAGCAAGGACAGCTGAAATTTCCCACAAATTTTGATCTGGCCATCTATTTTGTATGCTTTTAATAACGGTCAAGGTAAAATTATAAATTGTCCAGCAAATTTTAATTGTGAGATCCTTAATCGTGAATACTAAATTTTATGATTTTCAAGCAATTTAGTTGAAGTGGTCTTAGACGGTTTTGAAATTTCAGTTCCGTAAATTTTTCAGATATCTATGTATATAAAAAAGAATTGACATTTGTTAGTCTCACAAAAACTGGAGAACGGCGGCACCGATTTCCTTCATTTTGGTTGTGAAATATTTTTGTAAGTCCAAGTAAGGTTTAAAAGGTGAGACAAAAAAAATTGCAACTATTTTACTTTCCCATACAAACTGTCCGTAACTGTCAATCAGGATGCATGTATTGAATTTGTTATTAAAACAGACAACTTTTTTATATTTATTTACCATATTTAATTAAATAACGTTTATAGTTTGCTATCAAGACTGAATTATTTTTTGTATATTACGCACAAAATTAAATCCTGAACGCATCATCACACTATAAATATTTGACCACAGATAATTATTGTCAAGTATTAGTGAATCCTTGGACACCTTCTTTATGATTTGTGTTTATAAATTCATGAATATGACTTGAATTGACACAAAATTGTCAAGCGAAAGTACAAAGAAGATGATATCTTGATCTCGCGTATTCCGATGATTCCAACGGATTTACCTTTTAATTTAAAGCGTATACAGCTTCCCTTGCGTTTGGTGTTTGCGATGGCCATAAATAAATCACAAGGGCAGTCGCTGGATGTTTACGGAGTCAAATTGGATTTTCAATTATACGAGGGTTGTTCAATGAAGAATGATCACAATCTTTTTTTTTTTTTTTTTTTTTTTTTTTTTTTTTTTTTTTTTTTTTTTTTTTTTGACAACGTACCCTTACTCATCCTCATAATTTTGATGGTCCTTCTCAAAATAGTCTCCCCTGAATGCGATGCACTTGTCCCAGCGTTCCTGCCAGTCTTCAAAGACATGCTGGAAACCATTTTTGAGAGATCCTTCAAAATCGCCTCCGCAGCCTTCACCACCGCCTCTGATGATGAATAATGCCTCCCACAAAGGCGTTTCTTCAAGTTAGGGAATAGAAAAAAGTTGCATGGGATTAAATACAGACTACGGTGAGGGTTAGGAATGCCCTTCACGTTGACTTTTGCAAGATATTCAGCAACAACATCGGCAATATGCGACCGCACATTATCGTGGTGCAGCTTACAGCCCGCTTCACGGAAATGTGGTCTTTTGCGCCTGATATGGACTAGCAATGTTTTCACGACATCCCTGTATTATTGTCCAGTTACTGATGTGTGTGCAGGCACAACATGCTGATAAACCATACCATTAATATCAAATAATGAGATGACCATAACTTTCCCAGCAGAAGCAACCACTTTTGCTTTCTGGGGGGGTTGGTGATGAAGGAGATTTCCACACTGAGTTTTGCTGTTTGCTCTCAGGATCAAAATGATGTAGCCAAGTTTCATCAGCAGTGATTACGTTTGAAAGAAACTCCGGATCGTCCTCTAACATCAACTTCAACTGCATGCAGACCTACATGCGAAAGTCCTTTTGTTCGTGCACAAACACGATTCATGTGTAATCTTTCTGTTACCAACATGTGGGTGGCACCCAGTGAAATGTTCAGTATTTCAGAAGGTGATCTTAAGGTAATTCGTAGATCCTCTCTTACAATAGCAGCAGCAGTGTTGATGTTTTCTTCCGTAAGAGTAATAATTGGAGCACCGGATCCACCTTCCTTTGAGATTGATTGTCTCCCCTCTTTAAACATTTTAAACCATCTTCGAGGTATGCTGTAGTGAATAACAGAGTCTCCATAGGCCTCCTGGCACATTGTATAGGCCTCAACTGAAGATTTGTTGAGGCGAAAGCAGATTTTCAAAGCCGCATATTGTTCCTCGCGTGTTACCTCCATTGAAGCGGTAAGCGATACTGAACATATCTGAACTCGCCTAGTTCTCACAGATGGGAACCTGGAGTACCAACAATGAAACTACTAAGGCGTGTTTGTTTCACATTAAACTAACAGAATGTAATAAGATTGAATTTTAAAGCGAAATAATTATGACTGAAAAAATTATGATCATTCTTAATTGAAGAGTTGTCGTACATCGCGTGTTAGCGCGTCGGAAAACCATAATCTTTATATATTTTCGCACCATAAAAGGGGCTAAAACTATTGTTTATTAGATAGCTTTAATTTATTAACTTAATTGTAACTGTGTTGTATTTAAACTTCACCCCCAATTGCAGAATAAATAATTCTACTAATCCGAATTTGTTTTATTTATATAGATAAGCTCAGTCAACTTTTACTGGTGGTATGAATTTCGCCGGGTTCATCTAGTTACAAATAATTATGGAAATGTTAGGAAACAGTTCCCGAAAATTTAAGTTTTCAAAAAATTGCATAACACAAACATAAATTTTTAATTATCTAAGCCCAGGATTATTTTATACACATATGGTTTCCAAAAGTTTTAAAATATGTAATTCCACATTGAAACTGATTAAAAATAATAATCATTAAAAATAAAGATCTGAATGCCAGCTTAACTTGAAGTTGGAAAAAAGGTATCCTGAGAACTTTTTGTTCATTTTTCAAGAACTTGTTTTGAAAATATGAAACAGCTTGGTGAAGCACTTGCAACAATGGAAAATCCTGAGAAAATGGCTTCTTATAAAATGGGAAATATGGTGTGAATTTCCTCTGTGCTAATGCTGATTATTTAAAAATTCTGAAAACGATTTAAATGTGGAGAAAAGTAGAATACTAATATTTTATGAATCAGCTGGAAGCTTGTAGTGAATATCTGGAGATTTTCTTAGTGAAGAAACGAAAAATTATTATTTTGAGATTTTGTCAAATTCCCAATGCGACCTCCCATCCAAATTTGCTTGGTGTTAATATTATTTCCATGATAAACTGCATATATCAACGCTGATCTTCGCATAAAGGCTTAGCCAAAAGTTCAATTAAGTCAAATTCTATAAGAAATTATTTTTCCTTTGTTGATATCGGGTGACCTTTTGGGGTGAGGGGGAGGCACCACTTTATAAGAAGGTTAGAGAGCCGTGGAAGGCCCGAGCTAGGAAAAACATACGATTTTCGCAGTATATAAAGCCCATCTCCGGGGATCGACATGCGGTGGGGTTTTGGTTGGCACTACTGAACGATTTATCTTTCTCGAGTTCGCAAACGAAAGTAAATTGAGTCGGGAAGGGTTTGTTACTTTTCTCATCCTTTCTGCCTTCTTTCTTCTAGCTCTGTCTCCGTCTTCTTCGTGGTCCAATAGCAAAGAAATCGCGCGAAGCAGACGGCAACAAATAAAACGGAACAAAAACGGGAACTCTTAAACAACGATCTTTATAGTAGCCTACTTTGTTTATCAGTATTTGTACTGTTCTTCATGTTATTACAAGATGGAAATGTGAATCTTCAAGAGTTACAAAATATGGCACTAAAGTATCTTAAAGTACAACAGCAGAAAACATCAGTTGTGCTAGTTCAGTGTTTGTTATTTGGAGATTGACCAATTTGTTGTTTAAGAAAGCTTATTGCTACCAAACCTTAATCTCGATAATTCTTGTTGACATAGATAACCTCTCAGTCTACATTTATCTATACGTATCGATAGAGAATGCATTAGGTCATATAGCGTGTGGCTAAGCAACGAAATTACGTCTCTCTGCAAGACCACGAGAAAAAATAACACTTTCCCTTTGAGAAAATGGTAAATCTATGAAAATTCACACCTACAGCAAGGAATGCTTCAGAAACGATTAACTCCGTAACTGCACAAATATATAAATTATGTTCTATTTCACCATCTGTAAAAGAACCTCGTTTACTCGTATTACCTGGGACTAGGGCTGATCAGAATTAACGAAAATCCGGTTTACACAGAGAATGACGGAAAACGATAAAAAATATGTACATCACCGAAATATTTTTGCTGGAGCTTAAAAATTGCTATCGGAGACTTTCACCTAATAATACATACACTATATATAATGTAATGGCCTCTGTTCTTGCACTGTACACAATATAGCTACAAACTAGTAGAAACTAGTAGTAGTAGAAAAGGCAGTGAGCTTCTGCTGCCTCGGTTTAGTGCAGGGGAAGGCAGGTAGTAGCGGTGTGACGTCAACTCTGCTAGTTCTCACCGCAAAATATGCTCCCTAACGAAAAGCAGGTTAGCGTGTGACGTCACAGCGCTGATTACTGGTGTCGAAGGGGAAGGAATAGTCTGATGTGTGCTGGTAGGAAAGGCAGGAAACGTATTGGATGTTAATAATATGTACAACTTACAATTTGGGTGTTGTAATATTAATGCTGACTTAATTACACAATTGCTCACAGTTTATAAACAATTACATTTTGGCTCTGTGTTATGAGAAAATATATAAAACTTCAAACTCATAGTTTATCTGAAGGACAAGCATGTTATAAAGTAAATAAAATAAAACATAAAGTAATTTTCTCTGCAAATTAGAGGAGACCCATTCAGAACAAAATTAGGTGGACATTATCCGACACTTTCTGATTTGTTTTTCTTTAACTAGTTTATCAATGTCAGGACATAATGCCTGGGAAATCTGTAATCGAAGACTACATGTTAGATTGTGATCCGACAAGGTACTTTGGGGTTTGGACTTAGCTAATTTCATTACAGAAAAACATTGTTCGCAGACGTATGTCGATCCCCGTGCGGCAAGTGAATGCAACCTCGGAATTCTGGTTTTGGGGACATTCTTGTAAAAATCAGCCAAGTCTTTCTTGTGTGTGTATTTGTCCTTCAATAAATTGTCACATTGTAAATTTAACAGTTGCATTGGGTGCATGGCAGCTACATTGTTGTCATCAAGTGTGCTAAACCTGACTGAACTCTCAAATCCTGTACTCACTGCCCCATTTATAGGCAACTTGGTACTACATGGCTCTTGCCTGACGTCACACGCAGTGCAGGCCTTGCTCCCGACTGAAATAGATCACAACTCTCGAAGCTATCTCCCTCTGGTTTAGTGTATCGCTGACGTGCAGGGTGATCTCGCATCCGCTTTAACATTAGAAGTTCATTTGGCAACATTTAGTCTTCAATCTCAAAATAAAGCATTAATTTCTCTATTTTTGATAATGCTTGTGAATGGGTCATAACCACAGCTATTTCAGCAACACTATATGAATCTGAATATTCTTCATTTTCATTTTCAGTAACACTGCATGATGTAATACTACCTTCCTCTGTAATCGGTGCATAACCCCCGTTATTGTCGCTTAGCAACCAATTATCATCGATATTTTTAAAAATATCTATAAAATCTTCTTCAACACTTATTTTTTCTTCTTCTTCGAACTTGCTTTCTGGCAAGTCACGTACACCAGGCCACAGCTGTTTCCATGACTTCACCAAACATTAAAGAGGTTCTACTGTACTTCTTATATATAGTAAGATTTTCTCTTACGTTTTATCAGATAGTATAAAAAGTGATAAATAGAGGAGTTCACAAGGTATTCAAAACAGTAATTCAAAATATGTATTTAATTTATGACACAAATATCTGAAACATAATGTATTGTAATAGACACATTTTTTAGTAAATCGAAAATAACTAAAATATTACCTTCCAAAGGGCATGGATGATTTTCCTTAAAAACTTTCCATTGCATTCTTACAAAATGTTTATCTTAATCACCATATTTGTTACTTAAACTACCTCATTTTAGTTATACTGTTAGCAGAGATACAGACAGAACATTTTTCTGGAAACTTCTTCTTCGGTTTTTTGGATTTAGAGTGTCTGAAAATTTGTATTTCTGATGTCACCTTGGTATCGATTTGTTATAGAATGCAGTATCTACCCCCTTCACCGATATGGACGTCATATGACGTCCAAGTTTAAATGCGTAAACCGATATGGATGTGTATAGACGTCCTGCGCATACATGCATTTAATGCTCATTTAGCGCCAATTATTTTAATCTTCCTATGTTACAATAAATTTAAATTAGTTCAATAAGGGATGTAAACGTTCCCTTAAAGGTTTCTTTTAGAATTGTACACCTCCAAAACTGGATAAACACCCAAGGGTAGATCTGCAGATTCACACCAAATAATATTGGTTTCCTTGCGAATTTCTTTTTCGCAATACACTAAACATTTTCGAAATGGTTACAACTTTTTTGGCTGTGGGTGTTATCCTTTTAGGAAAGTGTTTTCTCTCAACTATTAGGGCTGATTCTTGCCCCCCAGTATAATGAGGCTTCTGAGTATTACAGTACTCAATTAGGTTACGAGCTCTTTATACGCGCAAGTACAGGTAGAGGAATGTCTTGCATGAATTTACAGCCTGAAAATTACTAAACAATTGTGCATAGTTACATCCAGTGGTATAAAAATACTTTTTTTTACCATTTAACTGTTTCCGTAAAGAGGGATAGCTAGTAATAGCTGATCCACATCACCCATGTTTGACCCGCCATTTCCCCCAAACAATGGAGAAGCTAACGTGCCATCTGTAGACCAGTACACGTCACTGCTACCTATATCCTAAACATCTCGTTCATAATCGCACAGCAAATATTCCAGATTTTCTACAGTGATATCAGAAGCATGTATACATCATACGCAAGGTAATTTATTTGCTACATTACGGTGATAAGCCATGGTTAACATTGAAATTTAACAATTTTAAATGTGCCATTCATTTAGCTCTTGATAGCTATAAGAAATCTCTCTCAATATAGAGAGAGTATAAATAACTAAAATACTGAGCGAAAACAGCTTCATAAGGCTACCAGAAACCTTAGTTGAGAAACACTGTAATAACAGATGCTGACAGAGAGGTTTGTTTCCAGTGTGTGAGTGTAACGCAACATATACTCATATGATTATCGCTTGGTATAACATAAGTAAACTAAAATCTAAAACCTTGAACCGGAGAATTCGCTTGCGTAGCTATATATACATGCATTCGTTCGTATATAAACAAAACAAAATGATTCAAATATTAGGCGCGCTCGGCGCAAAGAATGGCTTTTGCTACAGTGAAACAAAGTACTGAAATTTCAACGATTTATTAATGTTGTCTCTACTTTTTTGTTACTGTAGATGTATACTACCTTTAATGGGTTTAAAACCAGTTTTGTTTCGTTTAAATAACTTAATAAATACGGAAGATACGGAATTGTATTTATGATGCATTTTTACAGCATTTAACAATTTAAATGTCTTGCTCTGTTTATTGGGTATCCGTTTCCGGCCCCTGAAGGTTTTAAATGGCCATCGGCGAAGCGGCTACTTCCTCTACTGAACTATAGGTAACAGGTAGAGAACACAATAACACAACATTTCGCATAATATATAACATATATTTATTACTTATCTTATTCCGTATCATTTATTTGCTATGGAAAGGGCGGATTCTGTTGGGTCATCTTGTGCTCTACAGATTTTTATTGAAAACAAAGCCTTTAATGGCCAGGATTCGATTTTGAGCAATCTAGTTCATAGCCAGTGTAAGTCTGAACTAACCTCGGACGACAGTCTTCCGTAATACTAGTAATGCTAATAGTTATTCTGTAATTTAATTGAGGTTAACAATGTTTGTTTGAAAGCTTAATTAAATTAGCCAAGAGGAAACAAGTTAATCTGGGCTAAGGGGTACGCTAAGATAATTAAAAAGCGATAACAACGCCATTTTTTGTTTTTATAACCACTGAGGGAGCTACTTGATACTATATAGCTTTTTGCTTCTTTTGCAATTAGGAGTTCACGAGTTTTATCACTTTGCTTTCATTTTCTGAATTCGCAGGTCACCTAATCTCAGCATTTCCATTGATCGAACCAAACCGAAATAAAGAACAGGAAACTGCATAAGAATAGATTTCCTAGATCCCTAGTCGAACCAAGCAGAGATTATGGAAATAAAGGAAACTCATGAAGAAGGAAACAGGTAGGTTTTAATTTTTAGTATAATGATTTAAAACTATCAATAAACTTGGTGACTAAATCAACAGTAGATAGACTAAAAGAATTGTAATTATCCTTTAAAACATTTTCGAAATGAGATCGCTAATATGTAAATATCTGGATATTGTCACAGCTGATTCGCATTTGTTTCTGATCTGCAGGTTAAGCGATGAAGTAAACTTCCTTAAATACGAGGGCTGTTCAATAAAGAATGATCATAATTTTCTACGGTCATAATTTTTCGCACTAAAATTCAATATTATTATATTCTGTTAGCTTAATGTGAAAAAGCACGCTGTAGTCGTTTCTAGTTTCTATGTTGGTACTCCTGGCTCCGCCTGTGAGAACCAGGCAAGTTCAGAAATGTTCAGCATCACCTACCGCTGCAATGGAGGTTACACACGAGGAACAATATGTGGCTTTGAAATTCTGCTTTCGTCTCAACATATCTTCAGTTGAGGCCTATACAATGTTACAGGAGGCCTATGGAGAGTCCATTCTTCCCTACATCACAGCTCGAAGGTGGTTTAAAATGTTTAAAGAGTGGAGACAAATTTCAAAGGGAGGTGGACCCGATGCTCCAGTTACTGCTCTTACGGAAGAAAACATCAACATTGCTGCTGCCATTGTGAGAGAGGATCGACGAATTACCTTAAGATCACTTTCTGAATTACTGAACATTTCATTGGGTACCACCCACACCTTGTTTTTTTTGTGTGTGTGTAATTTACGTCCTCCAACGTTAAGTCATATCGGACGATGAATGAATTGGGTGAAATTATGCTCAAATGAGCCCAGGGTCCATGGAGCTTAGAGTTACCTGACATTCGTCTTGAAAGATAAGGGAAAACCCCGGAAAGAACCTTATCCAAGTAACTCACCCTGACCGAGATTTGAACTCGGGACCTCTTGAACGTGAGGCAGACATGCTACCATCTACGCTACCGAGGCGGGCCACACCTTGGTGACACAAACATTACACATGAGAGATGTTTGTGCGCGATGGCGGCCAAGACTGTTGATTCCCGAACAAAAGGACATTCGCATGCAGGTGTGCATGCACTTAAAGTTGATGTTAGAGGAAGATCCGGAGTTTCTTTCAAATGTAATCACTGCTGATGAAACTTGCCTGCATCATTTTGATCCTGAGAGCAAACAGCAAAGCTCAGTGTGGAAATTTCCTTCATCACCAACCCCCCAAAAAGCAAAAGTGGTTGCTTCTGCTGGGAAAGTTATGGTCGTCTCATTCTTTGATATTCATGGAATGGTTTATCAGCTGGTTGTACCTGCATACACATAAATAACTGGGCAGTACTATAGGGATGTCTTGAAAACATTGCAAGTCCATATCAGGCGCAAAAGGCCACATTTCCCTGAAGCAGGTTGGATGCTGCACCACGATACTGGGCGGCCGCATATTGCCAATGTTGTTCTGAATATCTTGCAAAAATCAACATGAAGTGCATCCCTCACCCTCCCTATAGTCCGGATTTAGCTTGAAGAAACGCCTTCGTTGGAGGCATCATCCATCATCAGAGGCAGTGGTGAAGGCTGCGGAGGCAATTTTGAAGGATCTCTCAAAAATTGGTTTCCAGCATGTCTTTGAAGACCGGCAGAAACGCTGGGAAAAGTTCATCTCATTCAGGGGAGACTATTTTGAGAAGGAACATCAAAATTATGAGGATGATTAAAGGTACGTTGTCAAGAAAAAATTTTGATCATTCTTTATTGAACAGCCCTCGTAACATAAAAGGTCAAACAGTTGTGTCATTGATAGGCAAATTAAATGTAAAGTAAAATACTGTATGCAATACTTGTATTCACTGTACTGGTTTTATTAATTTAGCAAATAGTCTGATAGTAATAAATACCAGACGGAATGTTCGTGGAATGTTCCACAAGACGACATTTATTCCTAATGTATGTGCCAAGAAAGTTTTTGTCTGCTCCTTGAAATGCGTAAGAAATATAGGAATATTTTTAGCAAACATAAGAATAAAATGCAACAAGGTAAATATGTGTTGTCAAAAGCTAAATGTTCATATCACATCTGCTAGCGGTAACAGGTTCAAATAAAGCCGATGCGCTGAGATGGATGAGTTACATGGCTTCAAATTATCTACATTTAATGTGGCAGAATTTACCCCCTGAGTAAGCAGTCACCCGTGGGTATTTGTGGTGAGTCATACATTAGATACTAGATCACAGAGGAATTAGCCTCTGTAAGAAGTGTCTTCTCCACAGTGTCATAACTCAACGTGAATAATAATTCCAATAATTTTTAAATGTAAGTTACTAATGATGACGATGATGATAATAAATGAGCTTCTTGATTTACAGTATTTTTATTTTATCTTACCAAACACCCATTGTTAATTTAAGAACAAGTTATTTCGGTACCTGATTTGCTCCCATTCGCCCACTAAATATGCTTATGGATGTGCTGAAAATCTCCTTAGAGCTTGCAAGCCTACTTTGGTATATGTGTAGAAGTACGCGCTAGAAACGGCTAGTGGGAAAGAACAATAATTTCCATTGTGCGTACCGTCTTCTGTTTGCTGGATAAATTAAATGTGCTGTGGCGCCTTTACGTTTTCCTTTCTGTATGTAAAATTCCATGACCATCGCCCATTTTATTTTATAAGTCCGCTTCAACCAAATGGTTGTGTGCATGGGTTCCTGGTCACGTGGGCTTGCGTGGAAATGATCTCGCGGATTTGGCAGCTAAGGAGGCAACGATAAAACCCAGTTATACCATACCGTATGTTACAGCGGAAGATTTTGGACTTCTTGTGCGTAAGGCGGCGCTCTCGTGCTGGCGCGATGAGTGGTCCGCTCTGCCTGGCAACAGTGTTCGCACGGTGAAGGAGCTTGCGCTCAACTGGGTGACCTGTCGCGCTTCTCGGCGGGAGGAAATTACTTTGGCTCGGCTGCGCATTGGACATTGTTATTTTAACCATAGCTTTTTATTGAATAGGGCCCCGGTTCCCGTTAGCTCGCTATGCGGTGCTGACCTAACGGTCCGTCACTTAGTTTTAGATTGTTTTAGCTTGGCACGTCTCCGCAGGTCTCTCCAGCAGCAGGCCAGCTTGGTGGAGAACCTCGCGGATGACGAGACGGCGGTGGGCAAAGTCGCTGGAGTTTCCGAGTCTGAATTCCGTAAGAATGCTCTAATGGAGCAAATTTTTAGCTCAGAATTACTAAATTTCATTGTTCTAGACCAACAGATTATGTCATTACGCAGTTCATGATGAAAATTGTAGTAAAGTACAATATGAAATGTTGTAGATAAAATTACTAGCAAAAGAATCCAATAAGCAAAAGCTTACTACATTTTTTCGTGAAAAGCATACTTACACAATTATGTGTACCATCGCTCCGCGATGACACTGTAGGTATTTATAATAAGCTATTAGCACTAGAAGATTAAGAGATTAAGTTGCGCCCGCCTCGGTAGCGTGGTGGTAGCTTGTCTGCCTCACGTTCAAAAGGTCCCATGTTCGAATCTCGGTCAGGGTGAGTTACCTGGATAAGGTTTTTTCCGAGGTTTTCCCATATCCTGAAAGACGAATGTCGGGTAACTCTAAGCTCTATGGACCCCGGGCTCATTTGAGCATCATTTGACATTCCATTCATCGTCCGATATGACTTAACGTTGGAAGACGTAATTATAAAAAAATAAGATTAAGTTGTCCTGATTATATTTGTTGCAGCAACATTCGGCTAGCGGAATGCATTAGCCAGCGTGAGTACAGTACGGCCGCTGGATCTCCAGCTCTGACGTTTTGCAGTTGCAGGTGGCGGAGGGGGAAGGTTAATACTACCAACATACAGTAATGAGCAATTGAAAACATATCCACAAAATTGTCCTTAAAATGAAAACACAAGACTATATATTTAGCCAGCGTAAGTACAGTACGGCCGCTGGATCTCCAGCTCTGACGTTTTGCAGTTGCAGGATGCGGAGGGGGAAGGTTAATACTACCAACATACAGTAATGAGCAATTGAAAACATATCCACAAAATTGTCCTTAAAATGAAAACATAAGACTATATATTTAGCCAGCGTAAGTACAGTGCGGCCGCTGGATCTCCAGCTCTGACGTTTTGCAGTTGCAGGTGGCGGAGGGGGAAGGTTAATACTACCAACATACAGTAATGAGCAATTGAAAACATATCCACAAAATTGTCCTTAAAATGAAAACACAAGACTATATATTTAGCCAGCGTAAGTACAGTACGGCCGCTGGATCTCCAGCTCTGACGTTTTGCAGTTGCAGGTGGCGGAGGGGGAAGGTTAATACTACCAACATACAGTAATGAGCAATTGAAAACATATCCACAAAATTGTCCTTAAAATGAAAACACAAGACTATATATTTAGCCAGCGTAAGTACAGTACGGCCGCTGGATCTCCAGCTCTGACGTTTTGCAGTTGCAGGTGGCGGAGGGGGAAGGTTAATACTACCAACATACAGTAATGAGCAATTGAAAACATATCCACAAAATTGTCCTTAAAATGAAAACACAAGACTATATATTTAGCCAGCGTAAGTACAGTACGGCCGCTGGATCTCCAGCTCTGACGTTTTGCAGTTGCAGGTGGCGGAGGGGGAAGGTTAATACTACCAACATACAGTAATGAGCAATTGAAAACATATCCACAAAATTGTCCTTAAAATGAAAACATAAGACTATATATTTAGCCAGCGTAAGTACAGTACGGCCGCTGGATCTCCAGCTCTGACGTTTTGCAGTTGCAGGTGGCGGAGGGGGAAGGTTAATACTACCAACATACAGTAATGAGCAATTGAAAACATATCCACAAAATTGTCCTTAAAATGAAAACACAAGACTATATATTTAGCCAGCGTAAGTACAGTATGGCCGCTGGATCTCCAGCTCTGACGTTTTGCAGTTGCAGGTGGCGGAGGGGGAAGGTTAATACTACCAACATACAGTAATGAGCAATTGAAAACATATCCACAAAATTGTCCTTAAAATGAAAACACAAGACTATATATTTAGCCAGCGTAAGTACAGTACGGCCGCTGGATCTCCAGCTCTGACGTTTTGCAGTTGCAGGTGGCGGAGGGGGAAGGTTAATACTACCAACATACAGTAATGAGCAATTGAAAACATATCCACAAAATTGTCCTTAAAATGAAAACACAAGACTATGTATTTAGCCAGCGTAAGTACAGTACGGCCGCTGGATCTCCAGCTCTGACGTTTTGCAGTTGCAGGTGGCGGAGGGGGAAGGTTAATACTACCAACATACAGTAATGAGCAATTGAAAAAATATCCACAAAATTGTCCTTAAAATGAAAACACAAGACTATATATTAGCTATAAAAGGTCGAAATCCAACTTGCAATTTCATTATCATGCAATATATATTCATTACAGCGCCACTCTATTCGAATATTGCTTTCACACCTTTTACGTGCGCTAATTGCTTCTGTTGGTAGTACTGGGAGTCCCTATATCCGGTGTCGTGGTCAGTAAGTTAAAACTGTCTGCTGGGGCCAATCGCCATTGTCACTGCTAGGCATGGCTTCCGAATCCAACACCGTGTTGCCATTTTAATTTCGTGTGGACCACGTGGCTACTCCTGCTTTCGGTGCTTGCGCTGGTGAAGTTTGTTTGCTGTTTGGTGCGTGCGTGAATTCCGAATTTTAGTGTTTGTAAATCCTATTATTATCGCTATGTTAATAATACTGCTACTGTTTCGTGAAATATGCAAATACGTGAAATATTTAAAATACGCATTGTTCCTCTACTTGAAATTCCCACTAAAGAATTGGCAACAATTCGCTTCCCCTTCTCGAGAAACGTCTGACCCGGAGAACGGCCAGCCGAACTGTATATACTCTCCTGACCCGCAGTAGCATTCTTCTCGTATATGAAAAGTAGTAGTATTTCATTTGCATATTTTGGTTCTTTTTCTAATTAGAACTCAACAACGCTTATCATTATCACCACTATCACCTTCAAGAGAGGTCAATTTGACCTGTTCCGGCTCAGAAATCATCCTGCCATCGGCGTCGGGCCCGCCTCGGTAGCGTAGATGGTAGCGCGTCTGCCTCGCGTTCAAGAGGTCCCGAGTTCAAATCTCGGTCAGGGCGAGTTAGCTGGATAAGGTTTTTTCCAAGCTTTTCCCTTATCCTTAAAGACGAATGTCAGGTAACTCTAAGCTCCAAGGACCCCGGACCCATTTGAGCATCACTTCACCAATTTCATTCATCGTCCGATATGACTTGACGTAAATTACACCAAAAAAAAAGTCGGCGTCGGTGTCATCCAACATCTCTGACTCCTGTGGGTTTATATTGTATTACCGGTCGTGTCAGTTTTGTTTATAATTCTTAATTGTATCGTTTAAGTTAAATATTTTGAGATGTTCTCTAATAGCTGAGCTTCTTTAATGGTCTGTGAGGAAATGTCCAGCAACATGTATAAGTTATTTCCTTCGTACTGTTTCTTTAATTCTTCTTTTCTTCCAATTCATGACCCAATTCTCTGAGAGCCTAAGTCAAGATAGGTAATGCCTCCGTCTTATAAAATGTTACCATTGTTTATTTTAATTTTTATGTCTTATTCTTTAGCGTTTCTTCTAAAAGTCCCACACGTAATTTGGAATTTATACATTTTATTTTTAAATTCTTTCTCATAGTCAAACAAAACATCACATCCTAAACATTTCAAATGTTGAACCTGCTTTATCGTATATAGTGCGATCCACATAAACCTGAACCATTTCAATAGGTCACAACTTTTGAACCAATAATAGGACACACGTGCAACTTTGGGAAAAAATAATACACAATTGGGAGATTACATTACACTATTTACTTCTCAGAGAAAATGTTGGAAGTGTCCTCCACCAGCATCTATACATGTTTGCACTAATCTCACCACATTCTCTGAAGTTTTACGGAGAGTATCCTCGCCAATGTTACTTATTTCGGTTCGAATGGATTCCTTGAGAACATCAATTGTCCGTGGCCTATTCTTGTACACTCTACTTTTAGATACCCCCCATAAGAAAAAATTCGGTGAGGTTAGGTCAGGGGATCTGGGGCGTCACAGACCTTTCGAGATTATTCGATTATCAAGGAAACTGGTTACAAGTTCCATGGTGTCATTAGATGTATGGTACGTTGCTCCATCTTGCTGGAAATAACCTTCTCTTAATTCGACATCATCTCCGTAAAACTTCAGAGAATATGGTGAGAGTACAAACATGTATAGATGCTGGTGGAGGCCACTTTCAAGATTTTCTCTGAGATGTAAATAATGTAATGTAATCTCCCAGTTGTGTATTATATTGTCCCAAAGTTGCAGGTGTGTCCTATTATTGCTTAAAAAGTCATGGCCTGTTGAAACGGTTCAGGTTTATATGTATCACACTATATTATTATCAAACAATATTTTCTGTCTTTTTTGGGGTATTTTCGCAATGATGCCATTACTTTCCTTTTCATTACAGATATATTTAAATTATAAGTTTTCATTATCTTCTCCAGTTCAAATGTTGCTGCTTATAGCATATTTTCATTTTCTGCCAAGATAACGTCATCAGTAGATAGGATATTGCTTAAAACTGTTTTATTAATCTTAACGTTGTTTAAGCTGATTTTGCATTCGGCGACTGTGGACAGCCCTCTTCTAGTTCCTAAATTAACCACTTCGTATTTATTACTTTTTTATCCCTTATCAATGCTGATTGTTTTTTCATACGTAATGTTTATCATTTGAATAAGATGTCACGGATATCCTTGTTCTGTCATTATTTTGCAATGTTTCATACGCCGCACCTTATCGAATGCTTTTATATAATCTACAAATCAAATATGGGTTTCTATATTGAACTCTTCATTGTTTAATAAGGTTTTTTTCGGTAATTTACGTCCTTTAACTTTTTAAGTCATATCGGTCGATGAATGGAATGGATGAAATGGTGCCCAAATGGGCCTAGGGTCCATGCAGGTTAGAGCTTGTAAACGCAATATCAGGCAGCGATTAGGAGGCGGCGAATTAATCGAAGTCAAATAATTAACAGAGAAGATAAATTAATAGAAATGTTTTGTTAAACTAATATAACAATCTTGTTATAATAATATGAAATTAGAATGATTAAAATAGCAGTTGCCTTAAAGAAAAAGAAAGGAAGAATATAATTTAATATAACATATATACTTGCATCCGGGCAAGAAAGAAAATATTCTTGTAAAAATCTGTACACGTCGCAGACAGGAAAGAACAGCCGTTGCCTTCTTTGTGTTAGTAAAAGTGCAATGTCTGAAGACTATTGTATTCTTTCAGCTAGGAATGTTTTGAGACAAAGGAGTTTCAAAATCAGTTGAGCATGATCGCTAAAGAGATTTACTTCGCTGATTTGGTAACGATGCATACCGTTACAAACAACTCAGGGTAGGCGTTCCCCAACTGAGGGTGGGCGGAACGTCAGTGAGTCATATGAGTTTTGAAAACCAAAGCAAAAATTCGGAATAAAATGAGAAACCAATAATAATGTAACATTTGAGAAGGGTGAGTTAGTTCAGTCACGTGATAAAGTTATAGAGGGGGTTAGAATAAGGTTCCAACTGAATGGTGAAGTAAGAGAAACTTTACTTACAAGTTGCTACTACGACAGGAAGAACGTGTAGAAAAATCTTACTTTCAAGACGATACTACGACGGAACAACGTGTTCATGTGCATTAAGAAGAGATGCGAAGATTTCGAAGTCTGAAAGGTGGTCACCGGTCCAAGTGGATAAGTCAACATAGAATCGAGAATTGAATCAAATAATTCTACCACAAACCAAGTATTATTAATACGACTGAGTAGCCAACGACAACCACAAAAATCCATTTCCTACAACCATTCACCTGATGACAAGAGAACTCAGCTCCAATTAAGCTCCAATTAGAACCCAACTAATTTAACTATGGTATGCGGGTTTGCCACAATCTACCTGATATTCGTCTCTGGGATAAGGAAAACCCCCGGGGAAAAGCCTTATCCAGGTAACTCACCCTAACCGAGATTCGAATTCGGAACCTCTTGAAGGTGACGCAGACATTCTACCATCTACGTAACCGAGGTGGGCTAATAAAAACACAATCGGAACCCCTGTTCTTCAATAATAAACAATGATAACTGAATACCTAATGGAGTTGTTTTTATTTATTATGGATTATTTAAACAATTACAGTACATAAAACTTAACAGGTGCTGAACGTTGGGCGCATGCTCATCAAAGATATCCCTGCATAGAAAGCAGGCTACGGAGCAAGACAAGACGACACCTTGCTGTTCATTCGATCTATTTCGATCTATCGCGCGACAAGGAGTTGATGAAGTTATCAGCTGAACAAACAACGCTCCTTCAGCGCATTGTGTTTGTAAATAGCAAGGCTGTTTATCTTGCTGGACTGACGCACGCACGTTTTAAATTGCAATGCAAGGTCTGAATTGCTTAACTGTATCCATCCTTAATGGTGAAGTTGCTAGCAAGGGAAAACCTCTCCAAACTCGTAATTAACAGGGAGTACAATACAAGTTAGTTAAGAGCCTGCAACATTTTCCGATTTAATCTGTTTGCGTATGTACTTCGTGCAACACAAATCTCACCTGAATAATTGTTTTTCCTCTTCTTAAAATTGCGCGCAGGGCAACATTTAAATTAAAAATCTCTCCTACAGTCATGCAAGCTGGAAAGGTAATTTGCAGCATTCAAATGATCTGATTGGTGACTGAGCAAGGACATTAATTCAATTGTTTTAATAAATGGTTTACGGGAAATTCTATATAAACGTAATTATTTTTTTCTTTATAGGTATTCATAATGTCCTCTTGTTTAACAACTCAAATATCATACATAGCTCTGATTTCTGATAGAGCTACTCCCATAGAGCTAATTTATAACACCTCCTGTATGTTTTTCAGGACTGGGACGAGATAGAAACTTCTGGTTTCTTTTTTAAACACACGTGGACTCTTTGTGAATGCATGACAGATGGCAGCACTGTATAGTGCATAGAACTCTAATGGCAGCGATGAGAGTTCGGAGTGCTGTAATGCTTAAAATGTTTAAAATGCAAGAACAGCGTGTAATCTTTCGTTTTCTCCATTTTCGTGGTGTGACACCTATTGAAATTCATCGCCAGTTGAGTGAGGCATGTGGTGATGGTACCATGGATGTGTCTAATGCGACAGTTCAATGAAGGCATAACATCGTGTGACAACAAACCAAGACAGTCACGGCCTCGCACCAGCCGGTCTGACGACATGATCCAGCGAGTGGAGAACGTTGTTTTGGAGGATCGCCGATTGAGCGTTGCAGACATCTCCTCCAAAATTGGTATTTCAGTGATATTTGTGCACACAATCCTGCATGAAGATCTGAAAATCGAAAAGTATCTTCCAGGTGGGTGCCACGAATGCTGACGGATGATCACAAGGCTGCGCGCGTAGCAAATTGTCAGGCGATGCAGACGCGTGATGACGGCATGAATGGAACTTTCTTTCAGTCGATTGTGACAATGAATGAAACATGGATGCCCTTTTTCAACCCTGAAACGAAGCGCCAGTCAGCTTACTGGAAGCACACAGACTCACCGCCACCAAAAAGTTTCGGGTGAGCGCCAGTGCTGACAAAATGATGGTGGCCATCTTCTGGGACAGCAGTGCTGTAATCCTTACGCACTGCATTCCAAAGGACACTACAGTGACAGCTGCATTCTACCAAAATGTTTTGAAGAATAAACTTCTCCCAGCATTGCGTGTAAAATGGGTAGAAAATGTTGGACGTGTGCTCTTTCATCAAGAAAACGCAATAGCGCATCGGGTGAACGCGACGCAGGAGTTTCTACGTATCAACAACTTTGAAGTGATTGCTCATGCTCCCTAATCACCTGACCTGGCTCCTAGCAACTTTTGGTTGTTTCCCACGATGAAAGACACTCTCTGTGGTCGCAGATCCACTAGTCGTGCCGCTATTGCCTCAGCGATTTTCCTGTGGCCAAACACACTCCTAAGGAAGCCTTCATATCGACCATGGAATCATGGCATCGACGTTGTGAAAAATATGTATGGCTAGAGAGAGATTACGTTGAGAAGTGACACTAGTTCCACATTTTTCTTGTGGTTACTTTTTTTCTCCCTCTCTCGTCAATGCTGACGATAGGAGGCGCTTGGGTTCCCTCAGAGAGAGGGAGCCGAAGCCTCTGACCTGAGATGAAATCAGGGTAGAGGGGTCGGCCCAACGCCTGAGGATGGATGATTGATGGAGCAATTGGTGTAATGATGGTGGGGAAAACCGGAGGACCCGGAGGAAACCGATCCCAGCGCCATGTTGTCCACCACAAATCCTACTTTGCGGTCACCTGGGATCAAACCGGGGCCGCCTAGGTGAGAGTCAAGTGGTCTAACCGCTCAGCCATGTTGTCATTACTTTGTGAGCAAAAAAGAAAAAAAAATAGGTGTCATAACTTGAAGGCACCTCGTATTTTAACAAGCGTAAACTACACTTCTTACTATTGTATATTTATAAAAATGCAATATTTAACGCATCATTTTAGTGTTATTGAGTACCTGTATCAAATTACAACTATTGTATTTTCGTTCCTTAAGATTTGCAAGCAAATGTTATTAGTATTAGGGAATTCTTTGGGAGTCTAAAATGAGAGATACATTTATGGTTTACATGATTTACATTTATATGAGATTTATTCGTGGATTAAGGTGAGTTAATTACCAAACAACACGGATATTCATGAGATCAAAATTTGGTTCAATTTCGAGAGTAGTCAAGGGAATTTTACTATGTGAAGTTTTCTGTTTAAATTCAACCATCGTTACACAGTAGACATAAAAGAAATATATTACTTGGACTCGTTCATATTGCGAGGGGAACCCGAACTTGAAATACCCTATGATACTCGGATGCTAGAAACTAAGGAGTCCAAATCTTGAATATATAATGTACAACTCAAAATATTAGTAATTTTATCTTAGTCCTTGGTTAAACATTATTAAGCTTTAAGCTTTTGAAAGGTTTTTATTTGTTTTTATTTATTAGGAGAATTTATTATGGATTGGTTGAGAAGGGCCAATATCTTGGCCTTCCCGTCCTCCTGACCTTGTCTAGCCTTTAATGATTATTATACATGTAAATACCATGGTGTATGCAGTTTCCATAATGATGTACATACTCTACCAGAACGTGTGTTCATGCTTGTGACGCAGTGCAGCAACAGCCACAGATGTTACAAAGAATACATGATTCCATGGGACGCAGGGTTGCAAAAGGTGGCGGTACTTCAAGCAGAGGTTGTGAAGAGACTAATCAAAGACATGGTGATCGTTGATGATGACAGATTGATATAATGAATCACCAATGTTTATAAAAACAATGTCTTTCTTCGTTTGTTGTATATTTGCTCTAAAAGTACTAGACACTTTTTTTCCGGACAGCCTGTATATTATACACTTTATTCCCAATTACCGTGAGTTCGTATAGTGACAAAGCCAATGATATCTACGTTTTAGAACGCATCATTTGAGGTATTTTTGAACACAGCTATGTCACCGTAACGTTCGTGCTATAAACAAGATCTTTTCAAGTTTCGCCTCCGTACTGCGTTTTTGATTCGCTCTAGCTTTTTTTCAGCTGGAACGATATATGCACATTAAATTTTGAAACATTGTGTGCAGTGGGGAGTGTGTTAAAAACCACACAGCCGTACGGCTGACATAATCGCACGAAACCAAATCACGGACAAGTTGTGATATTCGGTGGGACGGAAGGTCAGGCCCATAAATACAAAAGGGGAATGATTTGCGCGATGTCTGTAATTATGTCAGTGCCAGTGCTTGTAGATTATACGAGATGTGAACTGAAAAGCGCAAAACTGCCGTATCGATTTCTGAAATGACTAACTGAATGGCGGGTCACCATTAGTTCAACCAGATTGGTGAAAATGTATGTGGACTATGTATGTAACCTTCATTTACCTGCATGAAGTTGATGAATAGCGCAGTGGGCTAGCTGGTCACCAAAATAGCAGCAGAGTTTTTGTTTTAAACTTTTTTATCCTCGCTGGAAGTTATATACCATTGTTAAGATTTAATTATTGTGTCTGAACATTTACTTGCATTCAATTTATCAAGTTGTAGGACAAACGTCTGCCCCACATTCAAGAGGTCGTGATTTCGAATTATGGTTGAGGTGAGAGGGTTAAATCGATAAAATTTCTTTCTAGTATTTTCTTTATTAAGGCTAATATCGATAGGTCTAAAGAATGTTAATCAAAAGGAGCACGAAGTATGATTTGATGGCTAATAGGTATTTGTTTGATTCAACACCCAAAAACAGCATTAACATTATAAATTGAGCAAGTGTGTGTGTGTGTGTGTGTGTGTGTGTGTGTGTGTGTGTGTGTGTGTGTGTGTGTGTGTGTGTGTCTGTGTGTATGTGTGAGTTGGTGGGTGGAAGGTTGGGTGAGTGAGGCAAACTATTTCGAAATCTAAAAAGACACCCCATTGTAGGGTGGAAGTGGATCCGCCACTTACACGCGTCACCCATCCAGGAAGCCAAACCGCAAAACCTCGGTGGCGTCGCTGATCAGGCACATGTGCTACAAGTTCTGCGGGCTAGTATGCGGAAACTCTTAAGGCTTACGTCTAGGACGGCAAGGCCAGATAGACGTACCCAATACACATGGGTATCGGGAACCACTACCACGTCGAGTCCAATCTAAGCCGAATAATTCTCATTCGAGATGGGCTCGAATGTTCCGTCCGGCGTACTCGTAACGTCGGAAGCACCACAAGTGCTAAGGATTCTCTGCGCGTCAGAGACAAAACCAGAAAAGAGAGAAGGAGAGCATAAAAGTCTATGAAATCAGTAAACCGATTTGATAATTATTCTTCCCGGCGAACATAAGCTGTAGAATAATTTCAACTCCAAAATGATTAAAAGAGTACAATGTTTTTCCAAGAAGATGGAGACGATGGTAATGACAAGTTATGAGCGGTCATACGGTGCAACCTCTAGCGATGCACTGCACATTGATCATAGTGGGTGCTGGACCCTTTGTTCTTCCACCATACCCCGGAGGAAAGAAGGGAGAGGAGATTTGAAGGGCAACTAGATCAGGACGACGATGTGCGCTAGCTAAGACGGTCCTGCAGTCCTGAAGCAGGCAAAGTGAAACACATGATAGCAAATTAGAGACAGAAAATTCGTGGTGGAAGAAAAGCGGCAAAAACTATGAAAGAACCTAGCAAGAGTGGCCGGGCCGATGTGACTACAAGCTGGGACCTCCTAAATGCATCTCGCTCATTTCCATGTAGCCATCTCGCACGCTGACGTCAGAATTACTTTTTTGTTGTCCTTTTGTTCGATGTACATAAACAAATTACCTTCTTGAGTAATTTTAATTTCCCATGAAGTTGTTAGCAGCCCCTTGCACGGTAGATTTTCTGTTATGATATGTTACCAAGTTAAGATGCGTTCCATGGCTTTGGAGTCTTACCCACTCCGCACATATCCTATGGCTGGACATTTTTTTACATCAGAATTTTGGCATCTCCTAGCCTTTGGTGTTCCCACGTCTTTAGGCCCGTAAGGCAGCGGGTCCTTGAGCTGATTTTGGTTCGTCCCAGGTATTTAATTTCACCTATATCTGGAAGGCGTTCCCCTGTCCACCACTTGGAGATGCGCCCCACAAGGGTCTATATAAATAAAATTATAGAAAAAAGGTGAGAAACCTTTAAACCAAAAGGTATAACTTAAACAATGTGAATATAAATACAATATTTTTTGCGATGGCCAGAAAATGACGTGGAACTGCAAAGATTAGTAACCAAATTGAATGAAATGGGGAAAAAGTACAATATGAGAATCTCTGGAAGAAAAACTAAATCCCTGGCAATCATAGGGAAAGAACAAATAAAAGTCAAAATAGTTATTGATGGGGAAATTATAGAACAAGTTTCAACATTCAAGTACTTAGGGTCAAAAGTATCAAATCTGAGCACCGAAGTTGATTTTGAAGAGATTATTGAAACATAGAATAGAGTAAATGGATGCATAAAACAACATTTTGGTAAAAACATGAGGACAGAAATAAAGTAAAGGCTCCACAATATAATATCTGAACCAGTGGTAAATCGCGGACATTAAGAAACAGAAAAAGTCAAAATGTGAAGCAGCTCAGGGAGATTTTTACGACCATTGTTGGGAATTATTCTCACCAAAGATGCCCAGGTTCACTCCCAGGCGACCGCATGTAAGATTTGTAGTGGACAACACGGCGCTGGGGTGAGTTTTCTCCGAGTTCTCCGGTTTCCCCCGCCAGCATTCCATCACTTGCTCTATCATCTTTCCTGTCATTAATTCGCCCTCAGATCAGGTATCGGGCGGGTCATTCATACCTTCTCTGATCTAGAGTTATCCATTCCTCAACTCGACGCCTGTGGACATAAGGATTAAGAGGAACAAAAACCCCTAAAACCACGATAAGTGGTATGACTAGGAAAAGTTAAAGAAGAAGAAGACTGATACCGAAATTAAGCGAGCAGGTGCAGTTGGGGTGAATAGTTTAACAAAATTCTGGGAGAAAGCGGGTTCTTAGAAGGGATTCCAAGTGGATAACACATGACTGCGTTTGAAAAGGCATTGTTCGGACCCTTAATAATGGCATGACGGAGACTAATAATCACAATGGACAAAATAGTCACAAAAGGAATTTTGGTGTGAATAAAGACAGGCTTCTAGAGGTGAAAGTGACACTTAGCTGCTGTGAGGAACACAACTGGGCTGACGGTCCATTAAGAATGACACAACTGGTTCTGTCTTCGGAGAAGGCAGACCGGAACAGAGGAGAAAAGGTATCTATCGGTTACTACGTAAATAATGAAGTAAGTGTTATCGCCGAATATGCATTTGACATACGGTATCTGCGAATAGTGATATATTGGTAACCTTTGGTCGGCAACTTCGCGATTGATGTGATGATAAAAAGAAGCAGTCATTAAACCACTCTGAAACTTGCATTCCAGTGTCATTAGAATCATCACTCTCATACATATCCACTCATACCCTTTGACGGAACTCTTGCTCTACCCTGAAGATAGGCCGCACTGCTTCAAAATTGATAACGTAAGAATAGGCTGCATCAAACTAGCGATGGAGCAACCTTTTCCAGTGTACAAGGAATTGATATGAAAATAAATCGCATCAAGACATAAACAGATTAAATTGTAACTAAGTATACAGTAGTGGTGTGAAACCTCAAATGACTGCAGTTTAACATAATAAATAGTATATAATTATAATCGGGAGCGTAATTACGAGGTTTTACAGCATTCTTGTAATACACTGAAGCGCTTCCAAATACCAATATTAATGCTGTTTTTGGATCAAAATTTAATTAAAATAGAAAGGTATTGTATATATGTAGATATACGCATACAATGTTTTGCCTGCCTCGGTACCGCGTCTGTCTCACGTTCAAGAGGTCCCGAGTTCGAATCTCGGTCAGGCCGAGTTACTTGAATAAGGTTTTTCCGGGGTTTTCCCTTATCCTGATAGATGAATGCCGAATAACTCTAAGCTCCATGGATCCCAGACACATTTGAACATCATTTCACTCATTTCATTTATACAGTCCGATATGACTTCACGTTGGAGGACGTAAATTGCAACAACAACAAAAACCATTTGCGAAATATGTAATGTTTTAAAAGTATCATGAAAAACAAGTTTTTTATAAATGTACTGGGTGTTCATTGTAGCTTGAGGACCTTACCTGAAAACCCCTTCTGGTCCGCAGCATTGGTAGGTACCTTTTCGTGAAAGCAATTTACACTTTCGAAAGGCTCACTCTCAGCGTTTCCTTTGTCTTTCTTTGAATTATGTATAGGGTGTAGTTGTAGTGCAGACATAATTTTACTGAAAGCGAGAAATTACAATTGAGCAGAAGTATGTCTCAAATGTCTCCCTAAAATAAAAGGATTTTTGCGAATCTCTAGGAATTCCCCCATCCAGTCTACGAAATGGATTTGGAACGTTCTGCTTCCAGTGATTTGACTGATAGATTTAAGCAAATACTTGACATAGTATATTGGAAAATCAATAGTGAATCAGAATCGTTAGTGACTGGTGTGAATGAAAATGCAATAAATAAGAGCACATGGCAGTCAGCAACTGAAGAACTTTTTCCTAAAAACTGTTTTTCGTTATTAATTTTAAGCGCACTGCACCCACATCTTAAAAAACAAAAATTATCATGCTGCATTTCCTTTTCAATTAAGTCAAAATGTTTTTTTCATACCTAAAAGTAATATCAATAATGTAAAACTGTCCCGGTTATTACTCGTTTAGCCACAATCCTTTGAAGAGTATAATTACATGGTTTTATGTAGTAGTGTGATAATTAGGCATGAGTCAGCCCGCCTCGGTAGCGTGGATGGTGGCGTGTCTGCCTCATGTTCAAGGAGTCCCGAGCTCGAATCTCGGTCAGGGTGAGTTATCTCGATAGGATTTTTTCGGGGTTTTCCCTTATCCTGAAGGACGAATGTCGGGTAACTCTAAGCTCTATGGACCCTGGACTCATTTGAGTATCATTTCACCCATTCCATTCATCGTCCGATATGACTCAACGTTGGTGGACGTAAATTACAAAAAAGGCATAAGTCGATGCCAGGTTCTCTCTATACCGATACACGGTATTTTCCACGATACTTGGATACTCGATGCGGTCATTTCTACTACTTTCAATGGAAAATAGAAAGTTGAGAGAACTGTGTAATGTCAATACAGTTAAATAGGTGCACTTATTAAATGAGACAGAACTTAAAACCATCACTGTTCTTATTTTTAAACTATATACTAGACATTTAAAACCAAAACAGTCCACTTTTATAAAAAATATTAGCATTTCCACTCTTTCGGGTCAAGTTTACTCCTTTTTCTGTCACACGAGTCCTGCTGTGCTAAATAGTGTTTCAGAGAAAACTCTTACAGGTGAAATACACACTTATAGAGTATTTTTTTTTTTTTTTTTTTTTTTTTTTTTGCAATTTGCGTCCTCCAACGTAGTAGTAGTAATTATAATAATAATAATAATAATAATAATAATAATAATAATAATAATAATAATAATAATAATAATAATAATAATAATAATAATAATAATAATAATAATAATAATAATAATAATAATAATAATAATAATAATAATAATAATAATAATAATAATAATAATAATAATAATAATAATAATAATAATAATAATAATAATAATAATAATAATAATAATAATAATAATAATAATAATAATAATAATAATAATAATAATAATAATAATAATAATAATAATAATAATAATAATAATAATAATAATAATAATAATAATAATAATAATAATAATAATAATAATCTTCGATTTACCTGTTGGGTTAAGTACGATGTTGTTATCAAGCTGCTGACAGGACAGTAAATGCAATCGCCATGTACAACAAGCAGCTTTTGATGCGGTGACAGCTGTAAGCAGTCAGTCCACATTATTATCAGCGACAGAGATTGCGTTCTGATGTCAGCAAGTAAATCCAGGCTTGTGAAAAGGGCTCATCTGTCTTGTGGTCACCGAGAGACATTGACTGAGAGAAAATAACCTTGCTTTCGGCA
The DNA here is from genome assembly GCA_030765055.1 of Mantis religiosa. Taxonomy (NCBI): domain Eukaryota; kingdom Metazoa; phylum Arthropoda; class Insecta; order Mantodea; family Mantidae; genus Mantis; species Mantis religiosa. The sequence continues at coordinate 91,300,145 of CM060955.1, read as the reverse complement.
TGTTTTCCTACTGCACTTGCCATCCAATTTAGTTCTCTTCGCCAGTTTCGCCACAAAACGAATTGTTTCTCATGGAAGAAAGTATTGAATTCAAACATTTCTTCCACACACTATACTTATAAAAGCATAGTAATACGTCTACTTCTTGAAACATTGAGATAAGCTATTACACATTTGAATACATGTTCCTTTTACGTATTTTCAATACAGAGGAAAACAGGAATAGTCAAATGTTTAAGAAGTTTACTCTAAATTCCCCTTAAAAAGTTATACGGTTTCCGTGTAATCATGAGAAACAAAATAATGAAATGACTTCCTAAAATGACCATTTCAACTATTAATAACTTCTTGGAAATTGCATAGCAAAAACATTATTTGTATAAAACTGTATGTAGCGATTTAACACTAGCAAAAGGTACAATTATTACTAAATGAAATTAATAATAAACGATTCTTGATAAATAATAAATAATATTTCGAAAGAGTTAAACTGCAGAATTAAATTTTTTCTACAGAAATTGAGCACTTAACAAGATAGGTAGACATATTTGTGGTCAATTTCTTCTCGGGCAGCAAGTCAGGTGTAAAGGCGATTAAAAATCGACGTTCCGGGAGTGCGCATCTCTCCTATCATCAGGATATTTATTAAATGTTATATCCAAAAATGAAGCACTGGATATAACACAATTATAAACAAAGACAAAACGCTATCAAAATTCGCATTACTGAACAAAGGTCTGTTTTTAGTCAATTAAATGCCAGGTCAGGAGATGGCGTGAATATAGAAAATTAATTGGGTCAAAGAAACGTAACTACTTCACTTGATTATCAAGCTGTATTGATCTTTGTTTCTTAAATCGACGGATTTCCCTTTTAAGGCCGGTTTCCAAGAGGAGCTGAACTGAAATCCATCATCACGATTAAGCGCGCTCTTTTCGGAGGAAATGGCCAAAGCCTCCTTAATTCTCCGCTCTCAGTAACTGTTGCATATTGCCAAGATGGTCGTCTTCCAAAAATTGGCTCTATGGTCGTTATCAAAACAATGCTCTGCCTGCCCAGACTTCTCAAGTTGCATTAAACGAATGCTCCGTTCATGTTCGTTTATTCTAGTAGCGATGGTCCTTCCGCTTTGTCCTATACACGATGTCCTACATTCACAGGAAATGCGGTACACTGCCGGAACTTGGAAGTCCAGTTTGTCTATAACTGGTCTCAACAGATGTTTAATCTTCGGAGATGGTTTGTGGATGGTCCTGCTGTATTTGGCGAGAATTCTGCTGATTCTGCCGGATAGATTGCCGGTAAACGGGATGCAGTCTGTAGCGGTAGGCTTATCTGACGCTTGCTGTATTACAGGTTTCCCTTTCCTAGCTTTGGTGATCGAGGCTTCAACGTTATATTCGGAGTAGCCGTTTTGACGGAAAGTGAGTCTTAGGTGCTGTAACTCTTGTTTTTATGTGGCTGGGATCAGAGATTCTGTGGGCCAGGAAAGCTTCAGGTCTTATTTTAGACACACTTGTGTTTACGTTTACGAATCATACAATCCATTAGGAAAGAGAGGGCTTCCAAGCTGTTCCTATAGATTTTCCAGATGTACATTTTGTTTTATCATGCAAATATCATAAACATATGATATTTCAAGAAAAATCAATAGAGCAAGTTATGATCAAATTAAAAGTTACGCTCCTTTTTTTCCTGTAAATAGTACTTAGTTGACATGTGGGGAATTTTCTGGAAAATATTCCTTTCGAATCATCGTAAGAATCTGAAATTAGATACCAATTTCGAAACTGACCAACTTTGAAACACACTTCTCATTTTTATTATGCTGCAGGCATTCACTTCTAATTTGGGTGGGCTTCGGGTAAGCTCAATGATATTTTCAGTGCAATTTTGGTATTATTTTCAAAAGATATGTAGTGGAGGTAATAAAGGAAGTAGGAATTTGAAGAAAAAAATTCAAATAAATAGCAGAGTATTTCCTAAGTAGATACGTCTCTCAATAATTTAAACATAAATTCCATCGTCTGTGGAGCTATGTATTCTTTTTGTAGTAAAATTATGTCAATGTCTAAAGATTTTCTAAGAAAATATCTTGCACATACTTTAATATAACTCTTACAGCCACTTTGCATAATTCAAACTTAGCTTAATATTTTCCATTTGAAGAGTAGTTTTGAGGTAGCATAGGGGAGGGGCATTCTCGAAAATTTTCGTGTGTTATTTAAGTGATTTTTCATTTTTGTTACACTCCTGCACGCATTTCTTTTTCCTTTTTTCCTCAGTTCGTGTAGATACGTGAAAATTTATCCTTTCCCTCAAAAATAGATTTTTTGAGATCACAAATTTTACTTTTCTAAATAGCCCAATTCCTGCTCTATACTCTGATTTCCAGCACTATCGTGACTTAAAACCTTTTTCCTTTACATACAGTTAATATGTACCTCGTAAAATACAAGCTTCCTCTCTGCTTGCTGGCTTAGCACTCAACGCGGTGTCTTAAGTTTGGGTGTTTACTAAAGGCAAGGAGTATACTATAGCAAGGTAAGCCATTGCAAGAATGTAACCCTTATGTTACATTCTACCCACCATCTTTATTTTATAAAGCATTATAAAATATTTTTGCAAACACTTCTTAATTGTGAAACCTTTGCTTAAATAGCATCATCGCACATCTTTTGTTACAAGTACAAAAAATAGCGGTAGTTAAATGTTTAACAACAGCGCATCATTATACACTGGCCTTAAAATACCATTCTCATCCGTGATTGGGAGAACCAGCTGAACAGCTTCATACCGTAACTTAAAATATTGACTAAGAATTCAGACCAATAATAAAGAATAACTTGGTAGAGGCTTATGCTACAGAAAATGTTTCAGATAATTTTTTAGGAAATATACACTTTTAAGTAGTACTTTTTATCTATACTCTGTGATAGATAATTCATGCCTAATGAAGAGAACTTCAGGGGTGCTTTCTGGAAATACAACAGTTACATTGAATTTCTCATGTAATTATTTACGTTGAAATGTACGATTAGTGCTAGAAAATAATGCGTCCAATATTTAATGAAACAATGAGAGATATGCTGCTTGAGATATAACCTCTTTGGTGCGCCTCTGTCTGCACCATCTCGCCGGCAACTCTTGGTTCTATCGCGTAGTAGAGAAAGCCCGTGAATGGGTTACTATATATTTTGATCTCTATGTGTGTGAAGTAATTTCTACGAATATCCATATCGATTAAGATAAAGGAGAATATGGAAGAGTGGCTATCAAGTAACAATGTAATCCTCCAATTTCTTTCCCTCGTGGCCAAGCAAATGGTCTTCTATATCCACTTATGCCCACAACGAGCTCTATAATGAAAGCATGTCTGCAAATGTTTATCTCGATTACCAACTATCTTCTTCTACTTCTTCAATTCAGAAATTAGGCAGTTTTCTCTTCACATTACAACACCAACTTCCATCTTCTTCTAGGGTGCCCTACAGCTCTTCTTCCGCGAGGATTGTATCTTGCTTTACTCATTTTATCCATATTTCCTTTCCATTTCTGTTTATTCTCATCCATTTTATCTTGTAATTTGTATGTGAATAATTCCTCTCGATTTTTTTTCCTTTAACTGCAATGGTCGTATCGGTGGCCGTTCTGCTTTGGAACATATCGAAGGTGCTAACTCCTATTCGTTGGGTTTTAATCATTAGATCACACATTCGCACTCTCATTCATACTTACAGACTCTGAGGAAGATGAGGAATTATCTTGCTGGGAGACCTCTAGCACGGCAGGCAGGTGCTCTACCGACTGAGCTACAGAGCCAGCCAATTTTTTTTTTTTTTTTTTTTTTTTCATTCCTTATTAAGTCTCGTGTAGTATATTCTTTAACTCTCCTTAATAATCTCGTTTCTGTTGCCTGTATTTTACTTTAGTCCATTTCTTTTAATATCCAGGACTCGCTTCCGTATATGAGTACTAAATAAATAAATCAATGAATGAGTGAATGAGTGAGTGAGTGAGTGGGTGGGTTGATGGGTAGGTGAGTGAGTGAGTGAATGAAGGAGTGAGTGAGTGAGTGAGTGAGTGAGTGAGTGAGTGAGTGAGTGAGTGAGTGAGTGAGTGAGTGAGTGAGTGAGTGAGTGAGTGAGTGAGTGAGTGAGTGAGTGAGTGAGTGAGTGAGTGAGTGAGTGAGTGAGTGAGTGAGTGAGTGAGAAAGTGAGTGAGTGAATGAGTGAGTGAGTGAGTGAGTGAGTGAGTGAGTGAGTGAGTGAATAACGAACGAATGAACGAACGAACGAATGAATGAATATCTGAAATCTCCGGACTACCATGACTGAGAATACCATGATTTTATAAAAGCTCAATTCTGTTTCTTTCCCAGTTTTATTTTTTAAAGTTTTTTCTATGGTTCCGCATATCTGCTGAAATCTTGCTTATTTTGTTTTCTAAGTCGCTGTCTAAATCAAAGCTTGCTTCACAAACCAAGTAATTAAAATCAAGAGCTGTTCTATGCATTTATTTTCAATACATATTTTTGACCTTATCGGCTATTTACCTCGATGTACCATTATTTTTGTTTTCTTTGTGGATATATTTATGTTCCTTCCCCTATATATATGGAAAGTTGGAGGCTCTCTTCACTGTCCTGTGTTATTGCAACATCATCGGCATAGAGAATCGCATTTAAGTTTTTATTTCTATTCAGTTGTATTCCTTCGCTCACCTTTTTCCAATTCTTATTAAAGTCATCTAGTATATATTAACTAACGCCGGAGAAAGGCTGCATTCCTGTCTTACTGCTTGATTCGTTTTTATTTGTGTTTTAAACGTGTCTGCTTTTATAATAATTTATAATAATTATTATATATTATATAAACTTTTAATTTTTTCTATCATAGGAGGGGGATATCCCCTTTCGCCAATTATGTCTCATAGTCTTTCTCTAATTCATAAAATCAAATGCTTTTTAGAAGTCCGAAATGCTGAATGAGTTTCTAAGTTGACGTCTCGTATTTTGTCTAAACTTTCATTTATACTAAAAATACTATTAGTAGTAGAGCATCCTATTATAAAACCGGATTCCTCCTCTTATAAAATTGCCTCTGTTGTTGGTTTTAAGGGATTAATAATAACTTAAGCGTAATAAAATAAATAAACCCTAACGCGACAACCCTAAGAGGGCTAAGGTCTACCGACCCGACTGCCGGCCTCACACCCACTTACGCATTGCAGAGGTGGGCGATCATGTTGGTTTTCGTGACCATGGCCGCCTATCTAGCGTAAGCTCCTCACTTCCCTCACCATGCTGATTAGGCACCGGTCCTATAACCGGGACCTAGAATCCCCACCACATGGGTGGGATCGAACCCGGGCCCCGCCTTAGCCCGCTACGCCACGGCGCAGGACAATAATTTTGGCATACAGCTTCTAAATTGAATTTAATAGACTTACACATCTGGAATTTGTAGGGTCACTCCTTTGCCCTTTTTAAAGAGAACGTAGGAATGCTGTTTAGAGGAGTGAGTAGTATGCATGTGAATGTAACGTAAGATTTGTTTATTTAATTTAGCTTTATTCTGGAGTAGGAAGTAGTTTAAATTCCCCAAATGAAGCTTATGAGAAAGCAGCTTTTCTATCGAGCTTTCCGTTTCGCTTGTCGCGTATTGGCCGCCGATTTGTATTCGTAGAGAAACAAAAAAAAAAAAGATAATAAATCGACTTGATATCGAAGAGAACGATTGATCAATCAGTGCACGCACTTTAGTCAACCAGCGCCATCAATCATATTCCGAGACTAGCGCTGCCTGGTGATTAGTGTCAGAAGTATCAACAGCGAGCTACCTACTCGCTCGCTTCGTTTTTTTTTTTTTTTTTGTTTGCCTGCCTGCAGCTTTCAAGTTGATAACTAAAGCGAAGTGCAGAAAAACTCGTCTTCTTTATCTTCCTCACTCTTTTGTCAGAATGTTTTTATGTATCGTGTGCCACATGAAAGCACTTGGGTTGTAAAATCCCATGACTTTTACTCTTATGGGCAATTGGAGACGGACGGCAATTTGCAGTTTCTAGACGTTTTATTTTCCAAATAAATGTTTTATAAGTGTTGTGTTCGCTTTTATGGCACTGTGAACATCTCTGAATGTTGCCCGCATTTCGTTCCTGAGAGAGGTGCCTTCTAAAGCACTTTGTGCACAGTGATTAAAAGGACTTTAAGGCAACACATCCAGGAAAAATAAGACCTCCGTTTCTTTAATTAACTTGAAAAGCATATTCCTGGAAAGTCATCCAGCTGAAAATTAAAGGGCAAAGGAAATTCTCGGAATTTTAGCTTGGCAAATTGAAACTTGCATTTGAGATAAGAATTTGCAGCTGCTGCTGTCGATTAGAGTAATGCATCTAGGTGAAACTTAGGGGTGTCTACTTGGTCCTTTGTCATCTCCCATAGCGCTTACTTCTACGCTCTTGTTATGAAAATTTAACAATAAATGTATTCTTAATTGTTCGTTCACTAATAGTTCTATATATGATACATCGTAGGTATCTAAAGCTATCGTTGTCCTGAAATATTAACACTTATTTTGAATTTTGAAATGTTCAGGTTGCACTCTCAACAATTCAATTTGATGTGGCAGATAAGGGCAAATAATGGAATCCACATCTCATTGTCATTTGGCTGAATTGTCATTTACACCTGTTATATGTAACCAGAATGACATTGCTTCTGAAGAATAGTGTAGGCAAACTGGGCAGGATGTCTCAGTCGGTTTAGTCTGAGGCCCGCATTCGGGACGTCCAGGTTCGATTCCCGTGGTCAGGTCGATCCATGGGAGTTTTCTCGGATTTCTAAGCGAATGCTCGATAACTTAATTACATCCCCTAAATTTCCTGTCTCTCCATTTCACCTCCATTACCATTTCACATCATCTCTCATCTGGGGGTTCCTTTCAGGTTAGAAGTGTCGGCGGGAGTCTCGGCGGTGCATGACAGCTCTTTCTCCTTCGGTGGGACGGACTTCGGTCTTCGAGTCGGCCTAGTGGACCAATTTAGGAACACGGCAGGCAGAATGCTGGTTGTGCAAGTCTGCCTGGAGTCTCCCTGCTCTGGGGGGGGGGGGAGACTCCGGTGTCCGAACCGGTGTCGCGACTGTTTCGAGGCTACGGTAGTTTTGATGACGATTGTCCTAAACCCATCATATCGCCGGGGAGTTTCTATCTAGTAAAGTGTACGGACCCCGCCCTCTGTACTGTAGTGTATTCTTGGGGTCGGTAGCACACTGTCTCCTCTCGCCTCGTCCTCCCTCCCAAGGTGCCCCAATTGGGGCATAGGTACAAAAAAACTAGCATGATCAAGGTGTCAAATTCCCTCCGAAGAATTCAATCCAATGTATCCAAACATATACCTGTTATGAATACTGTCACTTGGATAGAAGAATATTCATTTGCTTCACTCATTATATGGATTTGTAAAGGGTAGAGAGTTGGCTGTTAGTACTTTACCTAAAGCGTTGAAGGGGAAACTCAATGATACGAACAAGATAAGACGGGGCCCTTAACTATTCCAGAATACAGGTATCATATTTCTGGTGATTCTGTCTGCACTGGTATCAGTCCATGAGTTTCCTAACCAATTTTCCAGCTATGACTACGGTGGCCAGCCAAGTGCTAGGATAAATCTGTACTTACCGCAAACTCTACTGACCGTCCGGAGCATACACAAACAACCCTGTCACCTAAACCTACAACTCTGAAGCATATAAACGATGAGACATATGTAAAGGCGAGAAACCACTACAGCATTCGCCTACTTACATAGAGTAACCAGTCAGAGTTATCGATCTGAGGAGAAAGGAACCCAGGACTTCCCTAATGCAATACTTCCCAGATTGTTATGTATCGATCTCGTTCAGTAAGGGGTAGAGGGTATTATTACACAACAGATGCACCGGGTGCCACAATCTAGTCTGTTTCCGGACAAATCCTTAGCTGTATAGGAGCCGGGGCATGTTCCAAAATATCAAGTGATGCAGAATCTTCTCTCCTTCTTCTTGACCTGGTGCACTTTAAGCAATATCCGGGGAATCCACTCTCTTTCGTCTCATTACCGTGTTTTAAAAGGACTTAACTTCCTGGAGTAGAGCAAGGAAAAATGTGATGGAAGTAGGTAGGTATACCCGGCACTCGGCTCTTAATTAAACTGTATTTGACTCTCTCTCCCTCCATCTCAGCATTACACCAGTACCAGGGACGGTTTTCTAAAGCTAATACAAGCTAATCCACATGTCTGTGTAATGACATCACCTGCGGCTGAGTCAACCCAATAACCTTCCGTTCCTCGACAGAGATTACCGTTCAGACGGCGCGGTGCGGGGCTGGGCTATCGTTTTCTTGTGGCTGGCGAGTTTCATTTCGTGGTCCTGAGAGACGAGGTCAAAGCATCACATTATAGTCATCGCTCTCTACTCTTTGGTCTATTGCTCACACAGGAAACGGACTAAGAGTACGCCTTTATTACAAAACTATATACAAATGTTATTCCTTTGACAAAATCAAAATGATTATGTCTATTTTGTTTACTCACCCCTTTATTTCCCACTGTGACTCTCAAGCAACAATAAGTTATGTCAAAGCATTTAAAATATTTTAATTGTCCATGTTGATATTGCGTTATCAGTTATAAATACAGAATGCGCATTTTAGGTTGAATATATTGCATATTTTATAATTAACGTTGTGCTTTTTAAAAGAAAAAAAGAAACATCCATGCATTTGCAGCCAAGTGAAATCCCGGCTTCATCCATGTGTCTCATCGATTATTTTACGTGCACTCTCCCCATCCTTTAGGATAAGCTCCCCTGATGTGGTAGCTAGGACTAAACTCTTCAAGTTTCTTGAGTCAAAAAAAAATTGATGTCGAGATTTCATCATAATGTCTTATTGCCTCCTGAACAGATCACCAGCCTCCAAATTTTGTTTCTTATTTCCTCTCAGTGGCGAGACGGGACTTCCAAAACAAGGGAAGTTCCAAATAATAATTATGATTAATATAAGAGAGAACAATGACTCAACGAATTAAGGCTTCTCTTTCTATAGTACAGACACAGTAGGCTCTTCTGCACTGCAAGACTGACACACTATAAGTTAATATTCCTGCTTCCCCTTTCCACTGAAACCTTCCAATTTTTCCCATAGCTGGCTCAGACTGCGTAAACAACATGGAGAAAGTATGTAGTTCACACACTTCTGCTAATAACTTAAAGCTTTACAGGAAATTCCTGTTATATATAATGCGATCCATTCAAACCTGAACCATTTCAATGGGCCATCGCTTTTGAACTAATAATTTGGGAAAATATAATACACATTTGGGAGATTACATTACACTATTTACATTTCAGAGAAAATGTTGGAAGCGTCCTCCACCGGCATCTATACATGTTTGCACTCGTCTCACAATATTCTCTGAAGTTGTACGGAGATGATATCGAATTGAGAGAAGGTTATTTCCAGCAAGATAGAGCATCGTGTCATACATCTAATGGCACCATGGAACTTGTAACCAGTTTCTTTAATAATCAAATAATCTCAAAAGGTCTGTGGCCCTCCAGATCCCCTGACCTAACCTCACCGGATCTTTTCTTGTGGGGGTGACTAAAATAGTGTACAAGAACAGGCCGCGGACAATTCATGTTCTCAAGGAATCCATTCGAACCGAAATAAGTAACATTGGCGAGGATACTCTCCGTAAAACTTCAGAGAATATGTGTAATGTAATTTTCCATTTGCACGTGTGTCCTTTTATTGGTTCAAAAGTTATGGCCTATTGAAATGGTTCAGGTTTATATGGATCGCACCTTATATGTACCAATTTTCGTAAATTATTACTAATAATGCTATTTAAATATACTTAAAATTGTATTTAAAAGCACCACATAAAACAAAAGGTGCCAATAGCCCTTTAGCTCAAGTTGCAGAGCACCTGCAAGCAGTGCGAGGGGTCTCGGTTCGATTTCCGGCTGGGGTATGGAATTTTCTCTAACCAAAATGATTCCCCATCTTCCCCAGAGTCTGGAAGTATGAATGAGAGTGCGAATGTGTGCGTGGCTTAATATCTTAAAATCCAAAAGTACCTGTAACTAAACGTATACGAGTTAAACACCTGCGCAAATAGGAGATATGTTCCAAAGGAGAACGGCCGCTAAAATGACCATTGCAGTTAAAAGCGGGGTATAAATGAAACAAACAGAAAACGTTTCTTCACACACTATAGAGGCTTCACGTGACAAAATCTTTCTAACCATCGATGAGTTGCTCGCGGAACTGTAAAATTGTCCGCAGCATCGCGAATGTGAATAAATTATGAAAATGTATCCAAAACAAATAATGTATTATACAAATATAACTATTTGTAAAAAAAAAAAAAATAAAAAAAAAACTTCACTTATCTTAGGAAACGTGATGATTTTTCTTCTTAGTTGAATTGGTTGAAGTTGGAATCGATTTCACGAACCCTTGTTCGCATCTTCAATAAAAAATTAAATAAATAAATAAAACACTGGAGAAAACAAATTCGTCGTTAAGGAAGTTACTACGTTATTATATTTTTTCAGTACTACGAAAATCAGAAAACGAAACAAACTTAAGAACAGAATCAGCTCCTGGTATTTCAAAATTCATTGCGCGATGTTTATTTTTTAAATTAGATATTTTTCCCAAATCATTAAACCTAAACGGACATTTAATTGTTTTAATAATTTAACTTCAGGATTTATTTCATGGTTAAATGACCAAAAATAATCTGCTAAGGCCGATTTATCACTTTGTTTATACTTAATGTTACGAAAATGTTCTTTCGTTCTGGTTTCTAAATTACATTTCGTGCTACCAGTGTAAACCCGATCACAATCTAAACAATCAAATTGATAAATACCAGATTTTCTATTATTAGGAATTCCATCTTTTTTAGAGTAATGTAATAAATTTTTAATGCTATATTTGTTTTGAGGAACCAAAGTTATACCAAACTCTTTAAAAACGTTTTAAAGTTGTTTATTAACCCAAGTATGGTAAGTAATTTTTAAAAATTATAATCGTATTTTATTTTTAAGGGTAGAAATGTTATTAACAGTTTTTATATTTAAATTTTTCAATATTCTTGTGTATAAAGTCTTTATTAAAACCATTAATTAAAGCAGTATTAATAATATGTTTATATATTTATTAAATTCCACTTTATTCAGGGGTATATTTATTAATCTATAAATCAAACTATTAAAAACAGCAAATTTATGTAGAAAAATGTTAAAGCTTTTATTTTTATGTAATTATCGATTTGAGTAGATTTATTATAAATACCAAAATCCAACTTATTATTATTTCTTATTATCTTCAAATGCAAAGAAAAGGAAGAAAACCATCAATTTCAGTTTCTAATGTGAATTTTATAGGTTTATCTTTCAAATTTAGTAATTTTAAAGCATCACTTATTTGTTTATCAGGAACAACAGCAAAAATATCATCAACGTATCTATATCAGGTTTCAAAAAATCAAAGGGAATGCTTTAGTGGCTTGCCGTTCGAGGAACCTCTAAAAAGATTAGCAAGAAAGGTGAAAGAGGATTACCCATTGCTAAGCCAGAAGTTTGTTGAAAAAATTCACCATAAAAGTGAAAAAATTTGATCCAAACAAAAAGTAGTGAGTTTAACAAAATCAACTATTAAGTCCTTATGTAAATTTATTTAATTTAATCACTTTTTTAAATAAATCAAAAAATTTTCTCTAGGAATACTAGGAAATAAGACAGTTACATCGAAAGAAACAAGTTTATCAGTCTTAGATAATACAACACTGCCAATCTTTTTAACTAGTTTTGCTGACGACACGAACAAGGGTTCGTGAAATCGATTTCAACTTCAACTAATTCAACTAAAAAGAAAAATTGACATCATTTTTCTTAAGATAAGTGAAGTTTTTTTTTTTTTTTCAAATAGTTATATTTGTATGATACTTATTGCTTCATTTTCTACGTAAATAATGTATTGTTTGGCATGAATATTTTGTTTTCTTCTTTTTCTTGTGAAGTTCTTGGAGAAGCTGCGTTTCCGGCACTTTATTACACTCTCCGCCACCGACTTCTTCACATATACCTACATAGTAGATATTGCATTCCACCGATAATTTAGTGATGAGACTACACTGAGAATGAACATTTTGGGATACTTTGTATCCAAGAAGAGGGACGATGGTCTGTATCTTGCGTCTGTGAACGGTACTTCAAAACGAAAAGTTTATCAAATACCAAGCATGATAATATTTTGGTTTGACATTTTATTTTAAATATGTTTTTACAGATACACGTTGATTCAAAATTTGATATTAGTTTTCAAGCAAAATATTTTAAACAAAGAAACGTCACTAGGGATACAGTTGTAAAAATCAACGGAATTAACTTGCTTATTGCTCTTCAATAACTGATTACATTGTAGAGTCACAATGGCGAACGCGAAACTCTTTTGGAGCGGAGGAGTCGAGTCATGCAATTAGGCCGCCATCGCGAGAAAACGGGAGTAGAGCGATCGCCTTGCCTTGTTGCTTATTAGCTGGGGAGACGGGGATGGCACTATTTAGTTACAATTAAAAACAGTCTGAAAGGAACTTTTGTCATCTTTGCACAGTATATGAAAAAAATCTATATGTTTAACTGCAATCCTATTTTATCTTTCGAAATTCGTAAATAAATTAATCCAATTCACGCGCATCGTTAAATTTGAAGGCAGGTCAAACAAAATTAGCTCACGGACCAACCCCGGGGTGTGGTTTGACAAACCGTGGCTTACAGCGTAAATAATGTAATCGATATTTGCGTTTGCCACTTTTAATTCCGTTACGTGGTTTTGAAAGTCAGTGACCTAACTCTGGCTTTGCTTATACAGCGATAATTTTATGAGGCCAATGGTTTATCAGTATCGCTCTATAGGACTTTCAAATGTGTAAATGCCTTAAGGCGATAAACAAATGAGCAGCTGCATGCGGAGCATGAAGAGGAAGGACATGTAGTGGAAATCTCCGGTGTATGACGCGCAATTTGATCCAAACATTAATTGGGGTCAACATCCCCTTTTGTAAACCGTTCACCGGGATATTAATTAAACCTGGAAAGGTTACTGCAACATGACAACCCTCACTTTGAATGAAACTGATAACGCATGCGCCGTAACTTCATGCCTGCGAGGAAATGATTTTGATAGTAGCATCTATCAGAATTCTTAAAGGAGATGGGCGCATCTCAGGGATACCTTTCCCAGTTATGAGAAATAGTTTTAGTTTGATTCTATTTGAAAACAGTTTTTCCAACAAACGATCGAAAAGAGAATGCTAAAATCAGGTTCAAACGTAGAAAGCATGCACCTCAGTAGCAAAGATAAAATCAAGTTCTATGTCATCACTTATGGCGTCAGTATCGAACAGACTCCAAAAAATAATGATTTGAATGGCTGATGACATCTGTAAACATTTATGATTACTTATATATAATTTAAAGGGGTAGCGGGTAAGAAAAGGAATACCACAAGGCTCTGTATTGGGTCCATTATTATTTATTTTATATATTAATGACATAAAAGACTACTGTTGTAACCTATGCAGATGATACAACAGCCATATGCTGGAATAAATCAATAGAAGGGCTGAACATCACTCTAAACAACACTACCTTTGAATTGCTGAACTATTTTCAATCTGTCAAACTACAATGCATATGCAAAAGACCAACTTGCTAAAAAAATATGATGGTAATATAAATCTAAAAGTACAGAGTGACATTGTGTCAAAACTGAAAACATATAAATTTTTGGGTATTGTGTTAGATAATCGACTAACTTGGGCTGATCATATTGAAAACATATGCGGAAAAATTAGTAAATCATTATATCCCTTAAGATATTTTAGCAAGTACAACAATACAAATATCCTAAAATTAATATACTATGGATGTATCTATCCATATCTAATCTATGGAATAGAAATATGGGGTTCAGCAGCCAAAACACACATGGATAAACTGCTTATTTACCAAAAAAAAAATTGTGTTAGGGTCATGTATAATCTAAAAGCAAGATAATCTTGCAGGGATACCTTTATAAATAAAAAAAATAATCACCATCTACTCTCTGTATACTTATACAGCTATAATGTTTATTGTGGACAAGTGTAATCCAGTTAAAAACAGTCAGGTACATGAACATAACACCAGAACCAATATGAATTACTATAGAGATAGTGTAATTAAAACTGTCTATCAAAAGAATGTACATATACTAGAAATTAAGCTTTACAATAAACTGCCATCTGATATTAAATCAATAGCTAGCATCTCAAAACAGCAGTTTAAATGGGAGTTAAAGGCTTTCCTCATAAATAAATGTTTATATAACTTAAATGAATGATGACATTGCAGCTTTAATTATACTTGAAAGGGATGAATTCATTAAGCTGATTAAGGGATCATGTGTAGAATTAGTTTCTAATGCTGTAATTGACTATGTAAATTAGTTTCTGTAAATTAGATTCTAATGTTGTAGAATTGACTATGTACAAGTAGTATTAATGATGAAAAATTGACTATGTCAGAAATTGTAACCAACAATCTGTTGACAATATTTATTTACTTTTTCTACTTTAGACCTTGTTGGATCCTGTATCTGTTACAGTTTTTAGTCTTATGTAACTTTTTATATTTATCTTTGTATCTTGAACTGACGTGTCCTATAACATATGTATTATGTTCCAAAGGATGAAGTAAATACAATACAATACAATATACCAAAAAGATGCATTAACAAGAAATGTCTCTGAGATGGTTAACAAAAGAAAGTTAAAAGGATGTGCCTTAATGAACTTTGTGTAGGAACATTTTGACACTGTTAACGATGTAGTTATGCAAAAGCCGTTCAGAATGAAGATGACGTCAGAGACTAGCCTCAGAAAATTCAAGATATAAATTCCATTTTTATGAAAATATCTTGCATACATGCCTCTATGCGCGCGATAAGAAGAACGATCGGGCTCCAAGTACTCATTCGGTAAGTTTCGTTTAACTCCGTAAACATAGATGACAACTTTGAAATTTGAAATGCGCTATACACTGACATCTAGTGACTAATACGCTAAGGTTTATCATGTCCGCCATATTTTGTTTTGATCAATTACGAGGTTAATTAGCTATGTTAGAATTATAATTTTAGTTCGTCCTTGGCAACATATACATGTTATGAGACACTCAGAATGTATAAATACAGTGTATACATAAAGTCAAATTGATTACATACAATATACACAGTAAGCAGCTTTTCTATGGTTTCATGTGGTATTTGCATAGACTAGTTTACTACAAGAAATGTCATAATATGAATATTACAGGTTTGTGAATGTACTATGCTCCCAGTGCTCATTTACATGGTTATAGTTCTAAAAATTCATTAACCGTATAACAACAGTGTGAATGCAAAAGTTTCTTAACTTTATTCTTAAAGTGCTTTAAAGGTGCAGCTTGTTTAAATGAATTTGGAAGTGTATTGTGTAACAGTATCCCTTTGTAGTTAAAGCTTCCTTCATAAAGGCTCGTTTGGTGCGTTCGAATTGTCACTTTATCCTTGTTACGAGTGTGGTGGTAATGTACATCAGCATTTACTTGAAAATGATTTATACTTGTATGAACATTTGTGGATGTTATGACTCTCGAAAGGGGACATATAATTATTCGTCTACCTGTGATCTGAATGCAATTGACCTGGCGTGGGCAAAACTAAGGAATGTTTTCAGAGGATGCAACGTTACTTGTGACATCTTTGCTTATCTTACACGCTATTTTGCTGAACTGTTTTTCAAGGTTGACCACACTGCAGAAACAAAAGAACGTTAGCTCTCACTTCTTCCGCTCTGCCTGCACCATACAGTAAATCCAGCGCTCAACTTATCTTGCGCGTACTGTATTAATAATGATAATCGTTAGCCGTTTTGAGATAAATCAGAATTTTGGTAAACGTTTTTCCATGCAAAGGTTATTTCGGACTGGACTGCGCTACAGAGAGGATTCGGCAGGGAGGTCTGTTGTACATTTGCCTCGAAGTGGGACACCCCTAGTTAGGATCATGAAGGGAGAGGAGACAGAGGTGGTCATTCCAAGGAGTCACGATAGTTAACATGTTGGAAACTCCCCGGCAGGCCAGTAAAACGCATACCACCTTATTGTGCTGAAACAGGACCGGGTTCGGAGACCGGAGACCGTCCTACCGGAGAAGGAAGTTTTATCGAAGAGCATATCATCCTGTCGTGCAGCGCCGAGACACCCGCCGACACTTCTACTCTGAAAGAGACCACCAGATCAGAGATGATGTGAAATGATAATGGAGATGAAATGGAGGGACATGAAATTCGGAGGATGTAGTTAACTTACCCAGCTTTCATCTGGTGAAAAGAAACCCATGGTTCAGGTAGGTCGACCATGAGAATCGAACCCGACCCCCCAAATGCGGACCACTAACGAAACCATTAACATAGCGCTAGGTGTTTTTCTTTTTAATTTACGTCCTCCAACGTTAAGTCATATCGGACGGTGAAATGGTGCTCAAATGAGCCCGGGGTCCATAGAGCTTAGAGCTACCCGACATTCGTCTTTCAGGATAAGGGAAAAACTCGGAAAAAACCTTATCCAGGTATCTCACCCTGACCGAGATTCGAACTCGGGACCTCGTGAACGTGAGGCAGACTTGCTACCACCACGCTACCGAGGCGGGCGCGCTAGGTGCTTGTTACCTCGGAACTTTCTTTTCTTTACGTTGAACTTAAAGTGCGGCATTTAATTAACCATTCCTTCGTAACTTCTTGGAAGGTAGACGGGCATGCACAAATATGTATTGAAACATGTATTTTCTGTTTTCAATAATCCTCAAAACAGTAATTGCTGAATACAGTGTTTCCTATACTTTAAATAGCGTTAGTGGATAAAATGAAAAAGTTATTCAGCTGCACTGATTGGTCATATTAGGCACGTTGCACTGCAGGTAAGTTGATGATCATTAGGATATATTTTGGATTTTAGAATGGCAACACAGCAATTACAAATGTAATAATTATATACTTGTTATCAGAGAAGCTTATTAATGCCGAATGGTATAAAGGACAAAACTCTATCACGTAACACTAATTAGTGACTCATTAGAGTTTATTTGCGTGATTTTCTCTCCCTCCCGATGTTTCCACAAAGCGATCATTATGGGTGCACGGTTTATGCTAATATCGCCGCACAATTTTCCAGCAGCAGCTATCCAGGCTTTATACCAATGAAAATGGTTATAAAAGTGAAAACTAGTAAATAGCCTAGCATATGTTGAATTCTAATAAATATTTTGTGGTAAGAGTTGGATAAAAAGGCGATATATTATGCTTAATTAAGATTTTATGCACGAACTGAAATATTTATCATATAGCTTTGAATTATCAATAACGCTTTTAAACTTATGCACAAGAGTAAACATGTGACAGGTTAGAATTCAACTTGAGAGGAATTTTTTATTTCGTTTATTTAAGGTCGCTTTACAACAACTAATGTTTTATCAGCGATCACAGTGGAATTAATACATTATTGAGATAACAATGAAATATAAAACAAACAGTATAAACGACATGAAAAATTCAATGCCTAGGCCGGGATTCGAGAGATTTATGGGACAAAGAAGAAATGGAAATGTTCTGTCACCTTCCACAAGCTTAACTTGATCTGTGTCGTCAAGTCCTTTATCTCCGCTATCTTTATTTGCCGGCTCTTTATATACACAAGCCGCGCTATCGTAGATAACGGGTTCGCGACAGTACAAGCAAGTTACAAAAATAAACAAAACAACTAAATTCGCTCAGTACTGTGAACAATATTGATGTGTAGGAATACAGATATATTATACAGTAAACAATGTTGAACTTAATAATAGTAAAATACAAAAAGAAGCTGTAACAACATCTGAGTAACACAAGAAAGAGTTGAATAAATGCTATATAATAGATGACAATTGTGATGAATCCATGAATGTTATAACTTTTTCTACATTCTTCAACTGAATTAAAAATGGTATATAAATCATTATTGAGGTTCAAGTCACTTCTGGCTTTCAGCAAGGTTAGGCACTTAAGGATGAGGTGGGATGTTGACATCTCCTGAGTTCCAGATTTGGGCATGGACCTTTAGCTGAATTCCTCATTAAATAACTATGGCTTATGAGGAGGTGACCAATACGTAATCTGTTGAGTAGAATTTGTTCCCTTCTCCGCAAGTGACTGTTCCATATAGCTGGTTCTGAGACAGACTTTCTAAAAATTTGCAGCTTTGAGGGAGTGGATTGACATTGTCCTAATGTTGCTGAATATAGGTTTTAAACAGCTTTTTGATATCTTGTAGTGAACCGAATACTCCAGCTGTGATTTGTTGTAGTTTTGTAGCTGACTTAGCTGCCACATCGGTCATTTCATTTCCCGCGATGCCTTTATGTGAAGGTAGCCATGCCAATGAGATGTGGATGTCTATAGTGGTAAAATAAACGTTCTTGAATACTTCGAATTAGTGGGTGATCATTAAACGTGTTTGCAACGGCAGAAATTGTTGACATGGACTCGGAGAAAATCACAATTAGTGGATTTTTGTGACTCTGGGTGTGAGAGGAATTGAATTCCAAGTAGTCATTTTTAATACTCAAGAATAAAACATTAGATAAATGCCAGTATCTTGATAATTTTTAAGTCCAGCATCTCTGAAAGATACGAATGCACATTCTTTGTTGCCTTCTATTTTCTGAATAATGATTTTAGCTATTGTCATTAAACTCCATGTCTATAAAGAGTTTATGAGGCTCAAGAGAGATAATCACAAAAATCGCTCAACAAATTTTGACAATTGTTTCACCACCGAAACACCCAGTAATTTCTCAGGCACGATCTTTAAAATTTGTTCAGGTATTCTTTCATAAATTATTAAATATTAGAATATTCAATTAAAACCTCTTACACTTGAGTTTGAACACAAGTGTTTTAAAAGAATATTCGTATAAATAAGGCTTTAAATTTTACTCCTGGATTAGAAAATAATTTCCATTCACAGTCTCCATGGTCTGATGGTTAATGTGCTAGTTTCCAAATCAAAAGTTACAATGTTTGATTCCCAGCGGAAAGATATACTATTTTCTCTGCCTTATTCTGGAAGTAAGAGTGACTGAGGGAGGTCTTTTTTTAATTTAAGTCCTCCAACGTTATATCATACTGGACGATGAAATGGATGAAATGATGCTTAAATGATCCCAGGGTCCATAGAGCTTAGAGGTACCCGACATTCATATTTCAGGATAAGGGAAAACCCCGGAAAAAACATTATCCAGATAACGTATCCTGACTGAGATTCGAACTCGGGACCTCTTGAACGTTAGGCAGACACGCTACCATCTAAACTACCGAGGCGGGCTGACTGACGGAGTACACGTGTGCGAATGTAACAGAAATAACGTCTTGTCGGCTCAATGGACCTTGACAACCAACCCCCCCCCAAAAAAAAAAAAAAAGTTGTTACTTCACATGAAATAAATTCCACGAATGTTTCACTATATAGTCACGATTAGCAAACAAAAGAGGATCGAATCTGGTTATAACGAAACGATACGCAAGCGATACTAACCAATAATTGTAACAAATGAAAACAAGAGTTGCTGCTAAACTCACTGTATCACTTGGGCGCTTATTGTTAGCGTAACAAAACACTTAAAACACTGTTGCTCACCTTAGAATAAAGCACGCCTAATGCATCGAATCACTATTGAACTGCTTTCCCAAATTTCCACTGTGCACATCACAAATTTCATTGTCAACTGTCTACTGGGAAACAGTCCGCTGTCATCTCAGTTCAGCTGGACTCAAATGTCACCCAGGTGCCGCTCATATATGGTCGCCGAATAGAAAGCAATCCCACTGGTACTGTCCAAAATGAATCTTCGAGGGCTGAGAGGCGGCGCAGGGCGACTAATCAACACTGGCCAAAGTAAAGGCTGAGAACAAAAAGAACTGGACAACCTATTGTGTTAAATAGAAGTGAGATGATTTGGATGTGAGCAAGTAATACCACCGACATGATAAATTAATCGTGTAAAAGTGCGTAAGGAAAAATGATCAGATATTTTTATTTTTAAACACTGCAAATACGAAGGGTTGGACTGAAGGGTTGGTAATAGCTGATTTTGTACATTTATACAACGAATGCTGTACATTTTGTTATGAACTACAACTTTTAATTCATATATTTTGAGTCCAAGCTTCTAGTTTTGGCAGTTAGCTCTCGAAAATAAACTTAGTAATTCAACATTTAATTACACATCACATTAGTCCATGCTTCACGTTCAGAAGGTCCCGAGTTCGAAGCTCTTATACGAATAAGGTTATTCAGGGTTTTTCATTATTCTGAAAGATGAATGTCCCGTAACTCTAAGCTTTATGGACCCTGGTCTCATTTGAGGGTTTCACCCATTTCATTTCGTCTGATATGCTTTAACATTTGAGGACGTTAAATATGCTACATTAAGGCAAATCTCATTGATGGAGTTATTTAAACCTCAATAAAATAAATTAAATAAATAAATAGTCCATAACATCCCTTAAGAGCAAGGGCCTCCCACCCACTGGTGGGGTCAACTCGGTTGTTTCTTATAGGGTCAGCAAATCCCTGAAAGGTACCAGTTCTTTGTCTATCCTTAATTAATACTGTATCATTATATCTAGAAATGACTGTTCATTTTCACTGTCAATTTCACTTTAAAATTGCTACCACTTGCTTCCATTGATGTCTGTATTTTGATGTCTAATCCATTTCGCATCTAACCCATCCTTGAACTCTTCGGACCATCGTAGCCTCGGACGTCCTCTGCTTCTTTCTTGTCGCACATCTCATACTGTTATGGCATATTCCCATCTGTCTTGACTCAATAGTAAAAATAAATAAATAAAAACAAATTTGGTGGCTTGTTTTCATTCTTTGTTTTCTTTTTTTTAATAATGTTATTACGAATAATGCTGTTATTAGGTACCTACTAGTGGGGCTCCATATGCCGGTTATGTGAGCTAATTTTAAATTTAGATTAGACTTCATTTTCAGCTCCTCTTTACATTCTACGCCTCCTGTACTGTACAGGACTTTTTGTATTATTTGCTTAAGGGTCTCATAGATGGTCCAAGTTGCATAGTCAAATTCATTTAATATATTTTATTTCTATTTCTTTATTCTCTATGTAGAATTCTGGATACTGATACTGAAATATCTATTCCGTTTAACCAGAAACTTAGGGGAACTACGAGCAAAGAGTAAGAAAAGAAATTAAACAGAGTAACTGCATACAATTTGAAACCGCACCTCTACAGAACGTTATCGTCTAAACCCATTCGATAATATTTATCATAATTC
Organism: Mantis religiosa; assembly: GCA_030765055.1. NCBI lineage: Eukaryota > Metazoa > Arthropoda > Insecta > Mantodea > Mantidae > Mantis > Mantis religiosa. The sequence goes on along the minus strand of CM060955.1, from coordinate 91,278,667 downwards.
TACAGAAAATAGAAAATAAAGACCCATATAGTTGATCAAAACAAAATCCAATGTGACATGAAGTAATGGAGGACATTACTAGACGCAAATAATCCCTAAACAGTCCTCGATCATCTGCAGTTGCATTATTTCGTCTTGAAATTGGTCACGATTGCTTAGTGGCACACCTTCCTAAAATTAAGCTATTGGACTCTCCATACTGCATGTTATGTAAAAACACAAATTCAATAGTGAACAAGGACCATCTGATGTCCTACCTCGATCTTCAGAAAATAGTTGGGACATCACTTCAGATTTCTTAATATTATTGGAAAGCCCGAAAGCGAATGATGACAAATCAAGAGCTCCAGAACATTTGAATTCTACTATTACTACTAAATTTATCACAATACAAACGAGGTATGTTATACTAAGAAACGAGCTTTGTATAGTTTCCATGGTAACCTCGAAAAGTGTGTTTAAGGGAAGAAATCTAGTAAAGCTAGTGAGGAAAGGGAGTTTTTTCTTTTCATGTCCATTTCTCATCGGTTGTCAAGGCTGATCCCTGTGGACAGCGCTTTCTGTTTTTCTCACTTCTCTTCATTAGCTTGTGGAGATATGTTGAAGTGCGTTAGATCCACATGGCCCACTTCATGATATCAAATGCCTTCTGAGTTTAATAATGTTATATTTATCTTTCTTAGACACAGTCCCTCAAGCACTTAGCGAAATATTGAAGCATCAAATACATCGTAGAGTTTCTATTAACGTCATTTTATACCGTCGAAGTTGAAAATAGCATTGTTTAAATACTTAACTACTTTCCACATATATAAGCTGATATAAAGCAACATAAAAATGAACAAACAAGAATAACACCTCTTTTACTGCATCTACCATCATATATTTTAAGTAAGAAGTGTTCCATTCCACCCAAAAATGTCATATCGAGATTTAAGTATAAATACCTGTACGTGAGTATTGAAACTACCAAATTTCAGTAAAAATAAGAATTATTAAGCTCAAAATAGTATTAAGGTGTTTATATGACCAAAATTCATATCTAAAATTTTCTTGGAGAAGTCTATGAACCCTCAGAAGAATTGTTTGCATAATTTTGTATAGCAGTTAACCTTAAGAAATATGCTGAAATGCAAGTCTATTTAGAATAGAGTTATTTAAAATTCCTTTCTGTGGCATTTTTGAGATATCAGTCCTTAGTCTGAATTATTCAGTATTAATTGTATTTCATTCTGCAAACTTTCAATTTGTTTTCAATTTTATTTTCATAATATCGGAAAAGCATGCAATTTCAAGGTCAATATGTATCGAGCAGTTTTTAAATATTTGATCACTAATTTTATTCCTAACTAAATCTACCATGTCCGCCTCGGTAGCGTAGATAGTAGCGTGTGTTCCTCACGTTCAAGAGGTCCCGAGTTCGAATCTCGGTCAGGGTGAGTTACCTGGATAAGGTTTTTCCGGTATGTTTTTTTTTTTTATCCTTCAAGACGAATGTTGGGTAACTCTAAGCGCCATGGACCGTGAACCGTCCGATATGACTTAACGTTGAAGGACGTAAATCAAAGGGGGGGGGGGGGGGGAAGGAAAAACATCTACTACAAAAGTAGTTATGGAAACTTGTTCAGTTAAATGGAAGTAAATGTACGAGGGGAGTTCAATAAGTAATGCAACACATGTTCTTTCTCGGCCAATTTTGGTTGAAAACCCTGACATTTCATGTGGAACGTTTTCAAACATTCCCGCTTTGTATCGTAAAGTTTCATTGACTTCCGATAGGTGACAGCGCTATACGGAGCTTTTAAAATGGTGTCTGTAACGGAGGTTCGTTCCAAACAAGGGGCAGTGATTGAGTTTCTTTTGGCGGAAAACCAGGGCATCTCAGATATTCATAAGCGCTTGCAGAATGTCTACGGTGATCTGACAGTGGACAAAAGCACGGTGAGTCGTTGGGCAAAGCAACTGTCATCATCTGTCAAGCAAAACTGTCTGATCTCCCGCGTGCTGGGCGGCCGTGCACAGCTGTGACTCCTACAACGTTGGAGTGTGCGAACACTCTCATTCGAGATAATCGTCGGATCTCAGTCAAACACCTCAGTGCTCAACTTGACGTCTTTGTTGGTAGTGCTGTCACAATTGTTCACCAGTTGGAATATTCAAAGGTTTGTTCCCGCTGGATCTCTCGATGCCTAACCGAAGACCATAAAGAGCAAAGGAGAACCATCTATGCGGAATTGCTTGCTTGTCATGAGGTTGATGGTGACAGTTTTTTGTCAAACATTGTTACTGACGATGAAACGTGGGTTCATCACTTCGAACCCAAAACAAAACGGAAATCAATGGAGTGGCGCCATACCCACTCCCCTACCAGGAAAAGGTTTAAAGTGCCGGCCCTCGTAGCCATGGTCGTTAGAACGTGTGTCTCTAGCGTTCCACCGCGTAGAGGGTCGCGGGTTCGAGTCCCACCCTGGGCATTGGTGTTTATGTGTATAGTGTATGTGTGTGAAACTACAGAAAACAGACAGGTAATTAAAGGAAACAATAAAAAACGGGTAAATAAAGAAAAGAAAAAAATATATATCTATATACATAGATATATATTTTAATACATATAAAAACATGCCATGCCCTCAGCCGGTATATGTTTGGCCCAATGAAGGACGCAATCCGTGTGACGCGCTACGCGGATGATGAAGTTATTGATGCAGTACGACAATGGTTCCGACATCGACCAGTGGAATGGTACCGTGCAGGCATACAACCCTAATTTCAAGGTGGCATAAAGTCGTAGCATTGAAGGAAGATTACGTTGAAAAATAATGTTGTTAGCTAAAACATTGGGAAATAACATGGTCTATTTTAATGCTGAATAAAACAAATCCTATTTCAGAAAAAAATGTGTTGCATTACTTAGTGAACCGCCCTTGTAATAATAAACTATTGCAGGAATAGTTTGTAGATATGTAATAAAAATAAGCTACATTAGATGAACTGGTTTGAACTCATAGAAATAAGTGTAACTACAAAGAATAGATATATTTTTTTCAAATCCAACTTATTTTAAAACCATTAAAGCACAAATGCCTTACACTATTGAATTGTTAGGTTGGCATTTGTATGTTTGTCGTAGACATCCGGATTTTTAATGTTTCTAGCGTTTATCTGTAGTACATAAATGAGTGTTCTTTTGAGAAGGTGCACCTGAAGCTTATCCTTCCCCTCTTAGATCATAAAAATGATAAATGAATTAATAAGTCACCGAACTGATGCTTAAATGAGTCCTTAGCCCTTAGAGCTTAAAGTTGTCGATATTTGTCTTCTTATGATAAGAGGTATACTCTTAAAGTATTGTATTCCAAACAAATATTCGTTATGATCCCAGAAATACGAGGTCTAGGAGAAGGTGAATGCCCCAAAATATTTGTATTTAGATAAAGATATGGCTGAGTCGTGCCAAGAAGAGAGAGAGGGGATAGCTATAATGTCTTAAATATTTACTACCGTAATTAAAACTCTTTAAGAGCTACTTTTTAGAAAATGCCTGGTTACCTACACACCCCACATGGCGTTCGGGGTAACCTCGCCCCACCACGTAATGTCCGGACACCGTTTCTCAGGTGGAGGCACCCAGAGGGCGGTGGCCATTACCTCCAATGATAGGGTGATAGTGAAGATAACGGTGAGGCGAGAGGACCTACAGTTTATACCGCGGACTTCGAACCACGTTGGGCATAGGGGACACTTCATATGTGCTAGACAGAGGTGAAGCCATGGATAGGGCCGACTAAAAAGTCGCCAACCTCAGAGCCGGCAATCGAACTCGGGACCCTTAGCACGGGAGCCATGACTTTTTAGAAAATAAAAGTAGTGAATTCTTCATGTAAGTTATATTTTGTGAGAGCAGGAGTTTGATAATTTTCTCTTGTTTTTGAAAGATGTTGCACTTAAGTACTCGTATAACTTTGGTATACTTCGCTTTTCTTTTGTATTTTTCACACAAAAATCTCCTTGTGTGGGATTTTAGCAGACTTCAGACCATGTATTCTTGTTAAAGGCTCGATATGAAATTTGTGGCTGACATGCAGTAGCTGTTCTATATGCCATAGGCATGTTAAGATATACAACTGTTCTTAAAATGCATTCCTTTTCTTTGAAAAATCAAATTAATTATATATAGGTTAGAATTGTAGCTCCATTGAGTCCACGAGAGTGACTCACATGTATCAGTAATTATGACGTAGCTATTTAGGATATAGCTTTATATGCCTCCCTTGCATATATGCATATATTTGTTTCTGTGAAAGTAATGCTGTATACTCCGATGGAGGGCAGAGAGCTGCTTTTTACACAGAATCCATACAGGAACATTGAAGATTCTTCTTCGGAAATGGTCTGAAAGATCTAGAAATGCACTCTGAGACCTGGAGAATCACCCCTCCAAGCCCTGCCATTACGTTTACCCCACATACAGATTGTTGTCTTCAATGGCACTCCGAAAGCTGTGCTATCTCCTGAAAATGGAGGGATGTGGTCTCTAAAAGCTACACTGCCATAAATAACTGCGCATCTCTAAGGGAGTAAAGTGCACGGCTTGCAAAGTTCCTGCATTGTCATTGAGTTTGAGTGGGAAATTTTAGAAAGGAAAAGCAATGGAGGTCAGTCATTGTTAAAGTACGACTTCCTGATAGTAACTATTGCTTTGGAGGATGTTCGCTTACGGAATCTTGGCCATAAAACAGCCCATCAAAGGGCAGCTTGTGATAGGTCGATGCAGTAAGTACCTACTACATGGCAAAGTGTCGAGGCGCATTGGAAAGAAAGTGGAACAAGGAGTTGTTTATGTAAGCTTGTTGCACATAGAGCATGTTATTGACCTACAGTGACAGATGGCTGTATTCGCTTGTTATCTTGTTGACGGGGAGAGCGAAATATTAGAAGCCTGTCCTACAGAGTTACATGACAAAGCGTGGAAGCGCATCTGAAAATTTGTGAAACAACGCAAGTCTGTCATTGTTTATGCAAGCCTATCGCACACAAACGGCGAGTTAGTGCATGTACACTCTTTTCAGATGCACTCATAGCAATTTGTCATACATCGGCAAGCGTTTGAAACCATGTATAACGTGACTGAATATCGTGAAAGGAGAAAGAACAGGGAATCAAAATTTCTTTATGTCGAGCGACAAAACGGGCACCTGCGGTGGTAATTCACATTTAAACATAATTAATTGGGTAACCAATCATATCAGACACAGAGCTGCCAAGTTCTCTATTTGTGTTTTGTAGCTTTCTGTACGCCAAGTTACTAATTCTCCCAGTAAACAAAATCAAGCGAATGCAGCGCTCTTTCAACGACTATAAATGCGCCTCTACGATTTTTCATGCAGGAAGGAATAAGCATAACAGGAACAGGGTGTAATAAAGTAATTCAGAACTTTTAAATTCTACATAAAAATAAAATTCACTGTAGCACATTGATAATTCGGTTGCTGTTCTAGTACGAATATATCTCATAGATTTCCTGCTCTGATGAGAAAGTTTTAAAATTAGTGATTTAAAGGTATTTGAATTTTCACCTCTCCTGTTACTATTATGAAAGTAATTTGTCAATTAAAAATAAAATGTCTCTCAACTAACCTCTTGTACGATATCTGATGGGCTAAGGTACCGTATGAGCTCTACGCTCTCTGCGTCCTTCCATGGTCAAAGTGAAGCAATTGTGTTTTGGAACGGAAGTCATTGCCCTCAATTATTGGTCAGTGTACCAGACCTTGCAGAAGGGAAAAGATCGTATGGTACCAGAAATGAAACTCAGCCTTCTTAGCATTGTAGCAAAAGATATAGAGAGAGCAGGCAGGGCTACCTAAATGGGACAATTTGGGGGGCTAATTAGTAATTAGAAAAAATTTGTCAGCAAAAGGGGAAAAGAACAGGAGAAATATAGGGAATTATTAAGGGCAAGTTAAAGATAAATGGCTAAGAACAATCAAGAGGAAAATGTAGAGTATGATAGGTGAAATGGCAAAATGTGTAAAAAAGCAGTAGAGGGTCTCCAATACACAAAAACCTAGGGTTAGGTGTTTGGGGACCCAATTATTATTCAATGGCAAGCAATATGCTAGGATTTTTTCAGGTATTTGAATTTTGACCCCTCCTATTACAGTTATGAAAGTAATTTGTCAATTCAAAACAAAATGTCTCATAGCTAACTTCTCCGATAAGACCTGAAGCTTTCCTGGCGACGAAAACGCTTACTTTCATCTCGGGCAGCCAGGCAGGTGAAAAGATGATTAGATATCTTCTTGTCAGCTTCGTCGTGGTTTCTCTATTTACAAGAGTACTACTTCAAGAAGCCATCCAACTTCTGAAAGAGCATTTTCCGGCTGATATCATAGAGCTCTTCCGACATACCCTGACGTCCACTTTCTTCTTGTTTGGTGGTACTTTCTTTGAACAAGTAGACGGAGTAGCAATGGGCTCCCCTTTGTCATCAGATATAGCTAATTTCTATATGGAACGCCTAAAACGTGAAATACTTGTCACAGCTCCACTTATTCCATTTCATTTCTATAGATACGTGGACGACACCTTTTTAATTTGGTCACATGGATCAGACACTTTGCCTAGCTTTCTTGCGCATCTCAACAGCCTTCGACCTCAAATACAGTTTAACATGGAAGTGGAGAAGGATGGAACTCTTCCATTCCAGGACATTCTTGTTTCAATAAACAGCAATGGTGCTCTGGGACATGCTGTATATCGCAAGCCTACACACACCGATCTCTATCTGAACGCTCATAGTTTCCATCATAAGTCTCAGCGACTGGGAGTTCTCAATACACTGGCCCACAAAGCTTTGTCTATCTCTGATCCCAGACACTTAAAACAAGAAATACAGCACCTGAGACTCACTTTCCGTCAAAACGGCTAATCCGACTATGACGTTGAAGCCTCGATCACCAAAGCTAAGAAAGGGAAACCTGTAATATAGCAAGCGTCGGATAAGCCTAGCGCTACAGCCTGCATCCCATTTACCGGCAATCTATCCGGCAGAATCAGCAGAATTCTCGCCAAATACAACATCAGGGCCATCCACAAGCCACCTCCGAAGATTAAACATCTGTTGAGACCAGTGAAACACAAACTGGACTTCCAAGTTCCGCGGAGTGTACCGCCTTCCCTGTGAATGTGGGACACCGTATATAGGATAAACCGGAAGGACCATCGCTACCAGAATAATCGAACATGAACGGAGCATTCGTTTAATGCAACCTGAGAAGTCTGGGCTGGCAGAGCGTTGTTTTGATAACGCCCATAGAGCCAATTTTCGGGAGACGTCCATCTTGGCAAAATGCAACAGTTACTGGGAGCGGAGAATGAAGGAGGCTTTGGCAATTTCCTCTGAAAGGACCACGCTTAATCGTGATGCTGGATTTCAGTTCAGCTCCTCTTGGCAACCGGCCTTAAAATGGAAATCCATCGAATTAAGAAGCAAATATCAATACGGCTTGATAATCAAGTTAAGTGGTTACGTTTCTTTGACACAATTTTCTATACTCACGCCATCTCCTGACCTGGCATTTAAATCACTTGAAACAGTTTTTTGTTCAGTAATGCGAATTTTGACAGTGTTTTGTCTTTGTTTGTAGTTGTGTTATATCCAGTATTTCATTTGTGGTTATAACATTTTATAAATATCCTGATGATGGGAGAGATGCACACTCCCGAAACGTTGATATCTAATCATCTTTTCACCTGGCTGGCTGCCCGAGAAGAAAGTAAACGTATTCTTCGCCAGGAAAGCTTCAGGTCTTATATTATAATCTTCCCTGATATTTGTAGAAGTAAATAACGATATTTATATTCCTGTCCCGTAATTTTAAAAGTCCTAAATAGACTGCACAGTCTATTTAGTCTATTTAGTCTATTTAGTATTTAGTCACAGTCCTGGCTGGCTGCCTGAGAAGAAAGTGAGCGTTCTTGTACGATATCTGGTGGGTAAAGTTTACCGAATGGCCTCTACACTCTCGTCCTCCTCCCTGGTCAAAGTGAAGCAATAGCGTTTAAGACGGAAGTCGCTGCCTTCCCATCAAATAACTCCTCAACTATTGGTCCGTGTATCAGACTTTTCAGAAGGGAAAGGATCATGTGGTACTACAAATGAACCTCAGCCTTCTTACTATTGCAGCACACAGAGACGATCAAATATAATCCTTTATTGCACACTAGTTTGTTATTAACTATTTGTTCCTTACACGTGTGATACATTGTACAATACTCTACTGTACCTTTCATAATGTGTTTACACTGCGCGGAATGTTAACGATTTGTCAATGCTAATACAACAAAAACCAACTAGCAACTAAATCTTGTAATACAAGCGCCAAACATTTCATTCAATAACTCTGCCACTTAGTTTACATTGTTCACAATCAGTTAACCACCAGCATTTCCTTTGGCATCTAATACTTGGTCTACGGTGAGTTATAGGATCAAATAGTCGATCCTCGAAGTAAGTCCAAAGGAATGTTTCATTAATGCTATCTATCGAATTTCCTCTCAACCAGCTTTCGAAACTAGCTTTCTTAACACAGACAATTCCAGACCTCACTTGTTGTTAACTTATCTGTAACTTCCTTAGCTTCAATTACAATTTCCGCAGGAATTCAACGCAATCCTTCATTTTATAAAAAACGGAATCAGCTTTGATTATTAACTCAAGACTACCTAGATAATAGCATTGTAAAAGGTAACCCAGGAACCAAATTATTTATATTTCTCCTAAATATATGCATTTATTTCTCCAATAACAAAATATTAATATATTAATCATTATATATATATATATATATACATATAAAACATAGTCGTTTTGTCTTCGTCTTACTACTGATATAAATGTGTTTAATAAAATTTAAGGAACAGCGAATATCTAGGAAAGGACTAATTCTACGACAAAGTACTTGACACCTCGATATTTTAATCAATGCTACATTTTTTTCCCGAAATCAAACTCTTGTGTATGCCTCTTTCTGGCTTTCTCTCTTTCTCTCTCCTGGTCCATCAGATATATGAAATTACATAAAATTTAACAATAATGTATAAATCTTCACAAGCTATTGAAGGAAAATTCAAGGAAAACGTTTTATTTGACATGTTAGTGTTTCAAACCTAGGACATTCTAATCAAAATCGCTACAGCTGTTTTACAGAAATAATTAAGGAAGGAAATAATCATTTCTTTCACACTAGCCTTGTGTAGGCTAAGGTATGAATGAGTAGAGCCAAACTGAAAAAATTCAATGCCATAGCCGGGATTTGAAACACGGATCACCCGCTCTCCGCGCGGTTGCTCTGACCAACTGTGCTACTCTGGCCAACATACCGACATGACATTAAATTCTCCAACTGACATGTTTCCCGGTAGCCCACTAGGGGTTCTCATATGTTATGAGACAAGCACATTTTGTGGTGACTTACTATGCTGTAAGTACTTCAGTCCCAGGTTCAGTCACCTGGGCATATCTAGCAAATTTTGGATCATCTTTGGGACCTCAAAACCTATTTCTGGTGGAATCTCCTTATCAAATCTCTGGGCGAAGTACCAACCGTCCGCAGTAACGTGTGAGGCTCGCATTTCGGAGATCCGGTTCAAATCCTGAAGTATTGTTCTCCCTGGCAGAGGTTTTTCTGCAGTTTTCCTCAGTCCTTTAACTGTCAAATGCCGGAGAGGTAACCTAAAATCTTATCTACTAAAATTCCATTCCCAGGTATCATTCCGTTTCATATATTAATCAATATCCACCGACTGATGGCCTTGTAAAAGCGGGCTTTAAACACATCTAGAAAAACATATACTACCAAGAATACATATTAGAAAAGTAATAAACATAAAATCTACAATAGCAGAGTGACAGTTACTCTGTAAAATGTTAAACAAAATTGTATCATACGTCATAACAAATGAAAATTAAAGTAGGAGGGCTGTTCAATAAAGAATGATCACTTTTTTTATTATTTTTTTTTTTTTTTTACGACGTACCTTTACTCATCCTCATAATTTTGATGCCCCTTCTCAAAATAGTCTGCCCTGAATGCGATGCGCTTGTCCCAGCGTTTCTGCCAGTCTTCAAAGACATGCTGGAAACCATTTTTGAGAGATCCTTCAAAATCGCCTCCGCAGCCTTCACCACTGCTTCTGATGATGGATAATGCCTCCTACGAAGGTGTTTCTTCAAGTTAAAGAATAGAAAAAGTCATTTGGCGCTAAATCTGGACTATAGGGAGAGTGAGGGATGTACTTCATGTTGATTTTTGCTAGATATTCAGTAACAACATTGGCAATATGCGGCCGCCCATTATCGTGGTGCAGCATCCAGCCTGCTTCATGGAAATGTGGTCTTTTGCGCCTGATATGGACTTTCAGTGTTTTCAGGACATCCCTGTATTATTGTCCAGTTACTGATGTGTGTGCAGGTACATGCTGATAAACCATTCCATGAATACCAAAGAATGAGATGACCATAACTTTCCTAGCAGAAGCAACCACTTTTGCTTTTTGGGGGGTTGGTGATGAAGGAGATTTCCACACTGAGCTTTGCTGTTTGCTCTCAAGATCAAAATGAAGAGCCAAGTTTCATAAGCAGTTATTACGTTTGAAAGAAACTCCGCATCTTCCTCTAACATCAACTTTAACTTCATGTTACCTCCATTGCAGCGGTAGGTGATACTAAACATGTCTAAAATTGCCTGGTTCTCACAGGCGGGAACCAGTAGTACCAACAATGAAACTACTACGGCGTGTTTGTTTCACATTAAGCTAACAGAATATAATAAGACTGAATTTTAGTGCGAAGAATTAGGTCTGTAACAAAATTATGATCATTCTTTACTGAACAGCCCTCGTATATACAGAATTTTCTGCGAATTCCTCAGAAGTCCTCTTCATTATTCATATAGACGAGTTTTACTAACTGGTAAACCTAGCAGACAAAATCTTACTACAAGAAAAAGGTACATTATATAGAAACAGTTTTGACAAATGCGTTTTAGCGCGCCGTTTGAGATATTTGCTCTTTGTTTCAATTTTTCAATTTTTTTCTCGAATTAGAAGTCACTATTCGATCTTTATGTGAGTGGAGTGAGTAGAGATTTGTAAAAGATTTGCGTTTGCTGAATTACCGGAATCTACTTTTGACTTCACGTGATACATTTCCAGTAGTGAAGGAGGGCGAGCTTGTGTGATCCCACAGTGGCCTAGGATTTGCATTCATGCTACCGACAGATGGGGCCCCGTGCTGGTTGGACCCCAGGGTGCACGTCAGTGACATATTATTATATGTACACCACACCTCTCCCGCCCAGCCCCGGACATGTTTCGGCTACCAGGTGCACGTTAATAGCCTGGCATGATTTCGGTGTTACTTGATTGGCCAAGTGTAACCTGCAGTAATCTCCAGACATTGTCAAACCGTTTGACCAACTTGAGAATGCTCCCATTTTAGACGCGTTAGGCGTTTAGCGCCAACTGTCTTTTTTTTTTTTTTTCTTTTTAAAAATAATATAATAATTATATTCAATGAACTTTAATCAAATTAGTTATTTTGTCTAAAACACGGTGCTTTATTTGGTGTATTATTTCCCGTTCATGTGTATTATTTGGGACAAGTGTGCATTTTATTTATTTCATGCTTTAGTCCTTGGGAAGTTGCAGTCACTAACATTTATTTTTATACATTTTCTACTTTTTTCTCTCTAAGCCTCCATTTTGTCTACCTCATACTAATTAAGGAACTATAAAAAAATTAATTGCAGGATTTGTTTTAAGAACAAAGGGAATCCAGGAGGCTGAAAGGTATGTCTAGAATTATAGTCAAATTATGTCAAATCTTTGCCCAATACAGGAACTTAAGGAAAACATTGTGCAAGAGGTCACAAGAATGCCTGCTGTTGATCTTCGGAGAGTGAGCGAGAATATTTACACGAGATATGCTGCCTTTATAGAAGCAGAAAGTCAACATTTCCAGTATCTATTATAAGGTAAGGATTCCTGTCCGCCTCTGCCGGTCTAAGTTCCCCGGTGACTGCCGCCTGTCTCGCGCAGTAGAGAGAGGTCGTGAGTGGGTACGACTATAATTTAACTACCCTATATGTTGAGATACTAAGTTCGGTATTTGTCTTTCCTTTTCTTTTCTCTCTTCATATCTACATGCACGGGCCTTTTACCACGGTTTTTGTTCATAAGACTTCAAAACGTATTTTTCCTCTGAAGTTTCGAAATTGAATGCTAATTGCTAGAGAAAGCAAGCATGAACATATAAATACAAGCGACTTTAAAATCTGAAGCAATTTCTTCTCCCTGCCGCAAACCTAGACAGTCAACTCTGTCGGAGAGACAAACCTTTGCTCATCGCTTGATATGATGCTCTTTACATTAAAGGCTCTTATTTTCCTTGTTATCAGATTACACGATTTACCGCTGATAGCGCCAAATTCAGGAAAAGTTGCCATTAATTTTTGAATGACCCATGTATTTAAATTACTGCATCTTTCCTGCACTAGGTTTTTGTCTATTAGGATTCCCTTTTGCACAACGTTATTTAAAATTCAATAAGATAAAGTATAGTTCACAGTATATTTACATTTTATTTCTCATTGGAATGTATTAAATATGTAGCGTAATCCGAATAGTTAGAACCGTTACACAAATATAAGTATTTGTAAGAAAAACTTCACTTATCTTAAGAAAATGATGTTAATTTTTCTTCTTAATTGAGATCGATTTCACAAACAAATTGCTTGCATCGTCAGTTCTTCAACAAACTCCGTTGTCAACAATTCTGGTTACCATGTTATTATCTTTTTTCAGTATTACCAAAATCTGAAAACGAAACAAACCTAACAATAGAATCAACTGCTGGTATTTCAACATTCACTAAGCGATGTTTATTTTTATAATAAATATGTTTTCCCAAGCCATTAAATCTATCGGACCATTTAATTGTTTTAATAATTTAACTTCAGGATTTATTTCATGGTTAAATGACGAAAAATGATCTGCTACGGCCCATTTATCAGGTTGTTTATACTTAATGTTACGGAAATGTTCTTTCGTTCTGGTTCCCAAATTACGTTTCGTCTTCCCAATATAAACCTGATCACAATCTAAACAATGAAATTGATAAATACCATCTTTTTAGAGAAATGTAGTTAATTTTAATACTATATTTCTTTTGAGGAACTAAAGTTATACCAACTTCTTTAAAAAAATTGAAAATCGTTATTAACCCAAGGATAGTAAGTAAATTTTTTAAAATTATAATCGTCTTTTATTTTTAGGGGTAGAAATGTCATTAACAGGTTTTTGATATTTAGATTTTCCAATCTTCTTTTGTATAAAGTCTTTATTAAAATAATTAATTAAAGCAGTATTAATAATATGTTTATATTCTTTATTAAATTCTTCTTTATTCAGGGATGTATTTATTAATCTATAAATCAAACTATTAAAAACAGAAAATTTATGTGAAAAAGGGTTAAAACTTTTATTTTTTATGTAATTATCAATATGAGTAAATTTCCTATAAATATCAAAACCTAAGTTATTATTATTAAATCTTATTATCTTCAAATCCAGAAAAGGAAGAAATCCATTAATTTCAGTTTCTAATGTGAATTTTATCTTGTAAACTTAGTAATGTTAAAGCATTGTTCATTTGTTTATCAGGAACAATAGCAAAAATATGATCAACATAAAATCAAAGGGAATGATTTAGTGACTTGCATTTCGAAAAAACTCATAAAAATATCAGCAAGAAAAAGTGAAAGAGGATTACAGATTGCTAAGCCAGAAGTTTGCTGAAAAAATTCACCATTAAAAGTGAAAAATAAAAATAAATCGGCCGTAGCTGATCATTTTTGGTCATTTAACCATGAAGTTAAATTATTAAAACAATTTTAATGGTTTTGGAAAAGATATTTATTTTAAAAAATAAACATCGCGTGATGAATTTTGAAATACCAGCAGTTGATTCTGTTTTTAGGTTTGTTTCGTTTTCAAATTTTGGTAATACTGAAAAAAACATAATAACATGGTAACTAGAATCCTTGACGACAAAGTGTGTTGATGGACTTACGATGCAAGCAATTTGTTTGTGAAATCGATCTCATTTAAAAAGAAAAATACGTCATTTTCTTAAGATAAGTGAAGGTTTTGTTAAAAATAGCTACATTTGTGTAATATTCATTGATCCACTGTAGCTAGCTTCATTTTCTACGTAATCGATAGAAACGTTTTTCAGATAATTCAAATAACGGCAATCTTCTGCACATAAACTGCTAATGGCATGTAATACATCCTTTTTGGAAAACCTGGTGTCCCATACTAAAGTGATACACAAAGTTACGTAGCTAATCCACGTTTTGTTTAGACACATACACACGTTTGTTAATTAAGCTGTTGTCGTTAGACGACTGAATAGTCTTGTTTCGGTGCATCAGCGCAGAAATAGCCAGCGGAGACTCCCGCATTAGGTTTTGAAGTGTATCAGGAAGTTAGTGTAGTTGGAGCGAATCTGTGTTTGTTGTGTACACGGCAATCTGTGCTGTTCTTTATAGTTTGAGCAGATTAGAGCTTTATTACATTTGGCCGTAGGCTGTGAGCATGGAACTTTATGGCAGTCGTGTCATTCTTGACAGTTTCTGCACAGTATAATAGAACGTTTGGGTTTAAGTGGCTCAATTTGTACTACTGTGCCATACACGTGATTGGTTCCATTAGATGTTCTTTGTTAAAATTATACCAAGAGCAAGGTTAGGATGTTTTTGTTTCGACGCTGTATACGATGTAATAAAAGGTTCAGAAATGTCATCCATCATCCTCTGCCTATTGCACATGGAATGTAATACTCTAATGAAAATCCAGAAGCTTTTAACTAGTATACATAGAATTCAGAATTGCTTTTCTTAAAATTAAGGAAACATTGCTGTACAATAGTGTGTACAATTTATTGTGCACATAAGAAAGTTAAACGTACATTTAAGCTGTTATCCCTTTATAGCCACCATAAATTTTAGTACTGTGACTTTGTGGATTCGTGAAATCAAAAGTCCAGGTTACAAACACCAAAAATTGCACTTTGTTTCCGTAGAAACACGCTTCGTACACAGCAGTCCAGAATTAGTCACATACACAATACAACTTGCAAGACATCGACACAGCCCACCAGCTGTTCACGCACGCGAGTACAATTAACGACTGACTCCTGCACCGCAGGGTACTGGCAGGCTGTATTAGCCCGAAGATTGTTGCTGCGTTCCCACCAAGGATTGGGTTTAACCGCATGTAGGATTATCTTTTTCTTGGGATGTTTGAGGATGGGTTTATTTGTATTAGGGTGATGGTTAGATTTGAGGTAGAAATTTATTCCTCTAAGGAGGACTGGATGCTTACCTGTTGCACCCTGGCGATGTAGTAGATTTATTTTATTTAGTTTATGGATAATTTTGAAGCCAAACAACTCTTGGTAGATTATGGGAGCTCAGCTTTTGCTGCTGCTGCTGCTGCTGCTGCTGCTGCTGCTGCTGCTGCTGCTGCTGCTGCTGCTGCTGCTGCTGCTGCTGGATTAGCTCCGTGGTTACCTCGGATGCCCGCAAGCTATGCGGGGCCCCGGAATTGTCGGCGACGAAGTCTGGTAAGGTCATAATCACCAACAGACCTAACCAGGGCACTTCTGTGCGATGGTAAATTCGCGTAAGATTTTGTAGCCCGGCGCCTAATTTCATCCTCCACGTATGAAAGCGATGAGGCATCATGAAGGAACCTTACTGGGAAGAATCGGCCTACTGAATAGATGGACCTAAGTCCTCTATTCTGAGTGCGTTGAAGATATGCCAGCCAGGAATCTGCGGCCATGCCCCAGACTTCCCAGGCATATAGCATCAACGGGACTATGAGAGCTGGAAAGAGATATAACTTCCCACGGATTGGCATCGATCGAGAACCCAGCATAGGGTACAAGGAATCAATTTTTATAGATTACTCACATTCCAGAAATTTTTCAAATAATCTAGACGCGGTTAGAACAAAGAGCTAGCACTCTCGAGAAATCCGTCTCGTGTCCCCCGCCGTTTCGGCGAGCTTTCATCTACACACTGCACGTTTGTCTCTTTGAACTAGTCACCGGCACCGCCTCGATCAACAATGAGCTCGCGAAAGTATTATGACATTAGGTTTGCAGCTCTTTTCTTTTCAGTATTTTATTGACATTATTAATTGAAGGATTGTTATTTATAGTAGTGAAATGTTGTTTTTGAAGTGAGCTGTGGAGTCTGTTGTACGAGGGTCGTTGTTTTCCACCTACGATAGGCTATAAATAAAAGACAAGTTCATAGAAAACAATTATTTTATAATAAAAGTCTTTTTTCTTTGCATTTATAATTACTTTCCAGCATAATCACCGAAAAGAATGAGATATTTATCGTACCTGTGGAAAAGTTTGCAATACCCTCTTCAAAAATGTTGCCGCCAATGATTTCAAATGAGCATTGACGTTGTTTTGAAGATGCATCCATTGTTGTGATTGTTGTTTTGTTTCCGGTGTGTCGTATTGGATCAAAGTTTCATCTCCAGTAACAATTAATTTCAAAAAGTTTTCTCGATCGTGATAACGGTCAGCTTTGAATTTCCTTAGCCGTATCACGATGAAGGAAATTAAAGTTAAATTGGATTTTAGAATGCTTAAAGTTGTTTCAGACTGTTATTTCAAAACTAAATCATTTTATACCACTGATAAGCTCGTGATTTCATATTTTAAATGTGCCTGTTGTTATAATGAAGCACATCACTAATGAAAATTGTTAAATGACCAATAAATGTATGAATGTGAAACTTTTGAGTTACGGTTTTCAGAGCGCGCATTTACCTTTTGAGAAGTTTGTGTATTATTCAGGGAATCTCCAGGTTTGTATGGAATATTTGTGTGAAATGTAAACACCTCCTCTGCTACTGACAGGCGTCGGTAGCGGAGAAATGATAACAAATTATAGCTTTGTTATGTTTTAAGGCATCGTGTAATTGGTGAACCTGATTTTCCTATAGAATTTGCAAAATCAATTTTTAATGTATAATTCCCTGCTCCTTGAGCCCGTCTCGGTCCGAATTGGAATCTTGGTCAGGTTGGATTATCTGGATAAGGATTTTTCTGGGGTTTTCCCTTATCCTGAAAAATGAATAACTCTAAGGTCTTTTTTTGTAATTTTACGTCCTCCAACGTTGTCATATCGGACGATGAATGGAATGGGTGAAAGGATGCTCAAATGAGCCCAGGGTCCATAGAGCTTAGAGTTACCCGACATTCGTCTTTCAGGATAAGGGAAAACCCCGGAAAAAACCCTTATCCAATTAACTCACCCTGACCTAGATTGGAACTCGGGACCTCTTGAACGTGAGGCAGATTTGCTACCAGCACGCTACCGAGGCGGGCGCTAAGGTCTATGGTCCCTGGTTTCATTTGAGCATCATTTCATCCAATTCATTCATTGTCCGATATGACTTAATGTTGGAGGATGTAAATAAAAAATACTGATCCTTGAACCCAAGAAAATTTACAATGGTATGAAAGTTTTTATAGTACTGCAAACATTTTGGAAGATGTGATGCAAAAACTACCTGCTTAGAAATAAACCAGTTTCCCTTATTTCACAAATATCATATGCCAAGGTCCAATTAAAGCATGACGTACATCTCGAACCGTAGTCAGGAGCTTGATGGAGATGGCCGCAAGAGTGGTCAGCCGTACCTACCTTTAATTTTTCTCCACAGTTGGTAGCCTATTCAATTACTGGGCAGGGATGCAAATGCCGCAGTAAGGACGGGGGTGGTCTTGGAGAGCTCTCCCTTATGTAATTCCATTTCCCTCCCTAACCCGAGCGGTAAACAAACCAACAATTTTGTATATGTAGCAACTCTCCGAGGGGGTAACTTGTTCAAGCCGTCGTTGGAACAACGATGCCAATTTCTGTAGCTCTTCAGCTCGGCTCAAGGTGTACTAATTCCTTCCAAGGTGTGTTTGTTGAAGGGTGTCGTTAGTGTTGGCACACAACACTACAAACTTGTCTACGTCTGCGGTGATAAACTCGGGAACCTCTGACCTAGATGGTAGGTACTTGGGCTGTATATTATACCCCTCAGATCCCAACATAAATTGATATAGGGTTTTTGCCGGAAATAGTGTTGTGGATCAGCTGAAATCACGTTCAGAAAATCTGCTTAACTTTATCTAGAATCATGCTAATATAAGTGGCTTATAGTGATAACATTCCATTTAAGTTTTGTCTTACATCGCCTTTTTCCTTCGCTCCTTAGTCTAAAAGCCGACCATGTTCATAAGTTAATGTTTGATTGCCAGATTTAGACATAATATTGTCGCGAGGTGCTTGTTATTTGGCGAGAGAGAGAGAGAGAGAGAGAGAGAGAGAGAGAGAGAGAGAGAGAGAGAGTCAGAGAAGCGGGCAGTGAAAGAGACAGATAGCGTCCAAGCCACGCCCATGGAGCCGATTAGCGCTTACGCACTTGCAGAAAGAGAACAACAGAGGGGGAAAGAGAAAGAGAGATATCTGGATAATTCTCCCCTTATCTCGCTACGCCACGAAAGATCGTGTAGTTTCGGCAACTTTCGAGAATCTATGGTTCGGTTATAAAACACGAGAGATAACAAGTCGCCGGTTAATTCTTCTAAGCTGTTTGGCATCAAAATGTTCAACCTAACATAAATTTAAAATTAGAACACCAGGGTGCAAGATTTTGCATCCATTCCCACAATCTGATGTACATAAAATTTGTAACCTTAAAAATGTCTACCTCAAAACCCACAACCCATTCTAAAACATCCCTAAAAGAGAAAAAAAACCTACCTGCATAAAAAAGTACGCAGTTGCGCTGTGTGCAGACGGCCTGGAAGATGGGGTTCGTGTGTGTTACGTCATTTATGAGCCTGTAAGGGGTGTACAAACTGTCTTTCTACGGAAATAAATAATATTTTGAATTTCTGCAAACCAAACTTTTAATTCTACGAACCCACAAAGTCACAATATCAATACAAGACGAACTCACCTACTGGCTGTTGTGGACTTAGCAAAGCTTGCCTTCCATTTCTGCTCCACTTTGGTAATGCTTATGTGTCGAATTTGAATTCATATGTGGAACATATAAAACACACACACACACACACACACACACACACACACACACACACACACACACACACACGCGCGCGCGCGCGCGCGCACACACACTATGAGAAACCAAATACATCTGCAGGAACCAGTTTTTAAGTGTGCTTAAAAGTGACAGCGCCTTTCCGATAGATTAAATCTTATGGGATATAAAAAGGTCTCTGTGCTACGAAATTCCAGCACTCTGATGTGATCTTGATAATTAACAGTTTTGGAAACAAAACAAAATGTTTACTTAGGCACATTTCCGTGTACTCTACTATCCCTAGCAGAACGTAGAAAAGAAAATTGCCAACACACACCCCTCCCCTCCCCCCAGAAAGAAACTCAGGATTAAGTTTAAACCGAAAATACACGTTTTGAACTGCCTAAATAAAAAGTTCCACAGAGTGTGCGAGTGTAATGAAATTTAACTTAGGTTTTTATTTATAAAGTTTTTTAACTGCTATGTTTCTCAGAGTTCCATTCCATATTAGAATTACTCAGTCCCCTCTTCATCACGTACGAGGTTCCTTCACATGTCACCGGCTTTACTAACCTTTCGAATGTAGCCACACCAACGATTTATACGCCAGAAATCCTGAGGATAGCATGTTATCCCAAGAATACACAAGAAGACTGGGTGTTGTTTGTGTGTGTGTGTGTGTGTGTGTGTGTGTGTGTGTGTGTGTGTGTGTGTGTGTGTGTGTGTGAGAGAGAGAGAGAGAGAGAGAGAGAGAGAGAGAGAGAGAGAGAGAGAGAGAATAACTCTGAAATAAATACTCTATTACATACCTAACTCTGCAGTAATTTCACGTTTTCAAAAGATGTCACACGAAAATTTTAAAGTATATCTTTCCACCCCAAATTATCTTTACATAGAAAATACTTCCTTATCTCCTAATTTCTTAAAAGTGGCTGTAATTGTTAGAATCAAAACAATAAGCTTACGTTGAAATGGCATGTAAAATGTACCTACATCTTTATTTTTCTGGAAATAGTCAATGAAGTCTTGCCCTGAATTACTTTTAGATACCTGATAAACTGTGAGAGTTAAATTATATCCTACCATGCAAAAAATAGCTCTTGCAATACACAACTTTATTTATATAAAATAGTACAAAAAAATGTTGCATTCTATCCACAAAAAAAAATCCATAACTACATTTCCTCCAAAATATTTATTAGGGACCCGTCTTCTTTTTAAAAAAATTTATAGAAAAGGATTGTGTATGAGCAACATCACCCAAATACAAGTGATTAAATATCATAATTAATATTTATGTTCAGTAATTTCCAAGTATGTATATAAGATAGGAAAATTTTCAAGAAAATACCCCCAAAATACACTTCACATTGAAAAAGTTAGATAAAGTTAATTTTCTTTTAAAAGAAATGGCTCTCGCACTGTTGATTAAAATGCCATATTGCAACAAAGTATAAAAATTTGCTAAAAGCTTTTAAGAAATTGGTAAATTCTTCACAAAATTCTTAGGACTCTTTCGCAGATCCTTATTTCCATCATCATTCTGTTTATTCTTGTTACCGTTACAGCCGCTAGGTGACAGATTATTTTTTTCTTTATTAGCAAACTCTGAAAATAAAACAAACTTACAGACAGAATCGGTTGGCAGTATTTTTATAATATAATATAAATGGCTTAATGAATTTTGAAATAGCGCCAAACGAATCTCTTTTTGTATATATGTAAAATATAGGGCCTCCAACGTTAAGTCATATCGGACGATGAATGGAATGGGGGAAATTATGTCCAAATGAGCCCAGGGTCCATAGAGCTTAGAGTTACCCGAAATTCGTCTTTCAGGATAAGGGAAACCCCCGGAAAAGCCTTATCCAGGTAACTCAACCTGACCAAGATTCGAACTCGGGACGTCTTAAACGTGACGCAGACGTGCTACCATCTACGCTACCGAGGCGGACCAAAACGAATGTGACTTATATTTGTTTTATTTGTTTTATTTTCAGAGTTTGGTAATAAATGCAAAAATGGTCCATCACCCAGCGGCTATAGCAGAAATAAACGGAATAATGATGCAAACAAGAATTTTAGAAACTAGTTTGTTCAGTTCTATGAAGAATTTTCCAATTTCTTAAACAGATAAGTGCAGTTTGTAGCAAGTTATTATATTTTATTATAATAGTTGTATTGCTTCACAGGTATTAGCTTCTGGTTTATACGTATTAAAATGTTTTAGATATTTTAATGGCAAATGTAATGTTTTTCTTAATGTTTTGGGAATAGTCTCTGAAGTTTTCATTTCGAAATACTTTTATCGCTGGTAAACTGTAAAAATTACACAAAATTGACTATATAGAAAATGTAGGTTTCTTAAGCTACATAATTTAAATTTTTTATTTAACAATTTCTTAAATATTATTTTTTATTTATTTGGATTTTCAAATAATTAAACTTGGAGAATAAATTCATGGTGGAAGCATTCACCTATTAACCCCGAGAAATCTTAAAAGCTTGAGTAGCGAACCCGATGGAATCGAACCCTGGATCTCCAAAATGCCAGCCTCATACTTTACCGCGGAGTGATTCGCTTGGTACTATTTCCCCTCAAGTGTATATCAACAAAACTTAAGGGCCATTCACAATGACGACGCAAACGTTAACGGAAGGAACCAAACGTATGTTGTAACCATAAACGTAGTAAAGCATCCATAACGGAAAAATGGAAACGTAATTATAGTCAATCAGAAATTAGATGATGTAAAATAAAGTAGCATTCAGCATGTTCAAACAACAGTAGATAAGTTACTCGGTGTACTATATTTAAAAAGAAAACGGTTGTCTCGGTATAGATGGTGGGTTCGTTCCCCGAATCAAAGTAGAATTTATCAAGGAGACTTTCATAATTTACTTCGTGAAATCAGAGATGATCCAGTGCAATTCCAAAGTTACATGAGAATAACTCCTGCACAGTTTGATATCGTATTAAACCTAGTTGGCCGCTAAAGCAGATGAAAAATGATTTAGTCAGACATGTTGTCCAATAATATATATGTCAATATAAATATGTTCTTATGGTTCATTTATATAATTAAAAAACCAACATTTAAAACACACGAAATAAGATATTGAATGTTATTTCTGTCTGCAGCACCACGTTTTGGAAACAAAATATTAGAAAACTAGTACAACATTTAGGTTAAGTATAAACATCAAAGAACGCATGCAGTTGTATACCTCTATAGTTATTATTTGTTTCCATTTCAAGTGAAATTGATGTTCAGATGTTATTCTTTAAAGCTGCGTCTTTATAAGATTTATCCGCGGTGTCATACAGACAAGCATAGCTCTGATACAATGCAATAAGCTTTTCATCAAAGGCAGCCATTTGCCACTATTTTCTGATTGGTGGATTTATTCGTTCTACATAAACGCAAATGTAGAAGGTTGGAGTTTGCAAGAATTTGCGTTTGCGTCTGCGAACTGAGTTTCCTTTAACGTTAGCGTTTTCATTATGAATGAAGTTCATTAAATTAGCTGGTCGCAAGCTTTTGCGTTTATGTTGGAGTGGAGTTTACCTTTCATTGTGAATGACACATATTACTTCTGTTGTTTTAATAACTATGAGAGATGAGAGATATCGTGGCACCCTTCAGAATTATGCATACAGCTTGGCTTGATACGTATTCATTGCTGCATAAAATCAATTTATATATTCAAAATATCACATTCCTAATAATTCTGATCCTTAGAATTCTCCCTAAATGAAAATCGGAATGTAAATGAATCACATTTCGATATAGATTGCCCACTGAATATTTATGTCAATACAAGAACATAAAATAGCATTTTAAACCTTTTAGCGCTGAACTTTCGATCTGCAATATTTTAAGCATCGCCAACCATTTGTGAAAGTGCATCTGTTCCATATAACGGTTGGATTTCTCAGTTAAAATCCATTACTAGAATATAGCTCCCATCTTTACGACGAGGTTTACCCTCTGCTAGCGCCACCATAAGTTGGGTTTTATAGGTGGCGGCACTAAATTCATTAGGCGTAAGATTTCGCACTCTACTCCGGTAGACAGGTTGTTATCAGCGAACCACTTAGGGCCATATTTGAGGCCTAACTTCGCCTCACTGACTTCTGCCTTCTTCCTTACACACACACAAACACACACACACACACGCACACACACACGCACACACACACCAGCTATTTTTCACCAGCTCCAAGCCTCTTACATCATACATACATTTTTTGCCGGCTCCCGACTGCGAATTTTTGGCTCCCCAGTGGCCCATAGTAGTTACTCTTCCCTCCCGCCCCCCTTCATCCTTCCTCATTTCCACGCTACGCATTCTACCCCT
Organism: Mantis religiosa; assembly: GCA_030765055.1. NCBI lineage: Eukaryota > Metazoa > Arthropoda > Insecta > Mantodea > Mantidae > Mantis > Mantis religiosa. The sequence continues at coordinate 91,255,108 of CM060955.1, read as the reverse complement.
TCCCACCCTAACTTGACTTTTCGTGCAGAACTGAAGAGAACATATACCACTTCAGGCTCTCCATAAACCATCTCTGGTTTGAATTTCTGGCATGCTATGGCGGTTCTACGATCGAAATGTATTGAAATAGTCTCTCAGTACCATAAGGTCATTCAGTCATCGTAACAGGACAACCGTTAACGTATAAACTTTTCTTGCTGCTGTTGGCGGAAATTATGTTCTCCAATATATTATTTATAATGTTTTTACAGCGTGCCCAAGAACTGTCGTCCAAATAGGTAAGTCAGTTTCATCAGAGGAGGGAAAAGTAGCTGGTAGCGATTCTTAGTACCGGCCGTTAAATATTTCCAAGTGATACTTTGAGATACCGTTTATATAAAATCAAAGTTGAACTTTAAACCAATTTTTATCAATTTCCTCGGCAGTTTTATTTGTTCAAAATGTCCTTTGTGCCGCAGTTCTTAGCTTATTAGCATGAAAGGTTCGGAATTTAAAAATAATTACTCTGCATGGATTAAAAATAGTAAATCATTTAGCTGAAATTATTTTCCGTAACTCACATTTTAAAAAGTTTAAAAATGTAATAAAAATTACACAAAAAGTGTTTCTCTTGAAGCTAATTAAAATTAAGTAATTCCTTAATTTTGAGAGCGATACCACAAATCCCAGAGTGAAACCCTTACCATATCACAATATCCGCCTCTGTGGTGTAGGTGGTAGCGTTTCTGCCTCGCGTTCAACAGGTCCCAAGTTCGAATCTCGGTCAGAGTGAGTTATACGGATAAGGTTTTCTCCAGGGTTTTCCCTTATCCTGAAAGATGAATGCCGGGTATTACTAAGCCCCGGGGTTCATTAGAGCATAATTTCATTCATCCTCCGATATGACGTAACGTTGGAGAACGTTTTAAAAACTGTATAAAGTATAAAATCAGTTATAAGAGTTAAAAAAATGTATTATTGAAATACAGAATGTAACAAAAAGGTATGTCAAAATTTTGAGAAAACATTTCTTATGGATGATGATTTATAAATAAGGGCGATCAACTCTATGACCATCAGCGTTCTTTCAAAATCTATTTTATTTTTCTATAACTTTGCTTTGACTTTGCTTTGACTTTTCTTTGGCATTGCTCTGGCTCCGCTTTGGCTTTGCTTTGCCTTTGCTTTGGTTTTGCTCTGGCTTTGTTCTGGCTTTGCCCTGGTTCTGCTCTGGCTCCGCTTTAGCTCTGCTTTGGCTTTGCTTTGGCCTTGCTTTAACTTTGCATTGGCTTTGATGTGGCTTTGCTCTTGCTTTGCTCTGCCTTCGATCAGGCTCTGCTTTGGCTTTGATTTGGCTTTGCTCTAGCTCCACTTTGGCTTTGCTTTGGCTTTGCTCTGGCTCCGCTTGGGCTTTGCTTTGCCTTTGCTTTGGTTTTGCTCTGGCTTTGTTCTGGCTTTGCTCTGGTTCTGCTCTGGCTCCGCTTTAGCTCTGCTTTGGCTTTGCTTTGGCCCTGCTTTAACTTTGCGTTGGCTTTGATGTGGCTTTGCTCTTGCTTTGCTCTGCCTTCGATCAGGCTCTGCTTTGACTTTGATTTGGCTTTGCTCTAGCTCCACTTTGGCTTTGCTTTGGCTTTGCTCTGACTCCGCTCTGCTTCTGCTCTGGCTTCTCTCCGGCTTCGATCCTATCTCACTCTAACTTCACTCTAAATTCACTCTAAAATGACTCTGGCTTGGCTCTGGCTAGACTCCGGCCCCCGTTCCGGTCCCGCTCTGACTTCGCTCTGGCCTCACTGTAACTTCATTCTGTAACTTAACTCAGGCTTGGCTCTGGCTTCTCTCCGGCTTCGATCCTATCTCACTCTATCTTCACTCTAAATTCACTCTAAAATGACCTTGGCTTGGCTCTGGCTAGACTCCGGCCCCCGTTCCGGTCCCACTCTGGCTTCGCTCTGGCCTCACTGTAACTTCATTCTTTAACTTAACTCTGGCTTGGCTCTGGCTTCACTCTGGCAATAGAGGATAAAAAATGTTATAAGAACATAGGTTCATAAGTTGTTTACTTCCTTCTTAGAGCACTTTTTCTACAGCTGAACCCCATTCAACACTTAATGACAGAACGATGAGAAAACAGGAAATCATAGCACATGTTCAAAATGACCTCCATTAGCTCGAAGGCATATGTCAACCCACCGTCGCATGGAATCCCTAATGCGCTGAGTTAAGTCTGGAGAATTTCATACTGTCTGGCAGCCTTCCACAATACGAGCACGAAGAGTCTCGACGTCTGGAAGTTGAATTGCATAAACAAGAGTTTTCAAATGTCCGCACAAATTAAAATCTATTGGATTTAAGTCAGACGAGCGTGGAGGCCACGTAATTTGCCCACCTCTTCCTATCCATCTACCAGGAAACCTGCTATTAAGAAATCGATGGATAGAAAGCCTGAAATTAGGAATGAACTGAGTACCAGTACCAAACAAATGGACTGCGTAGCACAATGACAACGACGAATTGCATCATCTCCACTCAACTTAACCAGACGTAAAAGAGCGTATTTACTATTTTACAATTGAACCACTGTGCTGTTGTGGATTATGGCAACAGAACAGCTACGTCTTACACATCTCAACGTGTAAGCAGAGTTGTAGAAATGGTGCTCTACCACGAAATGAACAATTTCCGACCAATGTTCGTATAACGTTTTCTTCTTTTTTTAAATGCATGAAACGTTTTATGAAAGTTTTGACAAATATTTTTGTTACATCCTGTACGAAAAGGGCTTAGTGATGTAATTTAGATACAACGGTTGGTAGCTAAGTTACAAGGTATACAAGAGAGAAAGATCACTATTTTAACGAAAGTGTATCTACGTGTATATGCTTGTGTGTTGCTTTAAACGGTATGACACAAAAGTTGAGTCGTATTACCTGTACGCACTTGGACTTGTCAAGAAAAAAACGCAAACCCAAAAACCTTGTCATAGAATAATTTTCTCAAAGAAAAATCGACTCTGATTAAAACATCATATTTAATACACTTACATGGCAAATGATGTATCTTGATGTTTCTATAAGTAGTTAGGAAGTTCTCTTCGTTCTAACTGAATTTCCTACGTCTGAAAACCCGTTGTAGATAAATAAAGTTGATTATAGAATAGTTTCCGGAACATTCTTAAGCTTTTCAAAGCTGATTCTTACTCGATGTAACATTTGAGAAGACACGATACGTTTTTCTCTGTGAACGCGTTGTGTGCAGAACCTATAAAGCCCGCCTCTGTAGCGTAGATGGTAGCACCACCGACCATCACAAGCCGCACCGCAGACATTCAAGACACCGTCCACCAAGCACTCACCAGGACCGAAACCTCTCAACTGGACATACTACATAGCTTACAGCGCATCGCCCAAAACCAGGTGGACATCCAGATCGCAGTTGCAACCATCACGCACGACGCTGACTCGCTACGTGAGTACTTTACTCAAGTGCTCACGAACATTGACCACTTACAATCCACACTACTACACCTCACTGACATGACAGACCGAACAACACGCCAGCGACGCCGCCAAAATTAATTCCCAACCCAAGCACCTATGGGTGCACAGTTATGCAACATAATAAAGTACTTTCTAAACTTCCAACATCTTCTTTCTAATCCCGGCGATCCACCCAGGGCCTCTGGTCATGGTTGGGCCCACGGACATATATCAAGGAATCGTACGTGCCTTTCAGGGACCTGCATTCCCACTACCGTTACTACCGCGGCTGCATCAGGGGGACCCCAACACCTTTCTCTCCTTTCAATTCCTTCCAAATATCCTCTCCTATCGATTCAAAAAAAAACTAGATGGTAGCATGTCTGCCTCACGTGCAAGAGGTCCCTAGTTCGAATCTCTGTCAGAGTGAGTTATCTGGCTAAGGTTTTTCCGGGGTTCTCTCTTATCCTAAAAGACGAATGTCGGGTAACTCTAAGCTCCATGAACACTGCGCCCAATTGAACATCATTTCACCCATTCCATTCATCGTCCGATATGACTTTAAAAATAGTTAAATGACGTAAATTACAAACAAATAAAAAAACTATACACAAAGGAAGGCTGTTCCGGCATCTTGGGCGTAATCAAGCTCGTATTGCCTGATTTTTAAACATTCTAACAACTCCATTTCCATTTTTGCACGTTTAACTCTTGGCCCCGCCGTGGCTGAGTGGTTAAACCGCTTGGCTCTCACCAAGGTGGTCCGGCTTCGATCACAGTTGATCACAAAGTGAGATTTGTGGTGGACAACAAGGCGCTGGGGTGGATTTTCTCCTGGTTTCCCCTGCCATCTCATTCCACCGGTGCTCCATCTTCATCTCATGTATCATCAACGTCATCACCTGCGGTGCCGTATGTAGTAAAAGTGGGCATTGAACACTGCAATTTCATTTGCACGCTTAACTCTCAGTGTCAGTTCATTTCCTCAACTTTCAAATATCCTTCGATTTTTAGGTTTTTTTTTTTTTTTTTTTTTTTTCTTAAATTAAAGCATATACTGTCTATGTTGTCGATTATAATTTTATAAAAACTTGAATAAACCACACAGTAAGGTTATATATACGGAGCTGCGAAGAAGAACAGAAGTGAGATTAACTTGAGCGTTTCAAGACGGGAAGTAGACAGATCCACACCATTCCGTGAATTATAAAATCGCAAAGTTATTAATACTTGAAGCAAAGGCAAGATCGGCATATTCCTATTCGATGCATGCTCTAACCTCTCTTGTACTTCCCCAGTAACCTTCATAACACTTGCTTCCGTAGAAAATCTTCTGATAGCTCCTCAAAATCATTTTTCCTTGTAGGCCGAACTCTATTACGAATGCCATTTAGATGGTCTAAATATAGCAAATCGACATCAAAAGTTGCGTTCACGCCCACCATCTTGACAATTCTACAATTATTAACGACTTAACAAGAGAAATATGTAAGACTTGAAGCTTTCGGGGCGAGCGTTATGGATTATGACTTCACGGGTGATCAGCCGTGAAGCCATAATCCAAGAGAAATATGGCTTGTTAGTTTAACAAGATATTTAACACGGTGTTAAGCTAACACATGTTGGCGTAACGCAATTCTTTTATATATATATTGCTAAATAGACTAACAGCTGTGTTAAGTCTTAACATCTGTTGGTGTGATCAGGCATTAGTATTTAATGGTAGTTAACGTTTTCGCGTTATGCTGTTCAAATAAAAACATGCGCGTGCACACTTTTTCTAAAAATAATATTTTTGATTCCAGGGGACTCGATTTGTGTTTTCGATGAAATCACAGTATTGAATTTTGTGTCCTCTCTTTCCGGTCACTGAATTTAAAATAATATTTCAAGCCTGTTCACATAACCCGTTGGGTTGAAAACACACTGGAAATCTGCCAGATCCTGCAATAAGGATACAAAAGTATCAATTGATGACATGAAGATAAAAGCAGTCTTAGTCGCCACCTGTAATTTAAAGATTGGAAATAGTTCTCTCCGGCCGGAGGAACAAAAAAGTAAAATAACATAAAAATCTGCATACTATACCCCGGCACTTAATTTCTTAATCCGGGGTAAATATTCAGACTTTTATTCATTTATTAAAACATCAAAAACATATACAAAAACATACACAATTTACAGATTATAAATAAAATAAAAAATATATTAAAAATAAAAAATAATTTTTACAAATATTTTAAAATATACTCTAATCAAACAAAAATCCACACCAAATTTCTAATCCGTCCCTTTCAAAATTTTATAAACTTAATTTAATTTTATAACAAACATTTCAAACATACTTAAAAATATTTTAAACAAAAAATATAATATTACTGGTTTCCAGTAACACATAACTGGTAATTCAGTTATTAACTTAACTATATTTAAATTTCCCCATAGTAAAATATTGCCGCCGGTAGCCGGCGGCCACCATTGGTACTGGTATCCAGCACTGCTGTTTAACAAAACAAAAATATCCTAACCACACAAAGCTATAAATTACAGATTAATTAATTACCAACCATAAATTTTGAAAATAAGCAATTATTAATTTACCTACTTTCAAAGATTAATAAAATATTCTTACAATTCATTATAGTTTAAAAGAACAAAAATATTATTAACAAAATTATATAACATTTCAAAATCATTATTGACAATCATGAATATAGTCATTTATAACTTAATATATATACAACTTTACTCTAACTTCCTGAAATATTATTTATAAAATTAATATCACAATTAAAATTTAAAACCAAGAAAAATTTTAATACACGAAATTAATTTCCACTTCCAATTAAAACATAGATTTTAATAGATAAATTTTATTCTTCGCCGCTGGTGTTGATATACTCGCAGCCATCTCCTCCATGGTCACATGCCGTAGGACGTCGACTATTTCTGATTTGCCGTCCTCTGGAAGCTCCACCTTTGTAGATAAATTATGCGGATCCCTTGGTGATCTCTTGTGCCTAATTCTCTTACTTTCAGCCCAATCTTATCATCATATTAATATAATATAATATTATCCTCAATTGATATTTATTTCTTCCTTTTTCTTGAATATCCTCTTCTATAACGTCTGGATTCATATTACGATTAGTTATATCATCGCCTATATTCCGTAATCTTTCAGATCTTCTTACGAAAACTTCCTCTTGTACCGGAACAATTACTCTTTGTGGAATTTTTATTTCAATTGCTTGTTTACTAATTGTATTGGCCATTGATTGTATTTGGCAAAATAAATCTTTATCTCGAATAATATCATAAATCCTATAACCCTGTAATGATCTTCTTTCTTCCTCAATTAAATGTGCATTTGCGTCCGCAGGAGCACTGCTTTTCAATGGTTAAAAAAAAGAAAGTTGTCAAAATTGGTGAAATGGTTTTCCGGATCACGCAAAATTTTTAGTATTTTCGCGAGCCAGTATTGCGATAGCGCGGCTCACGCGCACAAAGGGACAGATAGGCCAGCGCGGAGATAAAAGGCTTGCCGAAACAGATAAAGTTAGATGACTAGAAGGTTCGTGTTTCGTCTACAGTCTGATTTTTAAAAGAAGATACGTGAAGGTCATCTGTTTCTCCACTTGGGCAGTGCAATGTTGCCCACCTCTCAACACTCGAAACATAAACAAGGGTTCGAGTTATCTCACCTCAACAAAAAATATGCACAGTTAACCTGTATTAGCCTACTTGAAAAATAGAAATAAGTTGTTCACACATTCACTGAGTTGTCGGGTCTTCACATGTGTAAGTTCTTTTAAATAATTATTTGCTCTATGTAACTAATATTCCATACATACCCTTATTGTTGCTATGCATCGTAAGTTGACATTCTCGCACTAGTGCGGTAAGTATTTCTCCATAGCAACACATACAGGCGATGCAGGTTCTAAAATCTAACATTTATCTTGAATTATTCTTATTAATATTTCAGCTATGTCTTAAATACTAAACTTCAGATTCATATAAATACACATATGGCAAAACCTAATGTGCAACACACATGTGGTAAGCACGAGAATTGAAAAAACTCGGTGCAAGCGGCTCGTTTTTTCAAACCTTTCCTAGTTCCGTATACATTAGTATCTATTAGTGGCTTTGCTAACTGACATGTTCATATCAACGCCACCGATATGCCGGAATTTTGACCCACAGGAACTCTTTTACGTGCAAGCATATCTACTGACATGGGACTGTCGCTTTTGGATAAAAGGAATAAGCTTTTCATTGATAACGAGACATCTCTCGTCTTCCTGTTGGAAGAATTCTCTAAGGGAACAGACAAATTCTCTAGCTTGCCTGTGCAACGTAATAACCCGACCGTAAGCTGATCTTTGCCTTGGGCCATGATTTCTCGGTTCACCTCTAATCCTACCCCCACTACGCGTTGCTTCTATAAAAACGTATTTTAATTGTGTTTTAACAAAGTAGGCTAACAATACATAACGCAACTAGGCAAACTCTTTTTTGTGTAATTTTACGTCCTACAACGTTAAGTCATATCGGACGATGAATGGAATGGGGGTCATCAGCGCCCTTTAAAAAACTAGTCATGGCAAAAGCCAGATATAAAACTTTCTAAAAACTATACAAGTGTAACAAAACCTATTAAAAATACACGTACATAAAAAACATTAATTAAAACCTACTAAAAGTTTCGTTCACTAAATCCTAAACTCTAAACTAGACAAGAATCTAAAAACCTTCTCCACGCGTCTCCACGCACGGCCTACACGTGGGTGGGCCTGTTGACCGTCTCCCTCAACCACGAAGAGGAGCCCACACGAGGGAGACTGTTGGCTCGGGACCTCGGGTGCGCCAAACCCGTACCTACCGAAGTAGGCCCCTGGGGGGAAATGGGTGAAATGATGCTCAAATGATCCCAGGGTCCATAGAGCTTAGAGTTACCCGACATTCATCTTTCAGGATAAGGGAAAACCCCGGAAAACCCTTATCCAGGTAACTCACCCTGACCGAGATTCGAACTCGGGACCTCTTGAACGTGAGGCAGACATGCTACCATCTACGCTACCGAGGCGGGCTAGGCACACTCTGTTTGCCGCATACAACTAGCGATAACTGAGATGAGCAGTATGTGATTCACCCACTTCACCAGTGTATCCAATCTAGCAACCTTTGTTTACGTTACCATACGACCTTCCCTTCTTTATCCTTAACGTCCCTTGCCTGATGACCTTCACGTACCTTCTTTTAAAAATCAGACTGTAGTGCCGTCTTGATAGAGAACATTCTACAAACGTCTAGAAATAGAGTGGATCTATAAAAAGGAGCTGCGATCGCCAGTTAGAGACAGAGTCGAGAATCGTGTGCCTGCAGCTGTGTTTTGAAAGTGAACTCTTTGTTTGTGGTCGATGGCCTTGACGATCGTATTTGTGTATGTTACGTAATCCTGCTACTTTAAGAGGCGCACAAAGTGTATTTCTACGGAAATAAATAACATTTTGAATTTCTGCAAATTGGACTTTTAATTCTACCAATCCACTAGATATCAGTATTACAGAATGAGCGTGTAGCATTGGCAAACAACGCGATGAATTTTTTTTCCTTCTAAAAACATCGAATAGAGGCAAGAATGACTATTAAATAAACTTCGGAAACAAGATAGTTGGCAACACTGCTACTGTGAGCAACCGATCGAAGAAATCTATATGACCTAAATATTCTGCTGAAATATCCTCTTTTTTTGTTCATTAGTTTGTTCTTGTGCTATACCTAATTTAATTTCTGGAACTGCTACGATTTTTTTCTTTTTTCTCCACACCCCAATACAACAAAAAAGTAGCTATGGTTGCTGATAAACCCAATTTGCTTTCGATTTAATTAAATCTTTTAATGAATAGGTTCGATATTACATCTAGCGGAACAGATATTCTTGATTTATCAAGTTAATTTCGGCCGTAGCTCCCTCTGCATACGTGTTTCATAAAACGAGCGAGTTTACTTAATGTTATTGTTGGTACGCCTGCTCCTTTCTTCTATCTATAATGAACACATATTTCAGTTCGGTGCCGCTTGCAGTTGTTAACTGCTTTTGGGCTTCGCTTGGAAAACAAATGCCCCTTTGTATGTGGCTACGTAACTATAGCAGCGCATGTAATAAGTTGAGAAGCGAGGTATTGTAATAACACAGCTCTCATACGACTAAAAGCAAGAAATTATTTAAATAACAGCCAGTCCATTTGCCGAAAAGGTAAAAGAACAAAACCTCGATTGAAAATGTTAACGCTACAAAGAACACGGCGAAACACGTTACACAATAGAGAAGCAGAGTTGCCACTACCACCAATTTGCAGAGCTGCTACAAAATAAATACTTTGGAAAGATGTAGGGCTGCCACAACTGTACTTTGTTGAACCTATGCACTGTTGTAAGTTAGAGAGTGTATACATAATTGATTCAACATTTGTACCAGCTGATACCTGGTAGTCCGTAAGTTGGGGCCTATATCTAAAATAGCTCAATAGTACATCGTTCTCCTCTACTTCAGTGATTAACATCTGTGTGCTTATCATACTGAAAACTGGGGTTCGATCTTCCATGGTGACAATCTTGGGGATTATCGTCCCAGTGATCGCCGCAAGAGGCAATACCGGCTGCTCCGCATGGCCTGCGGGCACTACCGTTAACCCTAAGGTAGATCTACCAACCTCAAAATTAAACCACCCAAGAACTAGTCTAGAAAATAAAAATTGTGTTTTCCTCTTCCTAAATTTTAATCGCCACCAGTGGTGCACAATGGGTCGTTGCACCTGTATTCTCAACCGTTGAGGAGCTAATGCTACCTTCTTTCTTTCCCCACCTAAATTTCACCCGTCATCCTAGAAAACCCTTATTCCTGTCATTACGTGGTTAAGTCCTTTCTAGGACAGGTACACGAATATCACACCTTAGAGCTGTCCCTCACTTCATAACACACGAAGAAGAGGATCTCAGCCTGTCAGCAGCACAACGACGACGATCTTTGTATCTTTAATAATTCATTGTCCTCCTACATTTTCATTCGAGAGTTGGCTGATAAGTCCCGGACCTCACATAGAGATGGCGCCTCTGGGCCAGTTTGACAGATAGCATCATATTATTTAACACTAAACCAGCTCCTATCCATAGTTGCAGATCAATCGCTTGTTTAGTTTTTGAATGAACCGCACTTTAAGGCAAGTGTAGAGGTTTCAGGAAAATGGAGGATTTGCAAAAACGAGCAGTGATTAAATACTTACATTTGAAAGGCTTGACGCCTAAAGAAGTCAAGGAGGAAATGGACAGTACATTGAAAGACTCTGTTCCTTCACATACAATGATTAAAAGGTGGGTTGAAGAGTTTAAAATGGGACGTACGAGCACTAGTGATGAGCCTTGTATTTATTATATTTATTTCATCCTTTGGAACATAATACATATGTTATAGGACACGTCAGTTCAAGATACAAAGATAAATATAAAATGTTACGAAGACTAAAAACTGTAACAGATACAGGATCCAACAAAAGTCTAAATTAGAAAAGCAAATAAATATTGTCAAGAGATTGTTGGTTACAATTTCTAACATAGTCAATTTTTCATCATTTATACTACTTGTACATAGTCAATTCTACAAAATTAGAATCTAATTTACAGAAACTAATTTACATAGTCAATTACAGCATTAGAAACTAATTTACATAGTCAATTACAGCATTAGGAACTAATTCTACACATGATCCCTTAATCAGCTTAATGAATTTATCACTTTAAAGTATAATTAAAGCTGCAATGTCATAATTAGTTTAAGTTATATAAACATTTATTTATTTATTAGTAAAGTCTTTAACTTCCATTTAAACTGCTGTTTTGAGATGCTAGCTATTGATTTAATATCAGATGGCAGTTTATTGTAAAGCTTAATTCCTAGTATATGTACATCCTTTTGAGAGACAGTTTTAATTACACTATCTCTATAGTAATTCATATTGGTTCTGGTGTTATGTTCATGTACCTGACTGTTTTTAACTGGATTATACTTGTCCAAAATAAATATTATAGCTGTATAAGCATACAGAGAGTAGATGGTGATTATTCTTTTATTTATAAAGGTATCCCTGCAAGATTATCTTGCTTTTAGATTATACATGACCCTAACACACTTTTCTTGGTAAATAAGCAGTTTATCCATGTGTGTTTTGACTGCTGAACCCCATATTTCTATTCCATAGATTAGATATGGATAGATACATCCATAGTACATTAATTTTACGATGTTTGTATTGTTGTACTTGCTAAAATATCTTAAGAGATATAAAGATTTACTAATTTTTCCGCATATGTTTTCAATATGATCAGCCTAAGTTAGTCGATTATCTAACACAATACCCAAAAAAACCTCGTTCTGGACGTTCTGTATTTTATTTATCTATTTTATTTTATTTACGCACTCCAAAGTTGTCATATCAGACGATGAATGGAATGAGTGAAATGATGCTCAAATGAACCTAGGGTCCATAGAGCTTAGATTTACCTGACATTCGTCTTTCAGGATAAGGGAAAACCTCGTAAAAAACCTTATCCAGGTAACTCACCCTAGCCGACAGACGTCCTGTAGAAGTCACAACTCCAGAGATCATTGAAACGTCCATAGCTCAATACTGGAAGACTGCTGATTAAAGTTGCTTGAGATAGCAGAGCCTGTAAACATCTCAAAAGAACCTGCAGGTAATATTTTAAGTGATGCTCTGGGTTTTCACAAGCTCTGTGCAAGATGGTTGCCGCGTTTGTGGACACCTGATCAAAAGTTGCAAAGAAAAACTGTTTCTGTTAAGAATTTGGAGCTCTACCATAAAAATTCCAGTGAATGCTTTAGAGGACTTATTACCATGGATAAAACTTGGGTATATCACTACACTCCAGAAAGTAAATCCCAGTCAAAACAGTGGATTGCAGCAGGTGAACCAACTCCAAAAAAGGCAAAGTCAATTTTGTCAGCTAACAAGGTTATGGCGAGTGTTTTCTGGGATTCACAGGGAATTATTTGTATTGATTACTTGGAAAAGGGTAAAAGTATCACCGGTGACTAATACGCAAACGTACTGCAACGTTCGAGTGATGAGGTGAAAAGAAGAAGACCTCATTTGTCAAAGTAAAAGATCTTGTTTCTTCACGACAATGCTCTAGCCCATCGTTCAGTAATTGCAATTGGGAAAAATGTGCAAACTAAAGTTCGAATTGCTTGAACATCCACTCTATTCGCTAGATCTAGCATCCAGTGACTACCACCTGTTCCATAACCTCAAACAAATTCTTGGAGGACGAGATTTCACAGCAACGAGGAGGTCATTGATGTGGTAAATAGCTATTTTGAGGACCATGATAAATCACACCACGGAGATAGTTGAATTAAATTGGATCACTGATATGACAAATGTCTGGAGATTATGTCGAAAAATTAAGAAAAAAATTATTGTGAGGCCCACGACCTATAAGCCGACCCTCATTTTTTACGTTCAGATAAGAAATTTACAGAATTTAAAACACAATTTTAAAAGCACCATTGAGAGAAGCTGCGGTGGCTTCAGTAGCCAATACAAGCACTTGATTGTCTATTTATTCACAGAAGTTTCAGTAGCAACTACAGTTTAATACTTTGCCGCTCCTTTGACTCGGGGTGGATGTCACACCCTGCCCTGGGCGGCCCCGGGTGACGGACAACCCCAAATGATGAGGACTCAGTGACGACAAAGGACAAGACAGGCAACAACAATGTAGAGATTTACTTTAGTATATTATTCATATGTATTTACTAATAAGAAATAATAATAACAAACAATAATAATAATAATAATAATAATAATAATAATAATAATAATAATAATAATAATAATAATAATAATAATAATAATAATAATAATAATAATAATAATAATAATAATAATAATAATAATAATAATAATAATAATAATAATAATAATAATAATAATAATAATAATAATAATAATAATAATAATAATAATAATAATAATAATAATAATAATAATAATAATAATAATAATAATAATAATAATAATAATAATAATAATAATAATAATAATAATAATAATAATAATAATAATAATAATAATAATAATAATAATAATAATAATAATAATAATAATAATAATAATAATAATAATAATAATAATAATAATAATAATAATAATAATAATAATAATAATAATAATAATAATAATAATAATAATAATAATAATAATAATAATAATAATAATAATAATAATAATAATAATAATAATAATAATAATAATAATAATAATAATAATAATAATAATAATAATAATAATAAAGGTAATAACCATAGAATTGAAAGATTATATATGTAAATAAGTGTAAATAAAGTAAATATTGTCCCTACGTGTACATTTCTCTCTCCCTTCCACTCCTAGGTTTATTGTTCAGGACCATCGGCGGCTTGCCGAAGAGCTTTTTAGACACAGCGCCCTCTTCAGCTGAAGCCTCAATTACGGTAAGGTACCACAAATTTCACTAGCATGACACCCAAACCTTGCTCCTTTGCATGAGCATGAATAACCACCACTAAGTCCCTGGTCAGGACCTACGTCATGGCCAGTACCTATTTCCCCACTCTGTCCGTATGCTCTCTTGTATGCGGACGTCTATTTAGTAATCACACACTAACTTCCGGGTTGCTTCGGCGGTACCGGATACCATCTACCACTTTTCCTACCCATCACTTTAGTGTAGCTTAGTGCATGGCAGGGGAGGCGACGTAGATCCCTTTCGGATGATCGCCACCGAGTGGCGATTCACCCATTTGGAAGAAAAAAAATCGGCCACGTTCGTTAGTGTCTGGTGTTTAGTGGCGCAGAGGATTGTGGGTTCGAGTCCTGCTTGAGCGGTCATGTGTGTCACAAATGAGGAAAACTACCTAGGAAAAAGAAATAAAAATGAAAAACTAACCAAAGAAAAAATTATTTAAAACTGAGAAAGACCACAGCCATCATGACATAAATTGTATCGCCTCATAATTTTCCCAGCCAGCTATGTTATTCAGCTATTTTATATTCGTTGTATATAACTTCACTCAGAATTTTATCAGCAGCAGTGGCAGTGATATTTTTCACTTCCTTTCATTTAGAAGTCGCATTCCATGTAATAAATTTTTGTGGTAATAGCTTTGATAGGCAATTAAATTGGTATATATCTAATAAAACACCCACTTCTGATGCTCTAGAAATGTTCAACGGTATGCGATACGCACTTCGAAACATTCAGACATTTTCTCCTACTAAAATTTTGCACAGAATACAAAGCCAAACTTTTCCGAAGTGTTTCATTAACTCTAAATTAGCTTACGTGCCTCAAACCTGCATTCCTAAACTGAAATTGCTGACAAATCTCCCTGGCATATAAGAGGGAGAGACCTAATGTTTTATCGTATGGTTATTTTCCATCCACAAATCTCTAGTTAATAAGTAGGAATTGTTTCTACCTCAGTTGTAATACTACTGGCAATATTTTCCCCTCACAACTACAGTTTAAATCTTTCACGTAGAATCAATTAATAGCGTTATTTATCTTTTCTTTTTTCCTTTCTTTTTATTCTTAAATTTACGTGATCCATCGTTAAGTCATATCGGACGCTAAATGAAATGGGTGAACTAATGCTCAAATGAGCCCAGGGTCATCCGACTTTCGTCTTAAAGGATAAGTGAAAAAACCTTACCCAGGTAACTTACCCTGACCGACATTCGAACTCGGGACCTGTTGAAGGCTACCGTGTACGCTACCGAGGCCGTCATTGAATACAACATTCTACTGCAAAATCAAAAACTATTTGAATAAAGGGAATGAGAATGATTAATTATTGAATGTGTTTTCTTTGCATGATCCGTCTACTCTATATATTCTATTTCATTGCAGCATTAGCTTCCACTAACTCATTATTGACTCTTTAATAATTGTCCCCACCACTCTGGAATTACTCACAAAATTGCGTATCAGCAGCTCCTCTAATGCTATTTTAAATATTGTGAAGAACTGCTGCTATATTCGGTGATCATTGAACAATAAATAAACATAAAATCCGTAACGCAACAAATCATTACTGTACGAGGGCTGTTCAATAAATAATGATCACAATTCTTTTTTACAACGTACCTTTACTGTTCTTCATAATTTTGATGGTCCTTCTCAAAATAGTCTCCCCTGAATGCGGTGCACTTGTCCCAGCGTTTCTGCCAGTCTTCAAAGACATGCTGGAAACCATTTTAGAGAGATCCTTCAAAATCGCTTCCGCAGCCTTCACCACTGCTTCTGATAATGGATAATGCCTCCCACGAAGACGTTTCTTCAACTTAGGGAATAAAAAAGTCACATGGGGCTATATCCGGACTATAGGGAGGGTGAGGGATGCACTTCACATTGATTTTTGCAAGATATTCAGCAACAACATTGGCAATATGCGATCGCGCATTATCGTGGTGCAGCATCCAGCCTGCTTCACGGAAATGAAGTCTTTTGCGTCCGATATGTACTTGCAATGTTTTCAGGACATCCCTCTAGTAATGTCCAGTTACTGATGTGTGTGCAGGTACAACATAATGATAAACCATTCCATGAATATCAGAGAATGAGATGATCATAACTTTCCCAGCAGAAGCAACCACGTTTGCCTTTTTGGGGGGTTGGTGATGAAGGAGATTTCCACACTGAGCTTTGCTGTTTGCTCCCAGGATCAAAATGATGTAGCCAATCTTCATCAGCAGTGATTACTTTTGGAAGAAACTCCGGATCTTCCTCTAACATTAAATTTAACTGCATGTTACCTCCAATGCAGCGGTAGGCGATACTGAACATGTCTGAATTTACCTGGTTCTCACAGGCGGGAATCAGGAGTACCAACAATGAAACTATGGGTGTTGACTTGGTGGTTTACCGGGCGAGGATCGGAATGTGGTCGGGTCTGCGCTCACGGGGAGCAGGTAGTCAGCGTGAAGGTACTACGGAAACTTCACAGAGTTATTTTGTAATTTTTGTGTTAGTAACTTTACTAGTGATAGGCGGAATTGAGATTAATCCAGGACCTGTAGCGGACGAACGATGTGGGAGCTGTATTAAAGTTCTGAGGACCGGACTTATGTGCAGTAATTGCTCGAAGTGGTTCCACTTTGGCTGCCAGAAAGTGAAGAGGGACATGAACATCGAGGAAACCTGGGAATGTAAGGAATGCAGGGGAGCCAAGACCGTCACCGCAAATCAGAGGAAACTGGAGCAGCTTCAAGAAGAAGCACGGGAACTACGTATTAAGCTACAACAGGCGGAAGATATCATTCGGAGGCTCGAAGCTGAAAACCGTCAACTGAAGGAGCAGGGGGAAGAAAGAGTAAAAGAAGAGGAGAAATCTAGCCTTATAGTCGGTGACTCTATTGTGAGACATGCTGTAAATCCAACGGCGGAGGTAGTTTGCTATCCTGGCATAAGAGTTGACGGTCTGCTGAGGGAAATCGAGAGTAAGCAAGAGGAGATGGAAGGCAACTATCGGACAATCGTATTACATGTTGGGAGCAATGACTTGCGGAGAAGTGTTAACTATGTGTTGGGTGACATGTACGACTTAGTTAAAAGGACAAAACAGCTGTTTCCTTCAGCAAAAATAGTCGTCAGTGGAGTACTAAGACGACGCGACTCCAGCTGGAGAAAGGTGATGCAGGTAAATGAAGCTTTTTCATGGGTAGCGGAGCGACTGGGTGCTCAGTTTCTTGACCCGAATTCGTGGATTGAAGACTGGGACTATGGACGGGATGGAGTACACTTGAACCGAAGAGGATCGTCAAAGCTGGCAGCTTTGTTCGCGAGGGTGACGAAGTGGGCTGACGGCAACGAGCATCAAGGGCAGCAATGACACCAACTTCAGGAAAACGTAGACTTTCAGGTAGGGGCTGATTCCTTAAGGCTGCTACAGGTAAATTGCCGTAGTATTATGAATAAAATTGTTGAGTTTTGGAATTTAGTAGAAATATGCAATCCAAGTGTCATTATTGGTACGGAATCATGGCTGAATATTGACATTAATGATTCAGAAGTATTCAGAACAGATTACAGTGTGTTTAGGAGGGACAGGGATGGAAGGGGAGGGGGAATCTTTATTTGCGCTAAATCAGAGCTAAACAGCAAAGCATTATGGGTAGAAGAAGAGGTTGAGATTATGGCAATCGAAATTATTGATCAAGCAAACAAAGGAAATAATTTAACAATAATAGCTTGCTATAGACCACCTGGAGAAACTGATTATGCTACACTTCATAAACTAGTGGAGAAAATCTCTTCCGAAGGGGGAAAAAAATGTTATATTAGCAGGGGATCTAAATCTGCCAAATGTAAACTGGGACGGACAGTTAATAGGAGGTGAAGTTCAAAAGCTCGTTAACTTTCTGGTTTGGGAGCAGGGGTTATTTCAAGTAGTGAAAACTGTTACTCGACAAACAGCATTACTGGACGTATTTTTATGCAAACCTGAGTCATTGTTTTCTGCATGCAATGTCTTGCCAGGTATAAGTGACCATCAGTGTGTGCAATTAGACATAAACTGGAAAGGGCAGACAAACCGGTTTGAAACGGAACAAGTAATTAGTTGGGATTTCCATAGGGCGAACGGGGAGGCTATCCAAACATTTCTCCGGGAAAAATATGGGATATTTGTAAAATCTGCCAGTAGTGTAAATGAAGCATGGGTTAATTTCAAAACACTTATCCTGGAAACAATTAGAGAACACGTACCTTTTAAAGTTATTAAACATAAAGCGGATCCAGAATTTTATACAAAATGTATTAGGAAACTTAAAAGAAAGACTAGGCACGCTTATAATAAGAGGAAGATATCAGAATGGCATCTTAACAAATTTAAAGAATTAGCTAAACAATTACAAGACGAAAAGTTGCAAGCGCAGGAACGATTCTTAGATAACGTTTTTAGCGGGACAAATAATTGTTGGAGATCATTTTACAATTATGTAAAAAGACGCAGGGGAAATAAAGAGAGCATACCAGATTTTAACGTTAATGGGATAGATGTATTAAGTGATAGGGACAAAGCTAATATATTAAATTCGCATTTTGTATCGGTTTTTCTTAAATCCGACGATAGTTCCGAACAGGAAATTGGGGAGAGTGGAGAAACGATTTTTCAAATAATGGTGCCCAAATTACGCAAAAGGATTAAGATGCTGCAAAACCGAAAATCAAGGGGACCAGATAATATACCTACTGAAATATTAAAGCTTGGGGGTGAAGCCATGATTCCCTATCTAATGCTCTTGTTCAACATGTCAATTAACAACTGTGCCTTACCGGAAGACTGGAAAACAGCTATTATAATTCCGATTTATAAAGGCGGTAATAAAACAGAAATAAATAATTATCGGCCAGTTAGTCTAACTTCAGTAGTATGTAAATTAATGGAGCATTTAATTGCAGAATATATACGAGAGGAGTTAGAAAATAAAAAGTGGTTTAATGAAGCGCAACATGGATTTAGACCTGGGTATTCGTGCGAAAGTCAAATTACTTCATTATTTCAAGATTTGGCAGATGAGGTAGATGCAGGGGGAAGAACTGATGCAGTGGTAATTGACTTTTCTAAAGCTTTTGATGTAGTGCCACATAGTTTACTTATTTGTAAGCTAGCTAATACAGGAATTGACAAACGTGTAGTATTATGGGTTAAACATTTTTTGAAAGGGAGAACGCAAAAAGTTAAAGTAGGTAAAGAGCTGTCTGATAGTGGAACTGTAAGTTCGGGTGTGCCACAAGGCTCAGTACTAGGGCCTTTACTGTTTCTCATTTTTGTTAATGACATTGCTGTTAATATTAACTGCCAGATAAGGTTGTTTGCAGACGATTGTATCATTTATAATAAAATTCGGAATACAGTGCATGAAACCGCTCTTCAGGATGATTTAAATGAAATCTGTAATTGGGCTGCGGCTAACAAAATGTCAATTAATGCCAAGAAAAGTAAGTCGATTGTTTTTAGTAGAACTAAGGGCAAAATTATTGTTAACTATCACATGGGAGGGTTGCAAATTCCACAGGTGGACAGCTGCAAATACTTGGGAGTGTACCTGGCAAATAATGCTGGATGGGACGAACAAGTAAATTCCACAACTAGGAATGCGTGGAAGGCATTACATTTCGTAATGAGAATATTGAAAAAGGGGAGCGCTAGGTCCAGGGAAATTGCCTACAAGGCCTTAGTGCGGCCGGTTATGGAATATGGAGTAGCATGCTGGAACCCGTATAGAGCTAACCAAATCGATCCATTAGAAAAAATACAGAAGAGGGCAATAAAATTCATAAAAAGAGGCAAGTATTTTGGGCCTATAAAAGGAGATGAGACTAAATGGGAGGAATTAAGAATTAGGCGTAAAAAACATAGGTTGGTAGCGTTATTCAAAGCTAATGCTGGTGTAAAGGCATGGGTGGACGTTAGTGTAAGGTTAGATAATCCGGATTATTATGGACGAAACGATCATAGGTATAAAATTAAGGGTAGAAGATACAGAACCGACGTAGGAAAATTTTCTTTTGTTAATAGAACCATTGAAGAATGGAATGAATTGCCTGTAGCAGTCTTTCAGGGCTGTCCCCTGTCGTTGAAGAAATTTAGAAAAAATCTAGATGGTTTATAGTTTAACTTTTGAATTATAATGGTATATAATATGTAAATAGAGAAGTATTTAGATAAGTTTTAAGTGACTAAAGTAAAATAATATCATGTTTGTATTGTTTACTGTATTATTGTTGTAAATCTAGTATATGTAATTTGATCTGTATTCTTAACTCTGCCACCGGGTAGTACCCAATTGCAGTTAATAAATACATACATACATACATTACGGCTTGTTTGTTTCACATTAAGCTAACGGAAAATAGTACGACTGTTTTTTAGTGCGAAAAATTATGACCATAAAAGGATTATGATCACTCTTTATTGAACAGCCCTCGTATCTTCAGCCCCCTATATGTAATGGTTAAGTACGTAGTTCGACCAAGATTGACGCGACGCGGTACTTGCATGTAGCTTGCCTTCACGTAGTCGTGATGTTTTACGGCGGTAAAGTGCTGTGTAGTACTGTTGCTGTAAGCTCTTAACTCGAGAAAAAAAAAACAGACGAAAATGACTGTAAACAAGCAAACAACTCACAGGAACCTGTATGAGAAGACAGTCATTGTAACTTTCTTATTCGAAATCCCGAATGGAAGTTTGTCACGATATTCCTGTACAATATGTTTAGTGTCCATAACTGATGAAAGGTCTGAACCATGAAAATCATACACTCCTGCAACACGTGAAAACACAGCCTCCTCAAAAGTGAAAATACAGCTCTGGGTTTCCCAAAGTGGCAGCACTGAATGACTCACAATATGACAACGCGGCGTATATAATCGGGCCAGTGTACATCCAAAAATTACAGAAGACAAGACCAAAGTTTACCTCAAACTTCTTTATTTTCATTCAAAGGTTTTGGTGCAATGCTAACGTACAATTACTTCCTTTTTACACAAATATACAGCTTCAACTCTCTTTAATTCCTTTTTAGCACGCACCATCTTGCGCTGCTAATAACTATCTGACGTACAAATGGTTTACCTTTCACACGAGCTATACACCGACTCTGTACACAGCTGCGATATTCGTTCGTAAACTGCTTCACAGTGTGTTCAACTGCCCGTCGAATCCTCAAGCAGGAGCCACACTTAACGAGCTCGTGATCTACTTCCAGCACCGTTCTTGGCCTGCCGACTCCTGATCACGAAGCTTGGAAGTACCACACTTCTCTGCACTACTCTGTTGACTCACACAACTCAACTGACCGAGTAACTCTTGAACTGCTTCAGTGCGCCAAATCCTTACCACGGAACCCTACTCGCTGACTAATACTCGAAGCTCAAAACAAACAGAAGCAAACTCTTAACTCACTACACTGTCTACCAGGCCTCACGTCGGCGTTTATACAGTCCATCGGGCGCGGGAGACCGTTTCAGAAGTCGAATGTCCTTGAATTACATTCTGGAACAGCATCGAACGGTATTTCCGCAGTAATACGACTCGCTGAGGAACGTTAGCTTGCGGCTGTCCTTAAAGGTGCGTTAATCTCTAACGGCAGACTCACTTCCGCCTTCAGTTATTGGTCGCCCCATGGAAGGCACAATGCTCCGGCCCCTCCCACTGGCAATAAACAACAGCGGAACATTTCTCCTACTCCCTCTCAACTCCCACAAGGCAAATCCATGAGTGCGACAACGTGGCAATATTGAGACTATATAACTGCCGCGAGTTTCCCGCGAACTGAAAGATCATGCGATGTGTTTTTCAATTCGCGTGATAAATTATTCCATTAAACTTCAAAGTAATTTCAGAATAAACCGTATTTAAGATGTTCTGGGTCCAAATTTTATCAGTGGAAAAAGGGTTGCTCAGGCACGTATTTAGAAATCAATTTCCGGGGGGGGGGGGGTCGAAACAATCTACGTTGAATTATTTGCTTTTAATAAATGAGTAATCAGGGATGTGGATTTATCATGTTAGTAAAAAATAAAAACACATGTAATATATTACATTCACATGACTTTCTCCACCCAAGCTTCTACAAATTGTTCTTAGAAAAGTTTGCTTTTGTCTTGTTTCTTTGGATAAAGCCTGTAGAAAGGCCTTGTACATTGCACATGTTTTGTTATTATTCCTGGGGTAAAGTGATATAAGCAGTAATCAGATATTTAAAAAGCGAACCACTGATTGATGCATTTCAAGTATTACTTCTCCTTGAATGAAAAAGAGAATAAGAACTTAACAGTTAAAAATTACATACCTTTAAGTAAGTATCTGGGAATTCCAATCAACAAATTATAATATATCGGAATTGGGTAACTTTGCAATACATTATTGTATTTGACATTATTTTTGTATTTTAACGAGTTCTACAGCTGCTGTGCAGTAACTTTTCGTTTATCTCTTAAATAACTTAATGTTTGCCTGACAGTGAATAGAGACGTTAAGATGAGAAGCTGGAATAAACTTTTCCGATTTATTTTAAACTAAGTTTTATTTCAAATATTTAGTAAAAGTTTGAAATGATAATTCATTTGCGGGGGGGGGGGTCTGGACACCCTGAACCGCTTCCTTAAATACGTCCTTGGGGTTGCTTAACAAACCTAAAGAGCAACGACAAGCAAAATTTGAAAACTCTGTCACTATTTTTTTTTTGGGGGGGGGGGGGGGAGAAGAATCGACGCATTGAACTGAAATACAAATAGACACAGTAAATTGGAGAAATTGTAAATACATTTTATATAAGGAATGTCCCTATAATTTTTATTTATATGTATATATGTGTTTGTTTCATGTTATGCAACAACCAATATAATATTAACCTGGAAACCCTCGGAATTCGTAACTGCCACTCCCCAAATTAAGTCTGAAGCAGTGGTCATGTACTTCCGATAATTTTGAAATCCCGTTGGAGTTCTGCTTCGCTGTTTATGGAAAGCCTCAACAGAGCTGCTAAGTAAATCGGCTGTACTTATTCTTTCTCCCAACTCCAGAGGCGCTATGTTCCAGTGAACGAATGCACTTTAGTGGTAAATTCATTATGGTAATTGCTTTTTATTTTGAAGGTTTTTGACACACGTGTATTACTGTACTTCTAACTTAGGACTGGTGGTGTGAACTCTGAATATACCTTGGAATACTTGTGGTCAGGGTCTACCTGGGGACCGAAGTGCCCCCCTAAATCCCGGGGAGCCGCAAGCGAATACTCTAATTAGAGCGTAAATGAAGCAACGAATGTATAACACAGTTCTGTTCCTTACATATATCTACAAAGACGATATGTCTTCTTGTGATTGGGTTATAAAATGGAAAAAGCTGCTCTTCCCTTTTATGTAAAGTGATATTTACTTTACTACAGAGTTAACGACATATTTCTTCTTCTACGCTCAAAAGAATCCGCTTACTTTGAGAAGCTTAGTTGCTGTTTAGTACGGTAGGTTATGAACTCTTGCCTTTGCTAATGCCTGACTGCAATCACCTGTTGCTTTTCCTATACAATATTGAATGGAGAGCTATCGAAAATAACTAGGTAGCCACTTCCACTAATTTTGTGGCTTTGTTGCCGATAGTCTCTGACCACATGATGAGGCAAAATTATTCACAAACAAGGTATCAACAAGCAATATTTCTAAGCTCTTATAGCTCCGCTGCATGATAGCAATTCTGTTGCCGATAATGCTAAGTACCGTGGATTATTGGAGTGAAGTTTCACTTGCTATTTATTAGAATTGTATACCTGTTTGCTTCTGGGAAGAAATGAGAACATAAGGCTGACATTTCTTATATAATTTGTTCAAGACGCAAAGAAAAGTCATAAACTCGGATAATCAGTTAAAATATCGATAGTGAAAATGTTTGTAGATGGCAGTCAAATGGCATATCTCAAACTACACATACATCATAATCCTTCCTACTAAGTGTGATTGTACTCGGATTATGTGTACTTCTACTAATTGTTCTGAATGCTTATTGATAACCGAGACACATTTTGTTTCTTGATTGTCCGCATTATGCTCATGGGCGTCATTACCCTCGTCCAGGGTGATCGCTGGTAAGGTAGTTGTAAGGTAGATAAGGCATTGTGTTTTCTTAGCAAAACTGGTTTTAATATACAAGTCTAACTTTTATTCAAGTTCTAGGCGCGCTTTAGTCTTTTTTCAATTACTTGCGTCATTTTTATGATTTTATTTTTATATTTGATGCTTTTACACTTCATGTTTTAACTTTTTATTAGGGATGGGTCCTCGATACTTGCGATACCTCGATACTCGTCGAAAGATACTTCAGAAAATTCGTTCCATATCTTTTCGATCCTTTGGTGGTGATTCTGCGATTTTTATTTTAAAATCACAAAATATGATTTCCGCAAGTAGAACATTTCAAAGCCCGAGAAATGTCCAGTAACATTATCCAAGAAAATAATCATGTGACAAATACAGTGCTAGTTTACAGTTCCAAAGAATAAATTGCTGCAAATCTCAACGTTGATTCGTCACCTCCTGGTTTTAGTAGTGACTGGATTACTGGAAAACAAATTCAATATTTCCAGAACAAAAAGCTGCTAAATATATGTGTGTTCCACTGCAACAGTTTTCTCTGAAAGACTATTTATCACAGCAGGACTGATGTGACAGAAAAAGAAACATATCTAACCCCCAAAAGGTGAAAATGCTAGTATTTTTTAACAAAGACTTATAAAAGTGGACTGTTTTGCTTTTAAGATTCTAATGCAGAATGAAAAATGAGAACACAAATGCCTTTAAGTTTCGTCTCATTAAATATATGTACTATTTAATTTTATTGGAATTATACAGTTCTCCCAACTTTCTATCTTATACTGAAACTAGAAGTAGAATGACGGTATCGTATCAAAGTATAGGTATCGTTGATAATATCGTTTATCGGTATCGAGTATCGAGAAAAACTAGTATCGACGTTTTATAATGTTAAGATTAGGATTACTACGGTGGGTGGCACTGCTATTGTATCTATGTCCCCAAGTGAGGAATCTCCGAGAGGAAGTATTAGGCGAGAGGAGACAGAGAGCAGCCGTCCGAAGGAGCCACAACAAAGGGCAGAGTCCCTACATTCTCCTTAGATAGAGATCTCCACCGGTAGGCCAGGACAACGGACATTCCCAACTATTGTAGTTCAGAAACGCTCCCAGCAGCAGTCTCATGCATCGCCGAGATACCCGCCGACACTTCTACCCTGAAAAAGAGCACCAGATGAGAGATGATATGAATGATAATGGAGATGAAATGGGGGGACATGAATTCCGGATTTGTAATTAACCAACCCAGAATTCGCCTGGCGACCCGGAAAATCCCCGAAAAAAACCATGGATTAGATAGGTCAGCCATGGGAATCGAATCCGGGCCTACCAAATGCGGGCCACAGACGAAACCACCTGAACCATCCCTCTCGGTTTCTATATTAAATATTTTACGTTGTTTTTTTTTTTCTTTTGACATTCCCCCCAAATGCCCTAGTTGTCGACGGACCCTTAAATCTCACATTCACTGACTCACTCAGTTATCCACACGAGATAAACCTCTGCAGAAATATTTCATTACAGTTTCATTGTAAGCACAAGAGGAATCGAGCAAGTCGAATCTATAGAAGAAACCAAGTCGGTAAATGTTCGAGGGCAAGGTACTGTGTGCTGACTTCAGTTTCCAAACTCTTCTCATGACATCGCAAGAAACAGTTAATATTGGCATGACTTTTTTGACAAAATTGAAAAATTTAAATGATTAATGCCACAACGAAGTTATTGAAAATATGTACATTGTGTGTTTTAACATTTACTAGGTATATAAAATTGTATACAATTAGTTCCAAAGAAGAGGGCTTCAAAGGCTAACACTAGGAAATTCAAAATATATTTTTTCTTTATTATGTAAATATATTAAATATTCAGTATTTTAATCAAAATTATTGGCCATTTTTGGGAAAATAAATTTCATACTGGTTCACGTAAAAGATAGTTGAACTTACACTTGGAATTATACAACTTCTAGTTTTTGAGATATGCTATTCATATATAGACATGTGTGTATTTCTTTTTTTTTTTTTTTTTTCCTAAAAATGTGTATAAAGACCATTACTCATTTTTGAGAAAATGAAAGATATCAGTTTTCCATTAAATGTTAGTTTGAGATGGAGGTGTTTCTTGAAACTTTACACAGAACATTAAACAGTCTCTAAGTCATAAAATTTGGTACCTATCTTACTTTTTGTATTTGAGCTAGCTGTTCATTTTACAAAAACAACCTTTTTTTGTAAGGAGAGAGCTCTTTAGATTTCCAATTAAATTTCTCTGTTGAAATTTGAATAAAATAATAATATAAATTAAAAATGGAGCTTCTTGCAAACAAAATATGTTTGAATATTCACTTTATAATGTGGAAAATCTTTTACTTAAAGATCTTCAATGTGTTGAACATTGTTTCAAAACCAGTGAGTGAATAAAATCTGTTTAAAAGAAAAAATCTTTAAGGATCAATATAAAAGATGAAACTTTACCAAGATGAATCTGTAATACAGCAGATTAAATCCATGCAAGAAAGTAGTTCCAGATATCACTGTTACAAAATTTCTCCAAACATGTATAACTAGATCAGGAAAAATGCATAAAAATATGTATGTATGGTTTAGAATGCAAAAACTAACTTCTTGTATAAAAGTAATAAATAGTTGCTAACAGCTAAATGTTTACATCTTTGTTAATCCCAAATTCTCTAATCCCAGAGAGACAACACATGAACTATGCTAAAAGCCTCCAAGACTAGGTCCATTGCATCCTATTAGTTTATAAAGCTAAGTCTATCCAATAAACTATTTTATTATTTTTAAATGTATTTATCTCTTTTAATGCAAACTTTCTTTATTTACTAAAAATCACAGCACTTAACTGTCAGCTTGATAATATAAGCTGTTCCTGTTACTTCCCTATTAATTAGGAACTGCTTACTTTGTCAGCTTTAAACACATGCAAACTTTGTGTTGGTTTATAAAATTATTACTGTCAAAATTAGCATTGCCTAGGCAAGAAACTAGGCTAATCTTGTGATCAGCTACTGGACCCTTATATGCATTCATTCTTGTCACTTTGGAAGTGTGTGAACTTCAGGAGATTAAGAATTGATCAGGTATAGATCATCTGCAGGATAATAATTTCAGAAAAAGCACATCCACATTACTAATCCCATACCCCATAACCAGGAATGGGGCTTGCAGCAAAATGTCATCTTGAAATAACAATTGCAAGGTAAACCCAGATGAATGTGTGTTTTAAGTTGTGTTTGTATGTCTTCAGGTAGTAAGCATATAAAGTAAATATAGATAAATAAAGCAGATGAACTAAATACAAATTTAAGTGAACTTGAGGTAATTGTGAATTAACACAGTCCACTGATATTGCATGTATGTATACCAACATGCCCCATATGGCAACTACGGCCCTAGGGGTAACCTGCCCCACCACGTGATGACCAGACCCATTTCTCAGTAGGAGGCACCCAGAGAGCAGTGCCATTACCTCTAATGGTAGGGTGATAGCAAAGATGACGGTGAGGCGATTGGCAAGAGGCGAGTTTATACTGTGGACTCCGGACCACGTTGGGCATAGAGGACACTTCACATGTGCTAGACAGAGGTGAAGGCACGGATAGGGCCAACTTAAAATCGACATCCCAGAGTCGGGAATCGAACTTGGACCCTCAGCACAAGAGTTGCAAACGAAACCACTACGCTACCCCGGTGACCCTGTCCACTGATATTAAACAACAGCATGTAACAAGGCATACTAACACATTTTAAAATGGTGACTCTCCAATCCTTGTACATTAGCCATTGTAAAAATTGTAAGCTCTGGAATTCGTGTTTACTGCAGGATAGAAGTGTTTATAGTCTGAAAGAAAACTTAAAATTAGATAAATATTATTTTTAAGATTTATATATTGCAAGTTTAGGTTAAGAAAGTAATATCATACAATTTCTGTAACAAACTTTCTGCAACTATTTAAAAAAGTGGACACCTAACACTGCTGTCCAAAAGATGTTAAAGTAAATACTTGAAAGAAGGGTAGGGACAGTGAAGCACAAATTAGCACAAAAGTTAATCGATATCTTCTCGATTCACTTTTATGTTAAAGTAAGTTTAACCTTATAATAGAGAAATAGAGTAAACTATTTCTGATATGCAAGTTCACTTTTCTCTTAACTTCAATAGTTTTCAAATTTAAAATCATTTTTTAACATAACCAATAAAATATATTAAGTTAACAGAGAAATATTTAATGGAACACATATATTTTTAATGTTTATTCTCTAAAAACCTTCAATTCAGGTTTTCAAAATTAGGAAAATCTTCAGAAAAGTTAGTAGTAACAATTGATGTGTGGCTTGTTACTACATTTCTGTGTTTGTAGATGGTGTCTGTGATGTGATCTATGTGTTTATGGCAGTAAATAAATAAATATATTTTTTTTTTTTTTTTAAAGATGCTGTCAATTGCCAGGATTAGATAAGTGCCACTGATGTAACAGAATTTTGTCTTTCAGAAAGGAAATGAAGTTGCATTTACTAGATCTTCTTAGAAACTAGTAAATTTACTGTTGTGTGGCTAAAGCATTCAAACACCTTAAAAAGACATCAGTCTGGGCCAAATTTGAGTCTGTGACCTTGGGATCAGTAGGCCAGCACCTAGCCAAATCAGTCAACTTCTTGCATTGATATGTTGTTTTTTTGTTGTTTTCTTAACTAACAGTATGTTATTTTTTCACTTATGATTGAAAGCTGATTATCTTGAACCTGAATTTAAATTTTATCTTAATTTGAAAATGTGTTTCTTTTTGTCATTACATAATTAATAAACTCTAAAATTCTGAATATAGAAACAGAAGGCAATTCATCCTTATTCTGTATTAGTTATATATACTACAGTAGACTGGATTTTTTTTCTGAGTCAGGTATTGTCATGCAATTTATTAAATATCAGTAATATATAATGAAGAAACTCAACAGTGGGTATGATAGGATTATGATTTAGGCTATCACTTGTCTACCAGATCTGAACAATAGCACTTTTAATTAAATGTTAACTTCACAAACTGTGCATTTAAATACAGTTTTCTTTAAACAAACTCTAAGGCAATATAAGAAACAACAGTTATGTAAATAAAATAAACCACTTTACCATACCTATTTGTATAATTCCAACTGCCTTTCTTTATAAATTGAATTACCATACCATCGAAAATAATCCCGTATGCCTTTTTCCACCAATAGAAGAGCCAAGTTGCTCAGATGTACTTGTCCTTGTGTTGCCCGTAAATAAGATTTTATTTTCCAATGTATAAGGACTATGACACAATGAAGCACAAAATTAATATAATTTTGAGTCAAACTAATACTCAATGCTCCACTTATTGCTAGTATATACCTAGAATGTTTTTTGTTAGGATCTTCCTAACATCAGCTGTTGTCAACAATTATATTACAATTTTATTTGTTTCAAAGTTGAAAAACACACAGCTTATAAATTCATATTTACAATATCAAATCCATTTGATTTCATATAATTTGCAATGGTTTCAATGGACTTAGAAAATTCTTGAAGTGAATAAAACACTTTCAGTTAATTTTTAAAGAGAGCACATATATTGAAGTAGAAAACTTATGGTTCTCTCAGTTCACATAATACATTTGTTGAAAAATGACTTGGTATCCAATAACGCAAGAAATTTCAACAGTTTCTGTAACTGAAATCTAAAATTTGCTTGAGTTATTAATGTATCCAGCATATGGAAAAATCCTTAAGTACAAAAATTTCTGAAGTATGAAATATGGCATGACAGTTTCTCTTCCTAGGTCTTTCTTCATTCTCTTCATTAGCAATGCTCCTTTCTGACCAAATTTCTACAAATTCTGTATTTATAATAATTTACAGTGTGGTAATATATTTTTCTACTTTTCCATACATTTGAAGGTTCTTGTTCTGTAAAATCTCATAAAGAATATCTGAAAATGCAAAAACTTTCTGAACAAAATCAAGATACAGCTGGTTCAAGTCCTTCAGAGAACTCACACAAAGTCTGAAGTCATGTTGACTTCTTTGTTAAATCAGTTCCCAGGTTCCTCTGCTATTGAACTAGAAACATAAACTGTGCTTGCAAGCCTGGAAGCGAAATTCTGTCATGTAAGTGCAACACTTGACATTTTCATTCAGTAAAGTCTTTAAGAGTACCTGTACATAAAGTGGAATGTGAGAGAAAAGTGGGTAGTTATTAAGAGAAACTAAGAATCTTAAGATTTCTTTAATAAAAGTCTGTGACTATAATAGCAGATGAAGGTAGTATTAGGATATTCTGTTGCAATTAAAGTCTGAAGTCCATAAACAGGTCTAAACATTTCTGCAGCACCATGGAAACTAACGTAACATTTTATTTTTATTTTTGAACGATCATCTATTATCATTTTACATATTCAATTAAACCACTGGCTGTCCAACCAGATCTTACATCACTAAAATGTAGAAATCTTTCTCTACAAGCTATGCAGAATTCCAAGCCAATCATATCCATTTCAAAGACACTTGTGTGTATAGAGACATGGGATTCCAAAGCCTTGGTGTGTTGATTCCTGCATTCCTCCATCTTGCCCCTCTTTGCCTGTGTCATAGAGAAGGCTGCTGTGGTAAGCAAATCTCGAATATTCAAAGCTCTGTTCTCCCTTATATTCAGTGAAAGGGAGACATATTCCATCCTATGCATTAATTCTTAATGAGAGAAACTAGCTGGTGTTACCACCACTGCCACTGCCTATTAATTTATAGATTACTTTAGATATGGACTTTGGTGATAGCTTTGATAGCCCACATTACATGCCACTGTAAGGTATTACAATTTTCTTATGTTGCATATAAGTTACTTGTTGTACTTTAGCCAACAATATACTTTAACACTATTGGCTATTACTAAGTTAAGAGATTTGACTTAATTTATTTCTTAATTCATTCACTTTTCTATCTTTCCCTTGTTCTTCCTATAAGTTCACCTAATTTCTGTGCTATGATTTTCCATTTCTATAGTATAAGCTATACTCTGTATCGTAATTTCTTTACATTCTAATACACAACACAAAGAATTTACTATTTTCCTGCATGAAGAGCACATATCTCTTAATTCTTTCCGTTCTTCTTAATCATGTGCTTTAAATCTAATCCAAGCCCTTTCTTCTCTCCCTAAATTATTACATACATTAATTACTTCTGCTTCTCTCTGTCGAACATTATCTAAAATAATCCTAACCTTCATTATTTCTGACACTTTGAAATTGTAGTTCTCCAATGAATACAATACTTTGTTTCTTTCATATCCTCTGAGCTAATCCTCATTTGTTTCCAAAAGCCTGTAACTTGGTTCTCTTTATATATCTATGTATTACCCATTCCACCTTTAAGTGACAGTATTCATAAACTCTGGACACTGACATCCCATCACCACTCCTCCATAATTAAACATTGCTTCACAATCTTATGTTCACAATCTTGTTCTATATTAATGTTTCAATGACTGTTCCAAAGTCATATATTGTTTCTGTCACAACTGTTCAGTTAGGCAAAGTTATAGGTAAACCCAAACGTATTTAAGAATAAACTAAATGTAAACATTGAAACAAGTTTTATTTATGGACACTCTTTAACTGCTAAAGCACTCAGTATCCCATTCTATACTGGACATGAAAGAGGTATTAATTTTTGCTCAGAAACCTCTTTATCAGGCTTGAGGTTCTTCTAAGTGCCATAAATAGTACACAGACCACTGGCTTTACTTGCCTTCCAAAGGAAGCCATGCTAAGAACTTTTATTTTTATATCAAATAAAATCTGTCTAGTTTGAACCCGCTCCAGAGATAAGTATGTTATGCCTAGACCAGAGGACAGCAATCACACATCCAGTTGCCTATTGAAAGATGCTCAGAATGCAAAGAAACTGAAGATGGAATACACACTATGACAGTACATAAATGAACAAATGGAGGAAAACCCTTATTAAAAATGACTAAAAAATAATAACATTTAAAAGTAAATAATTTTTTTTAGACTGACTTCAGGTAAGAGCTCCAGAAGAATGTTTATGGAATGTGAGAATGAAATGGAACTGGCAGGCTGAGGGGAGGTGAAAATAGTATGTGAAAAAGGGAAAGTGAGAACGAAAGTATAAATTGAAAATGTGAAAGATATAACAAAAAGGTAACATAAGAAGCCTTGAGATAAACGGTCAGAGCCTATCCATCTCACTTCACCAATTTTTTTATTTTGATCCATAAGCCATTTTTGTTTCTCATGTACTCTTCCTAACCTATTAATCTGTATATCCAGTATTTTGCACAATCAAGATCTTATGGCATTCAATAATTTTGAGTGAGATAAGATACTGGGCTTTCAAATGTCTCATCTCTAATTACTGATAAGTGTTAAGCTAAATAATCACATTTTGTTCACTTGTATATCTCTTCCCCTTCCAGATGCCTTCCGGACATCATATTTCCAACTTAAATTTGTTTACAGTTTATCCTTAGGTTCCATTATGACAGTATAGTAGGTACATGTAAATGTATAACGTGGGGAACTCTTGACAGACCTCATCTTGAAAAAAGGCTTTAACCAGATCATTTGTCACAGATAATTTTAAGAGTTCAATGTTAATTACATAGGCAAATATAAATAGACTTTACTAGGTCATCATAGGTGAATAGACTACACAATAGAGGGCTGTGTTTACAGGTATTACTAAAGATCATTAAATGGCTGTAATTTTATAATATAGACTTGATTAACAGTATCCCTATTTCTATTTTATACTTTGCAAACATTACATCAGAGTAGAATATTTATAAGCAGTGTGTAAGATCAGCCATTCTTTAAAGGTTCTATAAAATGATAATACAGTATACTCTTAATTTGAGACATTGAAAAGAACAAGCAGATAATATAGCATTTTATCAGGAACTGTGAAGCTAAATTGGACATTCTGCCTGAAAAAGCATGAACAAATCATTGTTCGATGACTTAGATGCTGCCCTTTTAAAATGGTTTAGTCAGAAATTAGTAGAAGGTGTCATTGTTTCAGGCATTATGTGTACCAAAGAGGGAAAATTTTTTGTATGAAGCTCTAGGATTAAAGGAAGAATTTAATGCCTCATCTGGTTGGCTAACAGATTCAAATAATGCCAGAGAATTTGAGAACTTAATGTGTGAATGGGAGTGGTTTAGTTCAAACATTGCAGCAGGTGATTCCTTCCAGGAAGAGTTACAAAAATATATGGAAGAAGAGAATTTCACACCAGACTAAATTTATAATGTAGATGAAAGTGATCTCTATTGGAAATGTCTACCTACCAGAACCCTTGTTCTTAAGAGCAAAGTTTGTGTTGCTGGATATATTTAAGCCATCTAAAGAAGGCATTATAATTTTGTTTACAGTTGTGCTCCTGGAAACCACAAAGTGAAATTATTAGTGACTGTAAAAGCAAAATGACCCCTAGCATTCAGAGATATTGAAGCTAAGAATCATCCCATACATTATTATAATCAAAGATAAGCATGGATGGAGAGTGACATTTTCAAAAACTGGTTCCACTGAAAATTTGTACCACAAGTTTGGCAATTTCTAGAAGAGAAAAGATTACTACAAAAGGCTACTATTGCTGGATACCACCCCTTCTCATCACAATGAGAGCATTGTGCCTGATGATGGACACATTGTAACTACATATTTATCCTCAAATGTGACTGCCATTATACAAGCTAATGGAGCAAGACAGTTACATTGGTAAAACAGCGCTTCTGAGAATGCCAGTTGATTAAGTTAATTTGGTGGCATTCTGGAAGAAATTGACGATTCTGGATATCATACTTTGGATTTCTAATGCATGAGAGGATGTCAAGCCATACACACTAGTTTGATCATGGAGGAAAATTCTTTAGATAGAGAAATGATGATGGAACAGCAACTGCACCATTAATGGAACAAGAAACAGGTCTAAATGGCTTTGAATATGTTTATTAAGTAATTTTGAATGAGTGGCAGAAGATCGATGCATGTGAACCAAGCCTAAGTGACACTAGAATTCTGGCTGTTGCTTCACAATGAAACAAAGAAGAGGATGTTAAATGTGGAAGTGCTGAAAACAGTCATTGTATTGCTTTGCAATGTGTTGATACTCTTCTAGATTATGTGGGGTAGAGGGGGTTTTAGTAAATAACATTATTGCTGCAAAAAAAATTCTAAATGGTATTAAAAAAATTGTCATCTCATCTCAGAAGCGGACCAACGTAACAGACTATTTTAAGAAATATACAGGCCTGCAGTAGATATGTACAGAAGTGGAATACATTTCTTTAATAAAGAATTCATGTTTGAAGATAAGGTTTTAAGGAAATTTCCAATTTACACATACATGTTTCACCTTAAAAGTATTACATTATGGGTTTCACAATTATTCATCTTCTTTGATTATTTATACATCTTATCCCCCACATTACCCCAAATAATTTACCTCGGTGTAGATGGTAGTATATCTGCCTCATATTCAAGAGATCCCAAGTTTCAATCTCGGTCAGGGTGAGTTATTTGGATAAGGTGCTTTAATGGGGTTTTCCTTTATCCTGAAAGATTAATGTCTGATATAACTCTAAGCTCTATGGACCCTAGGCTCATTTGAGCCTCATTTCACCCATTTTATTCATTATCCAATATAACTTAATGTTGAAGGACATGAATTTAAAAAGAAGCAGAAGAATCGATAGCATATGTATTAGCAAACTATTCAGCTGCCCATTTTTGCTGAAGTAATGCACACATCTATAAGGCAATCAACTTTTTTGCATAGAACTCTCTATGTGCTATTCATCCAGTTGTGAAAGCATCTGTTCACATATATTTAACGATTTTGAGAAACTTGATGTATAACTTTTACTAGCACATTAAAACACATTGTTAATTTTTCCAAAGTAATATCAGAAAATATGGAAAGCTATGTGTTTTACTTTTCTACAGATACCTACTACCTAGTAGACAGAGGAAGAACTGCATGTTATCCAAAAATTTGATATCTGATTTCTGCAAAATATGTTTTGAAGAAACCTGAATCCCAGAAAATTCAGCAGCATTGCACAGGCTTGCTTGCTCAAACTGAATGTTTGAAAAATACTAAATATAACAACAAATTTGGTATTAAAAAGTACTACATGAACATTTTCAAGAAAATTCTTTCTCCTTAAAATTACTCTTCATTCTTAAATATTTCAAGAATTGTTCAAATGCTTTTGATTAATATAGTACTTACAGAATAAACCTCATCACGCCTATCCATTATCTATTTCAGAAAATACAGCATTAAAATTTGATATTAAAAGTATTGTAGTAGTAGTAGTTTTATTCATCCGTTAAGTCAATACAATGACATTGGATACGTCAATACAAATATTTAGAACAATACAAATAATATAAGTATAAAAAATAAGTTGCATCAAGTGTAATTAATAAGATCTAAGCATGAACTCATAAATATATATAGTTGCATGGCTCTACAACTACACAGCATTTAAAATGCATCACAAATATATACAATTATATGGCCAGCTACAGTGTATCCAGAAATTCACTTATATCATAATATGAATCACTTAATAACATTTCTTTCAACGATAGTTTGAAACACCGCATGGATTTTATGTTTTTCAGATTGGCCAGTAGTTTATTATACAGAGTGACTGCTGAATATCTAACTCCTTAGGAATAAAGTGTAGTTCTATGTGTTGTTGTTCGTAAGTCTGTTTTACCTCTGGTGTTATGATGATGTATTTGATTATTTGTGGTGAAATTTTCAAGGTTTTGTTTTGTATAACATAGCAAACAGTATATATACAGACTGGGCAGGGTCAAGATTTTCAATTCCTTAAAGAAGTTCCTGCAGGAGTCATATTTTTTCCCTGACATTGGGCATCTAACAATCCTTTTTTGTACTTTAAAAACCAAGTGACTGTCTTCACTATCCTCCCAAAATATAATGCCATACCTCATTAGACTTTCTGCATATGCAAAATATAAGGTTCTCATGTCACTTGCATTCAATTCATTTTGTATTACTCTTAACGAGAAGTAGAATTTATTTAACTTTATTACTAGATTTTTTATTTGTGCTACCCAGTCTAAATGCTGATCTACCCATACTCCCAGAAAATTTGCTTCTGTTTTATAAGAAACACACGCACCATACAACTTGATGTCAGGTTTGCCAACATTTTTGTTTTGTTTGTGGCGAAATGATATTGCTGAAGATTTGTTTGTATTAATAAGCAGTTTATTTTCAGCAAACCAATTTTCAATTTTACTGGTTATGTGTTTTGCATTTTAATTTCCCTTTATTATAACATTTGTGTCGTCAGCAAACATAGTTACCCGAGTTGGATTTAAATAATTTGGGAAGTCGTTTATGCATATTAAAAAGAGGACAGGTCCTAGTATGGATTCATGGGGAACTCCATATTTAAATGTATTGTAACTAAAGCATGTATTGTAACTAAAGCATGTGTGAACTTTCACTTGAACTATGAAAGCTATTTATTTTGAAGATCTATGATATCCTACTTGACTTCCCTCTTCTTGATATGCCACTGACCTAATCCTCATTATAGCTTATGAAATCAAGCTCAAGTAAAAATTCCTATGTGCCTTATTAATTAATACTTTTAATTTTTGAATCAAAATTTTTAATATTGTGTTTTTAGGTAGCTGACTGTTACAGATGGTCTGGTTCAAAATTTATAAAATATGTACATGACAAATGAAATGCATTATCATGAATTTCCTGGGAATAGTCCATTTCAATATTCAGAATTAATTTTATATAATTTTGTATGAATGAAAAAACAAAAGAGAAACAATATCTTAATGGGTAAAAAGCGCAATTTCTGTAAAACACAGTTTATTTTAACTAATCTTCTTTGTCATCTGCCATCTCTGTCATCATCCATTGTTAGGGCTTTGAATTTTTTGATACTTACCATTCACTTTTCTTTTGTGATTTCATGGAAAGTGTGTGTAGTTTCAAGGTTGGCATTAGCAACCAACTTTTAAGAATTGACTAGTGCTTCTATTCCCTATAACCCCATTGTACCCACAAAGTAATATTTAATAAAAGTATTTCTGCAAAAATTTATTTACTTCAATATGTAGATGAGAAATATATCTTTATAAGAACAGTTTGTAGAATCTATGTAAAAATAAGTACTTAATAGTGAATACAGATATGGCTATTTGATACAACAGCCTCTTTTCCCTCCAGTTTACATATTACCTGTAATACTGTTGTCATATAACAATAGTAAATTAAAATTAATGAGAAATATCACATATTATTCCCCTAAATTATATCTATATTGGAAAGCCAAGCTAAAGCTCAAAGCTAACAAATTTTTCAGCACTGTTCTCTTGAACTAATTTTTTTTTATTAACTATTTGTAAGTGCCTGACAATAGGTTTGATTCAGAAAATTTCATGGTTTTCATTTGGGGAAGATACTCAGGTCTGAACCACTTGCCAGACCAAGCTATCTTGGTCGGAAGATGCTAAAGCAAACAAGGCATCTTTGTACCATGTACAAAATAACTTCTGAAATGCGCTCATCATTGTGACTAAGATTAAATCATATATGAGTATAATGCCCAATGAGGTAATATAAAGCATTCATTTGTTTATCTATTTAGTTAGCTGGTGCTTGGTTATGGTAGGATGCAACAACAAGTGCATAATTCTAAAAATGAAATGTGCGGTGTTTAACACCCACTTTTACTGCATGCAGCACTACAGGCGATGACACTAATGATATATGAGATGAAAATGGAGCACCACTTGAATGAGATGTCAGGAGAAAGTGGAAATCCCAGAGAAAACCAGCCCCAGTACCATGTTGTCAACCACATATCTCACTTTACGGTTGCCTCGTATCGAACCCGAACTACTTTGGTGAGAGTAGAGGCATCTAACCACTCAGCCACCATGCAGCCATCATAATAATAATAACTCTAATGGAAAGGGAGTTAGATTACATTTATAAGAGTAATGATAATTATTGTTTGTTTTAACACACAAACTGTGTGTAGACAAACTTTGAAAGGTAGAACCTGAACTGAAAAGTTCAATGCCATAACCTGGGATTTGAACCATGGATCTTCCGCTCTACACTTAGTTGCTCTACCAATGAACTACCATGGCAACATAGTGGTATGAAAATTTCCCCAAATGACTTATGTGCTTATGAGTTGTAAGTCATTGGGATACATGATCTTGAATTATCTATATTATGTACATTTCATTGGATTTTAGTCTTTCAGATATATCAGACTGCAGGGATTTTTTTCTTCATTTTCTTCCTTGTTTTCTTTTTCCTATGTTCTTATTTCTTTTGTAATGCTACCACGCTACCAAACATTTCCAAAATTGAAGTTTTAGAGCCAATTTAAACTTTATTTTAACACAACCAGTTCTTTTGTATCATAATTTTATATAGAATTTTATGACATTTAGCAGTTACAAATCATTTTATAATCCTTCTTCTTCTTCTTTTTTTTTGTTGGACAAATTCTCTATTCTGGGTTTAGAGACACTTAACAATAGGCAATGTTCCACATCTTTAAAGATGTGGCTACAATATTTCATTGTAAACATGTATTTTTGTTCAAATAGGAAGATATTTTAATTTTGGGGAATTGTATAAGAGCAAAATTGAATATCAGTGAAATCAGAATACTTGTAACTTCCAATATCATTGGTTTCCAATAGTTTTTATTGCAAACTAAATGCTTTCAGCAGGCAGGTCATATCTCTTAAACAAAAACTTACAAACCATGTTTTTATGCTTTAACATTAGTAGATGCTGCAGCACAAACTATTCAAATTGATATAAACCATGTGAAGGATACTGTTGTTACATACGATTTATAGACATTGCTTTCTAGATAGTTGGGATACTTACACTACATTAACTTTTAAAGTATGTCCTATGTTTCAGAGAAAGTTATTTAATATCAGTAAACAGACTATTATACTATGTAAAAATTATTTATACATCACTCTATTTAAAAACCAACAAAATAGTCCACTATTGTGATCACTATTGAAGTCCACAGTATGCTAATTTAATTATTTATATCCCTAAATTGCATATTATAAATTATAATTTTCTACATTACATTATGTCATTTAAAATAAATTTCTCCCAATTTCACAATTCTCTCCTTCAACTGCAAGAGAGTGCCTATCTCTGTAGCATAGATGGTAGCGTGTCTGCCTCATGTTCCTGAGCTCCAAGTTCGAATCACAGTTACGCTGAGTTACCTTAATAATGTTTTTTCTGGGTCTTACCCTTATCTGGAAAGACGAATGTCTAACCTAATGCACTAAGCTCATTTAAGCATCATTTCAGCCATTTCATTCGCTGCCCAATATAACTTAACGTTGGAGGACATATAACTTTAAAAAAAACTGAGAAAAAGAAATACAAACTGTAAGCCTCTTCCATGCAAGACAAAATACTTTTCTAAGATCTGTTTAGGCTAATCATTCATTATAACTGAGTGTTACAGTTCTCCTATATGATAATTCATACAAGTCTTTGTAAGTAGTTACCAATGCTTGGTCCGTGAAATTTAATGGTTAATAAGCAGAACTATCTAAACTTCCACTTCTTTAAAAAAAATGTACTTATGGATGTGAACAGAAAGCCACCACTAAGAATTAGATCCCTCGTAAACAAAAATTCATTTTTCAGTAATAGTTTTCATAAAGTAGGAGTTTTTACAATTTGCCACTTAATCTTAAAGTTTATTATGGAAATATAATCATAAGTAGATACAGACAAACTTATTCCTCACAAAAATACTTAAGGATCTTTTCAATTATTAAATGCTGAATTCAAAACATGAATATACACATGAAGCTATATTGCATTTAATAACATAACAATATTTATTTATAACAGTTAACTTGATAAGGAAGGTAATTTTTTTCATTTTCTGAAAAATTTTATTGATAGACTTAGGAACCTTTGCTTTCAAATCAATATTATGTGTTAAACTTGCATTGAAAACCTTACAGTATTTTAAAGATGTTAGATATTTTGTATGTGACATTTGACTCTTCAATGATTTTGCATAGATAATGAAATCATTATAGAAATAATATATATCATAAATATTATTCACTAGAGTTTTAAATACCTTCAAATACTACCACAATATAGCCTTGTAAACTACAAAATGAAATATAAATCTATCTATAAAAAGGTTTATTTAGACTATAAAATATTGGAGAATTCTAGAAATATAAATTAATTCATAATGATAAATTTTCATAATGAAAATTAATAGAGAGTTGTGTGGAATGTTACATAATGGGAAATTAACTCTAACAAATCGTCACAAAGAAACATTGTATTGAAACACAAAAACATAACAAAATTAGAGAAATAGCCAAACTATCTTAACAATTTCATTGTAGATATAACACAATTTGTAAACAAAAAGCAACGCAATTGATAGTTTAGAACATGAAGCTCAGATTCATAGCAATGACAAATCACTATTTCTAACCCAGTTTGTGAAGATGAATTATTTAACATGAAATATGAAGCTGTTTGAGGAAGCTCAAACTCTAATTAAACAACGTAATATGTATATTTTAAAACCATTATATCTTATAGCAAATAAATTCCTCCAAATGCTATATTTCCACATGAACTCAAGATAGCAAAAATTAAACCAAAAAAAAAAAAATATGGAAAAACCTTAACAACTATAGGCCAATGCTTTGGAACCTTCAGAAATAAGGTCATTTTAAAAGGATGTCCTATTCCAATTTACTTTTAATCAGACTTTAATTTATGTTTTTCGCTATTCTATTCTTGATTCAAATCAAATAACATTAACAAATTTAATTGCTAATTGCTAACAAATTTAATAAAATTAATAGCAGTCATTATGGGTCTTGAAGCAAGAATACTACTAATATGGTAATGATGAACTTTCTGAAAGTGTCTATGGCATGCTGGACAGAAAAGAAATTGGAATGGGACTATTCTTGGATCTATCCAAAGCTTTCATAAGATACATCATTATATTCTGCTAAATAAATTGCATTAATATGGTGTTAGAGGGGTGGCCTTTAATTGGCAAGAGAAATTAGTCAAGATCAGCTTTATATAAAGAGGTGAAGACATATCATTAAGAAGTTGTCATAAAAGAAAATTTGCAGTACCAGGGGTTCCACAAGGATCTAACTTCCAGAACCCCCCCCCCCCTGCTGTTCTTACTGTATATTAATTATCTGCCATTGTAATTTTTGAACAATTTGGATGCTAAAATCATATCTTTTGCAGATGATACAAGCATTTACACTGCAAGAAAGGATCATGATAGCCTTAAATAATACTATCATCAGCTGTAGTAAAAGTATTAAACTGGTTTAAAGCCAGTAGGTTGCTTGTAAACAGAGAGAAAACAATAGCAATCAATATTCAG
The DNA here is from genome assembly GCA_030765055.1 of Mantis religiosa. NCBI lineage: Eukaryota > Metazoa > Arthropoda > Insecta > Mantodea > Mantidae > Mantis > Mantis religiosa. The sequence continues at coordinate 91,213,399 of CM060955.1, read as the reverse complement.
CACAAGCCTTGTAGAAAAGTGGGAAAATCCTTGCATCAGAATTAGTTCCCAATAAGTAAATTTTGAAAATGAAACTATATTCCTAGATTTATGGGTAGATACAAATTTTAACTGGGACAAACAAAAACAAAATTAGCAGAAAAGCTGAGCCAACCTTGTTTTGTTCTACATCAGCTGAGACCTCGTGTAACATTTACAGTGCGCAGAACCTGTTACTTTGTTTACTTTCATTCTCTACTGTTCACAGACTAACACAATGGAGAAATGCAAAAAACAGTCAGAAATCATTTCAGCAATTTTAATATTTAGACCATTTAAATATCTTCATGCCACATTTATAATATTGCTCGAGCTTTTGGCCATGACTGCTGTATGGCTCCATGCTTGCTCTATGTCACTTCCTGAAGAAGGTCATAGAGCAAGTATGGCCAAAAGGTCGAGCAATTTTATAAACATCACATGGCTGGTAACCCGAGAAGCTCTAATTAATAATCATCGCCGTGAAAGCTTCAAATCTTACAGATGCACCCTCTGTAAACAACTTTAAGGCAGAACTACATAAATTCTTCAAAAAATATCAGTTTTACTCAGTTTATGAATTTTTAAATATAATTTAGAAAAAGTGTAAACTTATTGGTTGCAGGTACTTAAATAAATTAAAACATGGATGAGTAGCGGGAGATCCATGGTTCAAATCCCGGCTATGGCATTGAATTTTTCAGTCTGGCTCTACTCATCCAAACCTTAGCCTACACACGGCTGGTGTGAAAGAAATGATTATTTCCATAAATTAATATAGTTTATTCTTATTTTTGTTTCAGTGATCAAGAATAAAGAATTCATCAATAAAGAAGGATCTTCAACTGGCCAAAATTCTTTTTTAAGGTATGTTGTAACAGGAAGTAGAAAAATTGCTCTACTCAAACTAAAAACCTTATATTAGAATTTCACCAGAAGAGATGCTTCAAGCATACTGAACCCAAAGAAAGCAGTTATGAATGGAGCATAACTTAAAACCAAGAAATTCAATAAATAGTCTACTTGATATTTAGGTATCTTTCAAAGATCCAAAATGGAAGGTCATTAAAAACCATCGCCCCAGCTCTAACTACCCTTTGCATGGAAATTTTTTCAGTATTTTCCTCATTTTTTCTTGTTTTTATATAAAAATGCTCTGTTAACTTTGTGTATCTTGACATCTTGGAAGACACATGGAAACTTAGTGCAGAAAAAAAGTAAATTTGTGTCAAATGTTGTAAGTTCATATGTTCTCAAAGCATCGTCTAATGGATTGCTTGAAAGTTGAAAATCTGCTTACGTCCCCAACTTTTCTTTCCATTATAAGAGCTTATTGTCATGAAAACATTTTTGAATGCTATTTGTCCATGCAATTAAGCGCTAAGCAAACCTATCTTAATTTGAAGCCATTTCTAAATAAAAATGTATTGTGAATAACTAACATGGTTAGAAAAATCACTTTTTATAAGTAAGAATATATGAAAATTGTCACTAATATTAAAGGAAGTATGAATGTATCACATTAGATATTTTGCTTTACGTAGTTTGATCTTATACTGTCCACACAACACAAGAAGGCAAGTTAGAGGAATGTGTAACATAATCACTTTTGCTGTCTGCATGATGTTAATAATAGCCATCCAGTTATGATAAGGATGCTAGGTTCATGTGAAATACACAGTGCTGTCACTTAACTCACCTGTGCATAATATCTATCACTGCAGTTACTGAAACGAGCATTAGATCTGGCAGCATGTGTGACTCATATGCACTCTTATACACTCATTTCGTAATAAACAAATCCACTACTAGAGCAGATAAACAGTTCAAGCCCCTCTCCCTCTTCAGGTCCCACTTGCCTTCTTGTGGTGGGTTGACAGTAGATGGTATTCCTTGCATGTGTTGTGTATGATATTTCACCTCAAGTTAATTCAGATATAACATTTCCAAGTGACACATATTTTAAGAACCTGAATTTATTTCTTCTGTCTTATAGTTTGAGATTTAGATATTCTTCCTATAGATTTTGCTCCTCACCCTATTTTTATATTTCTGCCAACAGATGTTCAACCAGTTCATTTGAATTCTCTATTTGTTTTATTGACATCAGAAAATAAAATATTTTTTGCTTGTTAATAATGCTGTTAATTGCCTGGATCATAACAGCTCTGCAAATGTGCCAGAAATTGAACCTGAAGACCTGTTTTACATACCAAAAATCTATTGGCACACTTAGAAACCATGTATCTTGGCCATGAACCTACAACTTATGGCTTAGAGTGAGAAGGCCAGTGCCCTGCCAGACCAGCAATTTTTTTATTGACATTAGGGATCAATAGTTTTACATACATGTTTTTTCCTTGCACTTCGTGAAAGTAAATAACTATGTATTTTCCCAATTTTTCTGGCATGAACAAGTTTCTATTATCATGTAGCACATTATGTTGAAGAAAAGATTCTCTTCAAAGAACATATGGTGAGCTTTGATGAGGGTTGTTTTCTGTGTGATGTGTTCAATGTTCTAGAGTATTGCTCAGTGATAAAAACAAACAAAACAAACAAACATAATAATCACATTAGCTTGAGACATAGATATTAACACTACAGGGTTAATTTTTCTGTATACTGTGACAAAAATGACAACATGAAGTTGTAACAAAGTCATTTTATTTATCACTATAATCACTAGCCCATTGCACTTTTACGTGTTTCAAATACACAAAGTAAACACATCTCTTTCTGTAGCACTGTCTTTCTTATCTCTGTTGCACATGCCAACTTCAGCTGGTCTACTTGTGGATTCTGACTACTTTCAACAAGCTTTACCGTTAAAGCTTTTAACATTCTGCTCGCTGACCAATACTAACTGTTTACTGACGTTTACATTGTCCTGCCTGGTCGATCACTCACAACTGCGCAACTGATTCATAACAATTTCAATAATCACTGGTCAACTCATAACTTGCATCTTTTATTTTTTTTTTTTTTTATTTGTCAATAGAGAAATAGACATTGTCAATTACAATCTAAAAGTTTACAATTATAGGATATAGAGCAAAATATAAACAGTATAAAAATATATTTATAGATCATTAACTTTGTACAAACCTTTATCCATTAAAAAGTATTTTAATTTGTTTTGAAATTGCTTTCTACCATTTAATGCTTTAATTGATGTTGGCAGTCTATTAAATAAAATCTGTCCCATTATAAAAACATCTCTATCAAGAGATCGTTTAGAAGTACAGTCTCTAAAATAGTCATTGTTGCATCTGGTATTATAATTGTGTACATCAGCAGTGAACTGAAATGAACTGAAGTGAACTGAACTGTAGACTGCGTTTTACACTCCCTTTTTATAGTCAGCAGGTCATGCAAAATATGTTTCTGCAAACTGAAATTTCTTGAATCCAAGGAATGGAGTACTGTTGAAGTCAAATTGTTTAGGTCAGCCAAATTGAACAGTTTGGAACACAGCATGGGACAACAAAGGGGCTACTTATGGCTCATGATATCAGAGGCTGTCCTTGAATGTTCGTTTTTAATTTCTTTTCTCGTGGCAACAACAAAAATGGTAGAATGGGGTTACTTCACTTAATCCTTTTGCGGTAGGCATTTGCTGCCACCATGACAGTATTTTTCTCCTTGCAATGCTAATCATTCAAGTTCTGGTCATCACATCCCAGATTGTATTTAAAAATTCTTTGAAGCTTTGGTAAATATGCACTCTTAGTGGTCTCAGTTCTTTTCAGAACATTTCCAATAATATCCAAAGACATTTTGAGTAACAGAGTTATCCTTTCCAAGCATAGAATCAAATCAGTGGCATATTCTCCACAAATTCCAATGTATAAACTGTGTGCATTGTAAAATAATGAAATGATCTAAAAGCAACTGTAAATTTCACCTCTACCATATAAATGGTAGAGGAATCATCAATAACCACAAACTAAGAGAGGACCATTATTTTTGTTTCAAATAAGCATTTACTAGGCTGAATGGTGGAAGCATGCTTGCACGAGTTTACTTCCTCTTGTAGCCTAGGCAACATGCAGAGGTACTCTATCTCATGACATAGCGTACTTTTCTGACTTCATAAAAGCAAGCTGTGAGACATGAAGAAATGCACCACTTGTCAATGTCAAGGTACAAACAGGTACAAACAATGATTGTTCAGTGCATTTTTAGTGAATTTTGCCATTGATTAGGTGACTCTGAAAGTGATTTTAGATTAAACTTAATAGATCTTTTCAATCATGTTCATCCTGTTATAGGTTATTTACCTAGTTTAAAAAGGGAAACCTACTGCTAATTTAAAAAACAGCTCAAGAATAAAGTGAAGAATCTTTTATATATGTTTAACTGTAAAATTTATAAAAGTATAGTTTACTTATGCACTCTGAAACTTCCTGTAAGCTCTTCTATTGACTGTGTTTGCTGCTTGGGTAGGATAACTTTTCTTAGAACAGAAGAATTTGAAGATCCAGGGTTATTCGTGAATAATGTACATTATTTCTAGTTCCGTGTTCTATGCTTTTGTAAAATGTTTAGGATATGCCACTAAAGAGAACAGGTTCTGGTCATTTATATATATTTATAATGTGTCTTAGAAAGTAAGACAACAGTAGAAGGTGCCTTGGATAAATATGCTTTTATCATCTGAAAAACTGAAGATAATTATTTAGGACTTTTAGATTCTGCGAAATTCATGTAGTAAGTGTGAAACATATTAGTATTAAAAATGGTCCATTAAATGGCAAGAACAAAAAATTGGTCAAATTTATGTGATGATATAGCCACAATTGTAAAAAGCAAACATAAGACTGCACAAGCCTGCAGGATTGAGTGCTATCTCTCTCCTGCATCTACTAATCTACGGCTTGGTGCCACAATACAATACTTTATTCGTCACCAATTACCAATTAATGTGCTATTCCTATGAGTTCTTTATTGATACTAATATGCCAAACCTTAGAAGGAAACATTATCTGAGGTTAATTGATGGAAATAAATCGTTCCTCCTCATTAGCCGTGTGTAGGCTAAGGTTTGAGTAGATAGAGTCAGACTGAGAAATTCAATACCATAGCCAGGATTTGAACCATGGATCTCCAGCTGAATTTACGGTCATGCTGGCATGTTGGCCATGGTAGCTCAATGGTTAAGAAAAGCTGGACTGAGATCGAGAGATCCATGGTTCAAATCCTGGCTGTGGCCTTGAAATTTTCAGTCTGACTCTACCTATTATCTGAGGTTTCAATAATTCCTATACTGCATCCGTCTTAAGAAACACACTTTTTGTATTACTCCGCGCCCATGTGCATAAGCGTGACAGATGACAGTCACACTTTTGCCCATGTGTTACGCCACATTACATTCAAACAAGTTGTATGCACAAGAGTATCTTATGAGTAGGTTTTGTTCGCGGAATTGCTCACAGGTTAAGTGTGTTTCTTAGGATGGCAGGAATATGAAGAAATTAAAAGTATATTATTCTTATTTCTTTTCTGAACATAATTTACATTACACTGATATTCGCTAGTGACTGTTTGATGGGATTCTCATGCAAACATTTACCGTTAATCCTTTTAAGAGCTTTTACTGTATTTGTAAAATATTATAACTAGATGGTCAGTCAATTACCACATTTAGGAGCCCTAGTTTCTGAACAGAAGTTCTTGGACTACAAATAGCTCAAGAATTTGCCATCTATTTCAAACTTCCTAAAGCCATACATCAGTGAAATTTTGTTTAAAAAAAAAGAGCAGTGAAAAGTTTTGTACTTTCCTTTTGTGTCATTTACAACTTATATTTCCATGTTAAGCATTTGGATTATTGGATTATTAAAATTGAAACTTATGAAGCCACATATATATATATATATTTAATTTGTCCTGTACCATTTAACTAGTGCACTACATTGTCATTAAACTCTATTTTTCTCCATTCCTTATTTCAGCACTTTTTACTATTCAAAATGCTCTTTCAAATGCTCTACAATTTAAACTTGCTAGTTTTAAATTTTCAGAACAGCTTTAGGAAATTATGTTTAAAAACTGTTGTGCACTAGTTAAAATATATACCTACAGTTCAGCTGCAATTGACTATTTCCCATAATTTGCATTGAAGAATTTGAAAAACTATTAATTTTATCCAAAAAATTACTTTAGCTTTATTTAAAATTAAGAAATGTTCATATAATTTCCTTGTGCTCGTATGCTAAGCTCAAATTGAAAATTTAGGTGTGATACAATAACTCTGAAATCTAAGGAAAATTTTATATCACCACATCAAAACGTGCTTAACTATGAATTAAAAAATATCTTAATATCTTAAAATGTTGTATACTTTATGTTTCAAGTATATGTAAGACATATCAGAAAAATTTTTTGGCTTTTCACAAATGTATTTTAACTGGAAAATAGTGTTTTGATCCTCAAAGATATGATAGATAATTTGTATTATTTGGTATAGAATTTCTAATATGTCTCAAAATTGTGCTCTAAAATATTAATGTAATATTTATACACTTTCTATTTTTCTTAACGTTAATAACTGATATCTTAAACACTGTCTCGAAGTTTCTTTTTTCCATTTTACCCTCCTTACAAAAAAGGCTTGTAAAACTGCTCCCCCAGGACATGCAAGTGGGCACCTGGAGTAAAAGGTCTGTCGAGAACCAGAGGAACTCTGGACCTAAGAAAATATCCAAGATGCGGAATCAGCCCAATACCTGTTAGAGAATGAAAAAGTGGATGAAATGAAATGATTGTGCGATGAATAAAAGGAACAGTAATTACAGAGCAGCTGGTAGAGTAAGTGAAAATGGAAACCAGAGAAGTTGGAGAAAACCTACCCAGCTTCATCCACCACAAGTCCTACTACACTCCCCTGGAATCAAACCCAGGCTGTCTTGATGAAAGGTAAGACTCTAATCTTCAACCATAACATTCCTCCATATTGCTTAAATTTAATCTAGAAAATTTCCATTCAGTATACGTAGCATTATATAATTTTACAGGATAGGGTTGCTGGCCCTATGCCTTGGAGGACTAGGGATTCTTCTGTTAGGGTTACTATACCTTAGCAAAGAGAACCCCATTATAAGGCACCAGGCACTCACCATCACCCATCCGCCTAGGGGTTCGGATTTGCTGGTTGCATAGGCAGATAGGCTTGCTAAATGGAGCATTTCCCAGTTTTACTAGAGACACCTGGAGATGGAACCTGGATGATAGATTATGGGAAGACCAGAGTTCCTACTGTAAGGCTGTCAGAGGCAACCCCTGATAAGGGGAGACACCTGTAAAAGTAAAAAGTAAGTCAATTCCCATTGTTTTTCCATCTTCGTTTTGTTTAGTGTATGTGAACATATTTTGAACACATTCGTGTTCATACTCAGTACCGGTCTGAAAAGTGGATTGTGCTGCAGAATGTCTACTTTCTGCACCAATGAAGGCATCTGGTGGTTGGGATATAATGAATCTGCTAAGTAAACGTGGTATTTCAAAATTGATAATACAGTCTGTTTCTCAAATACAGATTTTGTCTCAAACTGTTAGTTCTACTGCACTGTTGTAGGCTTAAAGTTATGGTGGAGCAAAAGAAATCCACTATTACCACTGATTTATTGTATGTATATTTCTGTTTCATCTACGTGCCTACTTTGTTTCTGATATGCATTCTGTTTGGAGTTGCTAAGGATGAGTGTTCATGAAAATATAAAAGTAGTTCTACTGCTGGGGAGAATGTGTAGGAAATGCCAAACCATATGTCACTCCAGGATGATTAAATTGAGTAATCTTGCAAATTAACCATCCGGAAAAAGTGTGCAGAACTCTATGTCTAAGTAATATTATCAAAATTTAATGGTTAAATTACTTGGGAGATAATGCATAATTTTTTTGAGAGTGCATATGTTTACACGCATTTAAGGACATTAGTGGCCCATTACCTTACAAAACTCTGTCTTGATCCCTTATCTAGTTTCTCTTTAAAGATGTGATTAATAGCTCATATACAGACATAAAGATACTGAAATATATAAAATTTGTTTTTCAGGCATTGCAATGATTATAAGAATTGCTACAGCCTAATCAGCTCAGGGCTGACCTTGCCATTGATTTCCCATTTATTAAAAGTTTTCTGATGAAAATTAACTAAGAAAGTCATCACTTTTGATTATTCACTGAATATTTTTGGATTATAACTCTATACCATCTTTCTTAGAAACTGAGATACTATTTGGAATTTATTTTCTGAGTCAGCAAAAGCAATCTGCTTCTCCACAAACAGTAAAGTTTCTAAATCCAGTTAATTAATCTAAAACAAGTATTAAGGTGATTTTGTCATTCCTGTATGAGAGAATTAATTGAAGTTAAAAATAGCAGATGGAAGGAAACTGGGATTTGTGCCTTCAAGGGAAAGACTTAAAATTGTTTTTGTGCATGTGTTTTCAAATTTTTATTAAGTGCTTAGGGCAGACCTTTGGGCAATAATTTGCAACTTGAAACCATAATATTATGCTAGAGAATTTGTCGTGCTGGCATATCGCCATGGTAACTCAGTGGTAGAGCAGAACATCAATGATTCAAATACCTGCTAATTATTGAAATTTTCAGTTCTGATACTTACATTCAAATACTTCAACAGCTGTATTTCTAAGAAATATTAAAAGTAATAATTGAACAAATTCTAATTTTGGGAACTTCTACAGTAAACATGTATGCAGTTTGCTTATTTTATTTACAATCTATGATAAAATTCCATCACTATTGCTCTAATATCATTTATGTAGAACATAATGAAAAAGCATGCATTAAATCTGCTGAGAAGCTTCAAATTGGTTGGTAACATGTAAAAAACGGAAGGAAAATATTATATATGATATACTTTACATGACTGCTGTTCTGCTGAAGCAGCCTGCATGGAGTGTAGCACATGTTCTCATGCATTTACGGCAGACGTTTAGTTAGGCCACTTCTTTGGCTTGCATGGTGTAAAATAAAAGCTCACAGACTGGTGTTTTACTTTGACTGAAGATGTATACTGCAGAATCTCACAAAAACAGTGTACATAATAATCTCTGGCATATAACTTCAGAAAGTAACATATACACTAGATGCTTATATACACTGTCTAGACAGGCAGAGCTAGAATAGTTTATCCATTGAATAAAATCGTACAAAATTCATTCAAAATAAAAAAGGCTTCATAAGTTATTAGCATAAACTTCAAAAACAACATTTTGTTATGCATGTGTGCATGCATATAATGAAATTTGAGTCCTTTTTTTTAAATGGGTTTTTCATGTTTGTCATATTCTAGGAAAATTTTGAATATGAGTTTTATATTTATTCAACTTAAGATTTTTGAGTTATGCTATCCATATGGGGGGGAACACATTGAGAAATGTTCTACTACTATCTACCACAAGATTTGAAAAGTGCTGAATTGTTCTCTACCATTTTCAGATGCTTATATTGCTTTCCTTTAATGTATATAATTAGCACAACAGGATAAGCTGGAACTTCCTAGAAAGTAGACTCAGGATGAGTCAATGTCAAAAGCAGGATGAGAAGTATCCCAACATCCCTCCATTTATTTGTGAGTTGCATCCAATATTCTGTTTATTTCCTGTTAAACTTACAAAAATTGATGTAAGCTATAGGATTTCTTTTGCTTTGAATTTTGAATAAGTATTACAAATTAAGAGGAAAGTATTTTCAGGATGCTAGCCATAATAAAAGGCTTCTAGAAGGAGGGCAAAAGTAAGCAGGCAAAGTAGTAAACTCAAAGGTGAAATAATATGTTTTAGCAGTAAAAACAAAGTGCTAAAGAAACATGTAACAATCACATATGTTTGTATCAAAAGCTGTGTAACATTAATGGAATAATGAAATTAGCACAAAAATAATTTTGATTTTCACAATTCCGCTACCTCAAAATTTGATTTGTAAGGGGTAAACATTGCAACTTAAAGTACTTCATATTTTGAAAAGTCTTGGAGCACGTTTCTCCAATGATACATTACCATAAATTTAGTTTTGGTCATGAAGTGGACAGAATAAAGTAAATTATGGCAAAGAAAGAATAAGTAAAACAGCATGAATCTTTAAAAAAATTAAAAATTAACAATTCTTTAGTAATCAGCCTCTATACCTTTAATTTTTAAATTAAGTAAATGTGTCATAGCAGGACACATACTGTCCTCCACAGGAGAGAAAGTCTCTGGAGCCTGAGATGCAGGGGGATTGCAGAAGGTTCCCACACCCTCTCTGAACAGGTTGATGTCAGACCATTCAAAAACATTCTGACAGTTTCTACTTTTGGGAATGGATCTTCTCGTACAGAGTGAATAGGGTACATGTTTTTTTAACAGTTCTACTCCTTGTGTAGCATGCGTTCCCTGTCACACACATTTGCTGTCCTTGTCCCACTGTGTAAGAGAGCACATTACTTTCAGGGACCTTCTTTGCGTTGCTGGATAGTAGCTTTACTTGCAAGTTTATTGGGTAGCACAAGTTCAAGATTCCTGTTTTTTAAATAGGTAATACATTCATATTATTTGATTTACTTAGTTTTAATGTAAAATGGGTTACTAAATGCAAGCAACAAATAATTAAATAGTTGTCATTCGACATTGCTCTGCCAGATGTTTGTGTCACATTTAATGATAGATTGGGCTATCTGTCTTTGAACCATGAATTGGAACGACCCAGAAAATCCCAGGTGCTACATGGGTAACGGGGGCGGAACACCTATCTCGGGGGAATACAATAGTCATGGAAGAGAGTGTGGGTGTCCATGCTTTGTTTCCATTTTGCTAGCTTAAGGGTCTACAGCTCAATCTACAAGTACCTTAGCTTGTTACATACTGACTGGTGATACTTTTTTTTTTCTTATACACAAATTACAAGAAGATTGTGACCAGCATGGAAATGTTACTTGTTGGTTTTTGAAATGGTTTCCCTCTGAGCTCAATTTGACCACCTTAAATACTCTATATAGTGGGGTGCCAGTGTTCTGTTAAATTTACGTATAGATTTACCATGTATGCCAACTTCAACACTTACATGACTGGTATACCTATGGTTCATTCCCGGACCTGGGACACCAGGGTCTGCTGAAAATTTTATTCAGATTAGTATAACTGTAACATTTTTGCTGTGCAATATGCTTAAGTTTCAATGTATATACCAGCTGTGAGAACACAGTATAATGGGAACTACTGCAACTGATGGATAGTTTCCTAAAGAGGTGCCAAACATGCATGGACAACGGCGATGGCCAGTTTTAGCATCTTCTTTAATAACTTGAGTATGCAAAGCCTTTGAAAGTTGTTTTAAAAATGTTGCATGGTTTCATCCGCGCCTATCATAGCGGTAGACAACAACGAGCGCCGAAGGTACAGACAGGCAAAACACCGCACGGTTCGAATGTTTTTGGATCTCTCCGTACTATAGGTTCAAGAAATCAATAACTGCTCTTCCTCAGATTCATTGATTCAATTATGAATTTATACAAATATTTTAATTGGTGGTCAATTTCAACTTAAAGTATAACAAAGTTCTTGGAAATAAAAATCAGTATTATCTCATTAAATATAAAAGGTCGTTTTGAGGGTTGATAATGGAAGCTGCAATACTGTTCCCAGAAATAATATCCATAACGACATTTTAATAGTTTAATGAGTACCTCTGATTGTTATGTAGATGTTAAATGTTTAATTCTGGGGTTGGTTAAGCCAAAGCTGCATTTTGATCATCTAAATTTATAAAACGCTCGCACCAATGTAGATTTTTGCTTTTGGGGAGTCATAATCAAATTGACTAGTCTGATATTGGAGATCGAGTGTTTGTGTTTCCCAACTGTAATTAGTCGATGTGTGCAATTGATATGCAGACTTTCAGTATCTAGAAAATGCAAAGTGCAGTGTGAGCGCGGTTATTTCTGAAGAAATTCTACTTATTGTTCTACTTATTGATAGATGTGGGACACCATCAACAGAAATATCACGCATAGTTGCGTTCAAACTTCACGTCTTCTGCTGTAATTCAACTTGCTATGGCCTATTTCAGCGTCACTGTTCTAGAAGCGACTCGTAAATATTTACAAAGATCATTAACCGTAATATTAAAATGATCGTCATTGGTTTTGATACCGAAATTAAAGGATTGCAATGAGTAAAGAATAGTAATGGATTTCAAAGAAATCTTGTATCTTTGTGAAACGCGTGCACGTGCAGTTGAGTTGAATAGTGTAACAAAAGACACGGGAGAAAGAGGGTTTCCTAGCAGGAAGGAATTATAAATGGGTAACACTTGACTCCGTTTGAAAAGGTATTTTTCGGACACTTAATAATGGCATGACCGATACTAATAATCACAATGGGCAAAATAGTAACAAAGAAGTTTTGGGTGTGAAAAGACAGGGCTTCAAGAAGTAAAAGTGACAAACGCACGCAGCTGTGCATAGTGTGGGAAGACAGTCCGCGGCTGGAGGCCGATTCAGGCGGTTGTCTGGTTTTATCTTGGTCAAAGGAGACCAGAAGCGATGAGAGAAGATATTTGTCAGTTCATATGTACGTGAAGAACGAATTAAGTTTCATCGAGTAATAAGCATTTTACATATGGTCATTCTGAACAGTGAAATATTGATAACCTTGGTCGACAACTTCGAGTTTGATGTGATGATAAAAAGAAGCAGTCATTAAATCAGTTTGAAACTGGCATTCCAGCAGTGGCGGCTGGTGGATTAAATTATTGGTGGTGCACAAATGAAAAATAAAATACAGAGTAGTAGTGACTCACCTATTTATACAGAAACTCTACTCTACTCTCCTTAGACCTGGCGAATCTATCGATAACTTTTGTGCTGAAGTCGCTGATCTTCATAACAAACTCCCTCTCAATTGAAAGCATAGCTAATGCTGACAATCGGTCCTGTGACATTGTGTTCCTAAGGAAAGTTTTAGTCTTTTTAAAGTTGAGAAACAGCATTCTGATTCAGCGGTAGACATTGGCATAGTTAACAGTACTCGGAGGAGTTTGACATATTCGCTGAATGTAGCACATAAATTGTTTTCCTTAATGAAGTCCATCAAGCACAAAGCGCCGGACATTCTACGAAATTCCTCTTGACTGTAAATTACAGACAGTTCTCTACGAATTTTTGTTCCAATGATAAAAGGGTAGAACCTTGTTTCTCTAAGGGAATCCTCTGGAAATGTCTTATCATAGTAGGAGAAATTTTCTTGATGAAACAAAGTCAGGGCTACCAGATGCCCCGTGAAGCTAAATCTGTCCTTTGCTTCTCTAAGAATAATGTCACAAACTTCAAGAGCTTCTCTTCTTTTCACATCATGATCTTCTATTCTTCTCCTCTTAATTGCAGTTTCTTCGTGTTCCTCAATATCCACGCTATTTCTTACCTTTTGCACTTCCCTTTCAAATGCGTTTTGCTGGGGGAAGGCAAATGTTGCATTGCAGTCTCGTTTCTGAAGCTGATTGTACAAAATGTCCACATGGGGCTTGATCTTGTGGAAGAAAGACAGCCAGAATACAAAATTATCATCTTTCAAAGTGGCCATAAACCAAGAATTCTGAACAAGTGTGGTGTTCTTTAACAGAGCTCCCTTCTGAATAACCTCTATGCATTTAATTAAATTCCCCCTGTGTTCGAAAATGGTATTGACGATCCAGTGTCATTAGAACCATCCTTGCTCACATACATGCCCACGCATACCCTGAGAGTACCCTCTTTGCTCTATCCTGCGCTACCCATCTTGTTGCTTCAGTTTTCGTCACCCATTTCAATAAGAATTTAGTTAATTTTGCAGAAAGTTGTCGAGGATGACTCATACCTAGTTCAGTAGATATTAATCACACATTTTCTTCTACTGGAGCGCATACGCTGTGCATTATTTGGGGGGAAAACATTGCCAAGCAATGTAAATTTTATATAGAATCAATAATTAATTACATCAATGAACATTCCAGTGATAATATTAATATTCTCAACAGCTGTAATGTACTAAATGTGATCTCTGCATTTGAACAAAAAGACCTGAGCAAAGTCTTGAGTCCGTTCCTTGTTGTGCACCAACCTTTACTTATTTCTAGGTTGGTGGAAGATTTCTAACCTCAGCAAAACTACAATTTTTTAAGGATTCTACAGACTTAGTTGATAGTCAGTCACTTTGAAAAGTTCATCTACTTAAAAAGACTTTACTCATCAAGAAGAGGTTTTTTATAAATTGTATCCCTGCTTCTGTTGGCTTTTGTACTGCCGCTTGTGTTCTACTAATCCAATAATGAAAAGCGTATGACCCAATTCGATCACCAGTCTTTGAATGGAAGTTTTCTCATGTCTGGAAAGTCTTGAACGGAGCCCTCAATTTCATCAGAACTTTGCGAAGACCTAAGAGCTATTTGATTGAAACCTGGCAAGTCCCACTTACTGCCCTGTACTGCAGCTAGCCTCCGTGAAACGAGGCAACGGGTTCAGTGTGGCCAACCTATAAGGGACAAGTTATAGGAGACGAGGAAGAAAAATCTGTTTTTAAAACGTAAGGTGTAAAATTATAATATATATTTATTTTCAAAAGTCACCGAGCTTCTGTATTTTAGCCTGCAAATAAATTATAGTGACTTTTCCCAAACAATAGCGCATCAAGTCGTGAGTTGTACTTCTCCATACATATTTGAACGCTAATGACGACCACTTCATGTTAATAGAGATAAAAGTTTGTAAAACTGATTTTATAAACATTATTTCCAGTACAAGATATCCTTCGTAGTCTAGGGCCGACATGCTAGCCGCGAGTTCAAACTTGGCAGAGAGCGTTGGATATTTTCGGATATAATAATCCTTAGCACAGCTTCCTTCGGAAGTGAAGTAAAGCTGATGGCCGGGTCTCGTAGGTTTATGGTATGTGAAAGATCCTCTACCATAATAAAGAGGACTCTATAAACACATTCAACTGTCTTTCACGCCCAGTATAGAATGGTACACTGACAACCACAACAATTAAATAACGTCAATAAAAAGATCAGTTTTGTTATTGTCTTTCTATCTACAAGGAAATATATTCTACAATCAGTTCTGAAAATATTTATGTCAATTAATATGAGGTAAATAGCAGAACAAGTAAATATAGTCTGCATAAGAGTATAAAAAGCCTCAGGAACGTCCGCATCAGACTTTTTCAATACAAACTTCCAGGCTTTATAACTTCAGCAAAAATAAACAGGTATTTTGTAAAGGACGTTCGTAAAGGCACATAATCTGGATGTAAAAATATGGTCAAAAAGCAGCACGAAATAATAATTTATAATAAAAAGTAAATAGAGGCACGCTTGTCCTTTGTGAGTTGCGAGTGTGTATAAACCAAATGACTTGCAAGCATCCACTCACTTGCTAAATATACAAAACATGTCTTTACTGCCGCTTGTAATGCATGATTGATTATTATTTTCTCGAAGTCTTTAGTCAGAGTGGGCGATGACTAAGAGTTTCTTTCATGCTTATAGCTCTCCCTTTTTATATTCTGATTTATTCGTTCTTCGTGACGCCCTGGTTAGCTAACGTTTTTGAAACTTAAGGTTTAAATGGGCGCGCACACGTAGAAAAGAGATCTAGACGTTTCTGTCGACCTATAGTTGGTAGATTTGATAGTGCATCATGTTCTCGGCAATCGCAATACAATCACGTTTGCTAGAGGGCCTTGGTTTAAATCTTGCTGAGTCACATGCAGACGCAATTAAGTGACGTTTGGCATGCAGCCAGGTTAACCACCCTGATTTTCAGGTGCAATGGGCACCCAACTTACCTTTTGTTAACGGAAAAGCAATTTCAGCTTCAGACAAGAATTGTGTGTTTTTTATTATTACTTTTCCCTACTACTTGTGTATTTTATTATAACATAGAATTTAGGAGCATAAATACTTAAAATGCTAATCATATACAGATATACAGCAGTTTTAATATACAATAAATATCAATCCAGAGGCATTATTATTGGAAAAAATGTTATATGGGCATAACTGCTTTATATTATACCTTCTCAGAAATAGTTTCATTGTGCATTTCAACACAAGTAAAAGGAAGACATCAGAAATAGGTGAAGCGATTCTCAGGTCTTTAAAAATGGGAGTCAACATATTCTGGCTTTGAAATCTATATGAAATCATCAAGTTGGTTTATATTGCGTATAAATACTGTGATACTTATCAGGTCAAGAATGCAGGGGCCTCGTATTCACAAGCATACGAAATCTGATAAGTAGCTTACAGTTCATGGTTAGCCCATTACTTTTTGCAATACTTGAAAAAAAAACGTAAAAAGCAATAATAAATCAATTTTTCATATTTGAGTTTGATTTATGAGTCACTATGTTTGCACTCAAACTTCACTTACTTGTTGTTGTTTAATTGAAACGTTTTCAAGATCATTCGATCTCATCCTCAGCTGTTTGGTGACTAAATGAACATTCCTCTTTTTCCACTACTAGGGAGCTCCGATCACTCTGCCATTTGGTGTTTGGAGCACTAAGTTTTAATACTTCATTTAATGCCGGGATTTCAAAATTTATAACTTTATCACGGTTTTTGTTTATGAATATTTTTTCCCAAATATCCAATTCTATGGGTGTACTTAAAGATTTTAACAGTTTAATGTTGTGGCCAATGTTGTGGTTTTCTGTCCAAAAATGGTGTGAAAGTGCAGATTTTTCTATTTGTTTCAACTTAATGTTCCTCTGGTGTTCTTTTTGCCTGGTTAACAAGTTTCTCTTAGTTTTTTCCTATGTAGCTTTTTTCACAGGTTTCACAATTAATCTGATAAATTCCTGATTTCAAATTGTTGGGGATTGAATTTTTAGTGGTTTATTTAGCAGGTTCCTCGTACTGAATTTGTTTTGGTACTAGTTTTAAGTTTAGTCTTTTGAAGATTCTTTCAAATTTTCTAAAAGCCCATGGATGGTAGGTGAATTTTTTATATTGCCAATTTGTGCTTTTAAGTGGAGTGAGAGTGGTATTTTTTGATATTATCTTCAGTTTTTCCTTTCTCTTCATCATGTTCCTTATGATGGCTGGGTTGAATCCATCCATGGGCTTTTAGAAAATTTGAAAGAATCTTCAAAAGACTAAATTTAAAACTAGCACCCCTAAACAAATTCAGTCTGAGGAACCTGCTAAATAAACCTCTAAAAATTCAATCCCCAACAATTTGAAATCAGCAATTTATCAGATTAATTGTGAAACCTGTGAAAAAAGCTACATAGGAAAAAACTAAGAGAAACTTGTTAACCAGGCAAAAAGAACACCAGAGGAACATTAAGTTGAAACAAACAGAAAAATCTGCACTTTCACACCATTTTTGGACAGAAAACCACAACATTGGCCACAACATTAAACTGTTAAAATCTTTAAGTACACCCATAGAATTGGATATTTGGGAAAAAATATTCATAAACAAAAACCGTGATAAAGTTATAAATTTTGAAATCTCGGCATTAAATGAAGTATTAAAACTTAGTGCTCCAAACACCAGATGTCAGAATGATCGGAGCTCCGTAGTAGTGGAAGAAGAGGAATGTTCATTTAGTCACCAAACTGCTGAGGATGAGATCGAATGATCTTGAAAACGTTTCATTTAAACAACAACAAGTAAGTGAAGTTTGAGTGTAAACATAGTGACTCATAAATCAATCTCAAATATGAAGAATACCTCACTGTTAATAATGCCTCTGCTTTTAATATTTATAAATCGATTTTTTCCATATTTTTTGGAGAATCATAAGAAATAATAAATTGAAATGTGAACAATGAAAAACTACATCAAACTTATATGGGTAAAGCTTTCTTGTCCATTCTTTTTTAATTAATTGAAGAACATATGTCTTAGGTTTTAGGTTATTTGTCTATGTAGCCGTTTCGATATTTAATGGTTATTATAAAGCAGTAAAGGTTTATAAAAATAAGTGAGGTTGCTATTCAAGAAGCTGCGGATATAGCAAGTGCATCACTTTTAGCAGCGAAGTCGAAGGAAGTGATCCATATACTAATGTTATCTCAGATATGCCTAATAATTTATATAATTCATGTGAAAATTCGGGTTCCTTCTCAAGATGTACTGAAGAAATAAAAAGAATTGAATCCTTTTAATGTTAACAACATGTCCAATTGCACATTTAATATTTCAATCAATAAATAATTAATACGTTTGTATATTTGCTAAGGATTCATTAATAACCTATTTTTAGGTTAGTATGCTTTTGGGTATTGTTTTATTTCCTAGTGGTACCGTAAGTGTTGATGATCATAATACTAGAACCGTAACTATTAATGACTTGTTTCATCCTTGTTGCCATGACAATTGACAAATGTATTGTAAATTTAGCTTCCAAACCAAATACATGTTAACAATTACAAATCAAGTATTGAAAAAAGCAATGTAATGCTATATGTTTTAGTATTTCAAAAACACATAATAAAATTGTGGAAAATCTGATGTACTGCACTCACATAGCTTTCTCTACTCTTATAAAACTATTCTTATGTATGTTTATTCCTCTATTTACTTCATGTTAATCCACATAACAGTTATCTTATTGCTACCATTCTTGTAGGCCCAAAGTAGTATTGGAATGCAGTAGGCTTTAAGCGATAGTCAAGTATTTTAAGAACTGATCGCTAAGTAATGCAACTGAAGGGTCCAGGGAAAGAACCAGGTAAGTCACTTTTTGTATGAAAGCCAGAAAACGAATATATAAATTTAAAACACAATGGGTGATTCTCAAACACAACACTTCTTTCATAGTGAAATATTGATGCGTTAAATGAAGTGAATCAAGTAAAGTGGTGCTTCCTGTCCGTTATGTCAATAACATTGCACAAAACAAAAAAGTTTATTCCAATAGCTTTTTCTTTTCAGGGAAAAACCAGGTAAGTCACCTGAAACAGATAGAAAACCAGGAATGCCAGCCACCAGGTTTTATTTGCAATTACAATGATTATTTAATGTTACAAAATTGTTGCATTTATTATTATTATTATTATTATTATTATTATTATTATTATTATTATTATTATTATTATTATTATTATTATTATTATTATTATTATTATTATTATTATTATTATTATTATTATTATTATTATTATTATTATTATTATTATTATTATTATTATTATTATTATTATTATTATTATTATTATTATTATTATTATTATTATTATTATTATTATTATTATTATTATTATTATTATTATTATTATTATTATTATTATTATTATTATTATTATTATTATTATTATTATTATTATTATTATTATTATTATTATTATTATTATTATTATTATTATTATTATTATTATTATTATTATTATTATTATTATTATTATTATTATTATTATTATTATTATTATTATTATTATTATTATTATTATTATTATGATCATCATCATCATCATCATCATCATCATCATCATCATCATCATCATGATTATTATTATTATTATTATTATTATTATTATTATTATTATTATTATTATTATTATTATTATTATTATTATTATTATTATTATTATTTTTTTTTTTATTTTTATTATTATTATTTTTATTATTATTATTATTTTTATTATTATTATTATTATTATTATTTTTATTATTATTATTATTATTATTATTATTATTATTATTATTATTATTATTATTATTATTATTATTATTATTATTATTATTATTATTATTATTATTATTATTATTATTATTATTATTATTATTATTATTATTATTATTATTATTATTATTATTATTATTATTATTATTATTATTATTATTATTATTATTATTATTATTATTATTATTATTATTATTATTATTATTATTATTATTATTATTATTATTATTATTATTATTATTATTATTATTATTATTATTATTATTATTATTATTATTATTATTATTATTATTATTATTATTATTATTATTATTATTATTATTATTATTATTATTATTATTACTATTACTATTACTATTATTACTATTATTATTATTACATCTATCTCAAAGATTATTAATCATGTTCCAATTCCTGGAAATGTTCACTGCTAGTTCACCAAGGAGCTCCATTAGGTTAATTATATTCTGGTAGTTAGCTTTCGAGATACGTAGAGGGGCTGAAGACAATGCAGAAATGTACTGCTTACATTGCATAATATAAACAGTGTTATCAGAAAAGTTTAAGGGTAGGGTAATATTTCTACTACAATTACCCGAATAATGCAAAGAAGACAGCTCAAATTCTTCTTGCCTCTGTATCGAAGCATATTTCTTAGGCTTTCTTATAATACTAGATACCATGCCTCTATTATAGGTAGCTCTCCAGTTCAACAGACATGGGTGTTCGGATAAAGCACAAATTTCCTTAACGACGGGCTGGGACTTGAATGGACATTTCGCCACACACTTTTCATCTAATTTTTTTCCAGTCATACACCATTTCCTGACAGACATTCACAGCAATAAGAGGTGAAGGTTTGGTTCTTGAATTTGCAATCATGTTTATGAACTCCTTTGGGAGTTTCCATTCTTTGTTTCAAATTGTAAAGACAAGCATTTTATCACATTCCATGTGGAAATAAACGCGCAACGAAGAGTAAAATGGTGGGATACGTTGCTATCGCACTGCCTCTGTTGGTAGAAAGATGACTTGCTTGGTTCTTTCGTGGGAAAAATTGACTTACTTTGTTCTTTTCCTGTATACGCCAAAATTTAAACGTGAAAAACATACAGGACTAACCAGATTTGTTTCTCTATTTCATACCTCTAAAAGATGGCACTTCCCATGGAGTATCCAATGAAATGTCCAACTCATTTTGAGAAAAAAAAGTGACTTACCTGTTCTTTTTTCCCCTGCACCCCTCAACTGAAATACCCTTCTATTTGCATGGGACCAAGAGTTAAAAAATAAATTGCTTACCATATTAGAATTGTATATTAGAAAACTCAAGGAATATCTCCAAAATGGTTGGAAAAAAGAAAAAGGAAGCCGAAATCCAGAGCTAAACCCATTAGAGCTGACGTGCAACCTACTTGATAAAACGTGTTAAAACCAAGATATTAACTAACAAAAGTTATGTAAACCTTTGAGTAGCGAATGTCTGAAATGCATGAAAATAAAACAGTTTCTTTTTTCTGGGGTGGAAAGGTTTCTTAAATCTGAATCCAAAGTACGAAGGCTGTTAAATAAAGAATGATCATAATTTTTCACACTAAAATTCAATCTTATCATATTCAGTTAACTTAATGTGAAACAAACACGCCGTAGTAGTTTCTTTGTTGATACGCCTGGTTCCCGCCTGTGAGAACCAGGCAAGTTCAGACATGTTCAGTATCGCCTACCGCTGCAATGGAGGTAACATGCAGTTAAAGTTGATGCTAGAGGAAGATCCGGAGTTTCTTTCAAACGTAATTACTGCTGATGAAACTTGGCTACATCATTTTGATCCCGACAGCAAACAGCAAAGCTCAGTCTGGAAATCTCCTTCATCCAACCCCCAAAAAAGCAAAAGTGGTTGCTTCTGCTGGGAAAGTTATGTTCATCTCATTCTTTGATATTCATGTAATGGTTTATCAGCATGTTGTACTTGCATTCACATCAGTAACTGGACAATACTACAGGGATGTCCTGAAAACATTGCAAGTCCATATCAGGCGCAAAAGACCACATTTCCGTGAAGCAGGCTGGATGCTGCACCACGATAATGTGCGGCCGCATATTGCCAATGTTTTTGCTGAATATCTTGCAAAGATTGACGTGAAGTGCATCCCTCACCCACCCTATAGTCCGGATTTAGCCCCATGTGACTTTTTGCTATTCCCAAACTTGAAGAAACGCCTTCGTGGGAGGCATTATCCATCATCAGAAGCAGTAGTAAAGGCTGCGGAGGCGATTTTGAAGGATCTCTCAAAAATGTTTTCCAGCATGTCTTTGAACACTGGTAGAAACGCTGTGACAACTGCGTCGCATTCAGGGGAGATTAATTATGAGGATGAGTAAAGGTACGTTGTCAAAAAAAATCGTGATCATTCTTTATTGAACAGCCTTTGTATAAAATAAAAGTGACGTCAGCATTTTCATTTTTGAGTTATCTGTTCACATAAACGCGGCCATCCACATAGAAATATTTTGGGGGAGAGATTTAGGCTACTTTAGCAGGTGTAGCTCCGTAAAATCACGATATTCAGTGTCTGCAGTAGAAAAAGGTAATATATGAATCAGTAGATGCTATAGTATCCGTAAAATTTAATTTCGTGCTCCTCGCTTCAGAACTGTGTTAAACTCATTGGAATTCCTTGTAAAACAAATAGCATTAAAACAGTAGAGAAATGTACCTATATAAAAACTATGAGTAAAAAGTTTCACACCGCCTTCATTTGCGGTGGTATTTAATTAACAGCACCATCAGCAAGAAACAAGCCGCCACTGATGCGAGACGTTAACGAAACGTGCTTTACGCTGAGGATTTCGCCTAACAATCAAGTCGACTTAATTAAGACCCAACACTCCATTATCGCTTTGGTTTCCATCGCTTCAGAGAAGCTCTTCAACTGAATGCCAACCCACAGAGATACAGATGCGATGCCACTCACGGATATTTAAACCCAAAAGGAATTAACTGGAGGTGTTATGTGTTGGGCATACATCCAATTTCACACTGTCTCTAACACTTCGGGAAATTTCGGTTGTACCTAAAAGATATCGCAGCAGCACACTTGAATATTATTTCTCTATGTCTATAATCGTATTATGAAGATAGAACATTTATTTATGTGTGAAAAGCGTTGTTTTTCGTTATATTTCAAGCAGTTTTACAATGTTCGCCCAATTTCACAGGTGTATTACCGTACTTTACTGTTTAGGTATCGGGCATATTAGTTACAAAGTACTACATTCCTTCACATTTTGCAGTTTTTTATCTTCAACTCTTCTTTCGTAATTTTATGTATAAAATATTTTTGTTTTTGGACGTTTAGATAGTACCTCAGTTTTAGTATGAGCTTTTACAATCATCTTTGGTTTTTGTGAATTCGGCATAGGATTAGAATTAGGATTTCATAATGGAGGAGATTCGGTACGTAGGCCACCATTCTGGGCCCATTGTTCCTATGGCCCCAAGTGGGGGGCTCCCGGGGGAGGAAGGATGAGGCAAAGGAGACAGAGGGCGGTCGACCCAAGGAGTCACGACAGTATAGAGGGCAGGATCCCTACAGTTTACCCGGGTTCGATTCCCGTGGTTGACCTACCTGATCCATGGGTTTTTCGGGGGTTTTCCCGGGTCGCTAGGCAAATGGTGGGTAGGTTAATTACACCCCCCGAATTTCCTGTCCCTCCATTTCATCTCCATTATCATTTCATATCATCTCTCATCTGGTGGTGTCTTTCAGGGTAGAAGTGTCGGCGGGTGTCTCGGCGGTGCATGGCGGGATGATATGCTCTGAGGAAAACGACTACCTCCTCCGGTAGGTCTGTTGCCGGTCACCGCTCCTCTGCTGGGAACGTTTCGGGACCGCCAGCTAGGGATCTTAGGGGCTCGGATCGCCTGCCTGGGACCGTTAGGGCTTGGCTGCTGGGCTCGTTGCCTTCCCGTTGTGGGGGAGCGAGTTCGTTCTCCTGGTCTGTCGAGTGAAGTCTCTATCCAAGTAAACGGTAGGTACCCTGCCCTCTGCACTGTCGTGACTCCTTGGGTCAGCCGCCCTCTGTCTTCTTCACCTCATCCTTCCTCGCGGGGGTGCCCCCACTCGGTGGTATAGGAACAATGGACCCAGCGTGGTGGCCTACGTAACGAATCCCCTCCGTAATGAAATCCCAATCCTATAAAGTGCCACAATAACTGAAGGCTAGTGGGCGCTTCCTTGTTACCGTCCATGATAAGGTGATATCAGACATAGAAATTCTTAAGGGAAGTATATGCTGAAATTACCATCTCTGCTGTTTAACTATAGCTGCAAAATGTTTAGTATATGTGCCTGTATTTGGTTATAGCGTTCTGCACTGTGGCGTAGCGGGCTAAGGCAGCATGCCTTGGTCGCGGGCCACAGAAAGCGGGCCGGGTTCGATCCCACCCATGGGGTGCGGATTTTCGGTCCCCGGTATAGGACCAGTGCCCACTCAGCATCGTGAGGAAAGCTTACGCTAGAAAACCAACATTCCGGCTGGAGGATGCCGAGATGCTGACCACATCTGTTGCTCTGCCGTGCGTAAGTGGGCGTGAGGCCGGCAGCTGGGTTGGTAGGCCTTGGCCGTCTTAGGGTTTTCACGCCAGTGGTTAACTTTTAATTTGGTTATAGCACACCAGTAAAATTTCATCTCTCAGCATTAACAGTTTTACTTCAATGAATTATTTTGCCGTTTTATTTAAAATGCTCCTGACCACACAAAGAAAAGAATTTTTAGCAGATAATGTATTCCGTTAGATTCTGAAATCAAACGTAGCTTTTTTTTTTTTTAATTTCTCTCAAGAGGATGGCTAGAAAGCTAATAATTCTCAAATATAAACTTGTTTATTTTTTCACAAAAACAGAAGATTGTATCATGAATATAGGAAATTCCTACTCGTTTGTAAACTGTACAGGAAACACAGCAGTAAGCTTGTTACATTTACGGAGACGACTTTCTGCAGCAAAGTTTCATCTTTTTTTTATGAAAAATGGCACCGGATTACAATTGGGTCTTTAAATCTGTTTCCTCCCTAAGCATTAACGATCTACACTGACTCTCATAAATAATCTTACAGACTTTGCATTTCAATATGGAGTGCCCTGTAAAGCAGGATAGATTATGTGTATCAATCTCAAGGCACTCCTTGTGTTAAGCAAAAATCATATGATATTAATATCCATTTTAGAGTTTGCAATTGTGGTTAAACTAAGAGCTTCCCCATTCAACCTTGTTTACATTATGAGTTTACGACACAAAAAGAATCGAACAGCACAAATGAAATGCAATACAAACGAGTAGGTGAGGTCTGTCAGTAGACAAAACAACATCGTGGAAGAAGTACGTCAATTGTGCACCAAGAAGAAGGCATGAGCATAGTATGGGGCCCAGAAGTAGGCAGAGTACCTTTGAACAGAGACTGTTAGTGATCTATCATTACGAAAAGAACAAAACATACCGGAAAATAGCAGAGATTGTGAATCTTAGCAAAAGTACAATTAGTGACATAATTCATCGGTATAAGTATGAAGACAGAATCGAATCTCGAGCAAAGCTAGGGCGACCAAAACTTCTTACCGATTGGCAGGAGTCTTATATAATGCGGAAGGTAAAACGGAATCCATGATAAGTGCTCCAGTGGTTTGTGCCGAGATTCAGGAAGGAAGAACTGGGACTGACAGCCCTGAAACGGTCAGAAGGGCCATGCGAAAATAAGATTTTAATGGTCACGTAGCCAGAAAGAAAGCCATACATTTCCAGCAAGAATAAAAGGAAGCGATTACAATTTGCCAAAGACTTTGTTAACAAGTCAACCGATTGGTGGGACCAAGTTATTTTTTGTGACGAAAGCAAATACAACCTTGCTGGTTCCGATGGCAGGGTGCTTGGTTGTGTGGATGAAGCTGAACACGGAGCTGGAAGAGCGCAATTTACAAGGCACAGTCAAACACGGCGGAGGGAGTGAGGCTGTATTTCCTCTACGGGAGTGGGAAAGCTGGTGTTCATAGACACAACCATGAACAAGGAAGTCTATCCGAGACTATTATAGCAAAATTTAAAACAAAGTGCAGAAATGATGGGTATTTTGGACAGCTTCTCATTTTATCAGGATAATGATCCGAAGCATACGTCCTACATTGTACAGCTATGGTTACTTTACAACTGTCGTCATGTAGTACATCCACTCCCTCAGTCCCCGGATGTCAATCCCATAGAAGCAGTATGGGATAAACTGAAGAAGGCCATGCGGAAGACCCCATCACCTCCAAGCAGCACTTAAGGAGAGGTTGCAAGAGAAATGGAACAAACTCTACAGCCTACCTGAAAAAACCTGGTTCACAGTATGCCAAATAGGTTGCGAGAAGTAGTAAAAAGAAGAGGGAGAGTAACAAGTACAAAGCCATGTTTTGTAATATATAATTTGTAATTTATTTTTCATCTTTTCTTTTACATCATCAAATGGAAATACAAAATCAAGGTTACAATTATAAAATTCATACTGAAAATGCCATATATTCCTAAATCCTGAAGATTCATCATGTTGCCCACCATTGAATAATAATTCGGTCTCCATACACCTAACCCTAGGCTTTCGTGTATTGGAGGCCCTCTACTCCTTTTTACGCTTTTGTCATTTCACCTATCCTACTCTACATTTTTTTCTTAATTGTTCTTAGCCATCTCTCTTTAACTTTCCCTAAATAATTCCCTATATTTCTCCTGTTCTTTTCCCCTGTTACTGACAAAATTTTTCTAATTACTACTTCACCCCCAAATTGTCCCATTTACGTAACCAGGCCTGCTCTCTCCATATATTTGTTTGACTACAATTTAATATACAATGAAAATCTGCATTCTCTTTTCCCCACAATGGACATTTATCTAGCTCCACCTCTTGACCTATACCTTTCAAGTTTCTCACTCCTGTTCTCGCCCAAGCAAAATCTTCTCGCCCTAACTTACTATATATATCTATATATCCTTCCCTCCCTCAGATTGTTTTTATTTCTCTATATAATCTCAATGAGCTTTTGTCACTTGTATTGGCGAAAATGTTTTGTCTGTCAATATCTTCTAATCTTAGCTTAACTTCTTTCCAGAAGCCTCGATACCCATACTCTGTATTTATCCAAGAATGACCCATACCTATCTGCTTCAACACGTCTTTCATTTTATGTGCCCAAGACCCATCCCAGTTATTTCTCTTTTGAATATCAAAACATTCTTTAATAATATTGCCATCTTCCAAGTTAGTGATTCTGTATAAATATTTCATTGCCCTTGACAAGATTTTAATCTTAGTAGAATACCTGCCTAGTTCATATTTTGTATTACACTCCAGTTGTTATGTCCGATTACTTTTGAGGGCCAAAAATGCCTTATTTCTTTTGAATTCTTAAAAAAAGGACTCATTATATAATTTTCATGTGAAATAATATCTATTTTATTACAAGAACGAAGCATGTAACTCTCGATTATCATTAATTTCAATAAAATAGCACATCAAATGCTGATTTTAACTTTTAAAATTTAGTACTATGCTTTGTCCAATTATATATGGGAGTCTCTGTACGTAATTGCAGGAAGGAACTGAACTGAACTCACACCTATATGGGGGGGAGTACGAATTATAACACATTTTAGTGCAACTGACACTAATGAAATTTGTAATTTTGGGCTTATATGGAAAGACAAGGATGTTCTTTAATATAAAAATGAGTATTTAACGTTCTTTTTAGGGACTCGATCAAAAGTAACTATCATCAATGAATTAAACTGCATCAAGACATAGACATAACTTGTAGACCAATTCTTTGGCTGCTATTATTCTCAAATGTCTAATGGAGCATATAATATTTCCAAGGAAAGCTTTTAAGTCAAACCCGAACATATTGCATTCTAAAATATCCCTTTCCTCACTGCAATACTGTGCACTAAGTGTCGGATACGGGAAAGAAGAAAAAAAGAAACTTGGAAACAGACGTCTATTTGACCTGCGCACTGTGCACAACTTTGCTTAAGAGATCATAAATCGGTTATGACTTACACTACAACTGAATATTACATGTACGTGGTGTGAGTTCTGTTGTGCCTTCTAAGCTTACATTTGGGAGTGGAAAAAGCGCCCAATTCCCTAAATCGGTAAGCATTTTTTCTTTCTTGCTTACTTTTTTTCTTTCTTTTATTTCCTTCCGTCCTACTTTCTTTCTACAGTAAGTTTTCCACGTTTATGTAACACTATTTTCCACCCAGCCCTTATCATGTGTCTGTATGACTGACTGGCCAAATAAACAATGAGTGTGAAACTAAGACAGTACAAAATTTTGATAGTACAAAATTTCTAGGGGTATGGGTGGATAATAATTTAAAGTGGTCGGCTCACATTCAAAATCTATTATTAAAATTAAGTAAAATAACTTATGGTATCACAGTCATTTCAAAAATCATGGACCTGAAATCGGTTTTATCTTTATACCACGCATATTTTCAGTCTGTTCTTAGCTTTGGAATATTATTTTGGGGTAATTCAACAGGAGCAAAAAACGGGCAATTAGGATAATACTACATGTTAATAAATGAATCAGATATAGGCCACTATTTAAGGAATTAAATATATTGCCCCTACCCTGTATTTACATATATGAAACATTATGCTACATAAAAGCTAATCTCAGTATGTACACGACAAACTCACAGATACATTCTCATGATACAAGAAGAAAGGATAACCTTCATGTAATCACACATAGCACAAGTTCTTTTGAAAAAAGTTTTGTATATACTGGCCTCCAGCTTTATAATAAGTTACCCAGTTATCTGAAGCAAATAACTGCACTGCATCGATTTAGAATTTGCCTCTAAAAACTTCTCTCACTCCATTGTTTTTATAGCATAAAGGAATATTATGATTACTTTGACAATTAACTTTGTTAATGTTAATGATGATAATGTTTTTATAGTGCAGATGAATTTTTTGAATACGTTAACTACAAGTAAATTATTATTATTATTATTATTATTATTATTATTATTATTATTATTATTATTATTATTATTATTATTATTATTATTATTATTATTATTATTATTATTATTATTATTATTATTATTATTATTATTATTATTATTATTATTATTATTATTATTATTATTATTATTATTATTATTATTATTATTATTATTATTATTATTATTATTATTATTATTATTATTATTATTATTATTATTATTATTATTATTATTATTATTATTATTATTATTATTATTATTATTATTATTATTATTATTATTATTATTATTATTATTATTATTATTATTATTATTATTATTATTATTATTATTATTATTATTATTATTATCATTATCATTATCATTATCATTATCATTATCATTATCATTATCATTATCATTATCATTATCATTATCATTATCATTATCATTATCATTATCATTATCATTATCATTATCATTATCATTATCATTATCATTATCATTATCATTATCATTATCATTATCATTATCATTATCATTATCATTATCATTATCATTATCATTATCATTATCATTATCATTATCATTATCATTATCATTATCATTATCATTATCATTATCATTATCATTATCATTATCATTATCATTATCATTATCATTATCATTATCATTATCATTATCATTATCATTATCATTATCATTATCATTATCATTATCATTATCATTATCATTATCATTATTATTATTATTATTATTATTATTATTATTATTATTATTATTATTATTATTATTATTATTATTATTATTATTATTATTATTACTATTATTATTATTATTATTATTATTATTATTATTATTATTATTATTATTATTATTATTATTATTATTACTATTATTATTATTATTATTATTATTATTATTATTATTATTATTATTATTATTATTATTATTATTAATTTGGTAATTTGAAGTTACTATTATTTTATAATACTGCTTAATGAATGTCACTAATATGTCAATGTTGGTCAAGAAGCATCATTAAATAAATGATAATTAAGTAATTATATATCATTAAATAAATGGGCTATTATTCATAATATCATAATTATTGTTTATTAAGTTAAGGACACTCAACTAGCAAGAACTTAGGCACCTAGTGTATTCTAGCGTTCCACCATGTTTTGAAAGACGTAAGCAACTTGTCAATCAAGTGGCTACAATTATACAAAAGGAGAAGAAGAGGGTACTGCGGGCGGAGCCACTCACATCCGTGCCAATTGAAATTCCCTCCTTTCTCTATGGACCAATTTTTCTGCCCCACTTTATGATTCAGATTTTTTCGAGCGAATAAAGCCCATAATGAGCCTTTCAGGGACAGGAACTATCGCACGCATTAAAGCCACACATTTAGATCTATATCTACGCATACACTTCTATAACACGCAGAGATGGTATCACAGAAACAAAATAAAATGTAATTAAACATACGGTTATCTATGATTGTATTACCTAAAGCGCATTACAGATAAATATCAATGCAACCAAATTAAAATAACATTCAAAGCGTTTTAACAACAATTCATTACATTTCGAGCAATATAAGTAAATAACATTACAATATCTAATCCCTACATCAAATATGAAACGTCATTTAAACGTCTTAAGCTGCTTTTGGCCGCTGGCTTAAACCATTTGCCACTAACAGAGCTGTAAATTTGTCAAGTCACCTCAAGCTTTGAGTTTTCAAATACAATAGGTGGCAATGAAGAGTTGATATAACCATTTAAAAAGATTAATAACATTAAAGTGAGTCACGACCAGAGGGACAACAATACCACCGCTGTGGCTGAAGGGACATGCTGAAGAAACGATTTTCTGGTCCAGATTGCCGCCGGTGTTCCTGGAAATGAGACTGATACACATAATGGCTGGCGGAAATGCAGCGTCATGTAATCATTCCATGGCCTCCTTCACGGTTATGTCTATCCAATTTATGAAGTATAATCAATGACACCTCTTTGTTGTCTGGGGTAATGCTCCCATTTTCGTTCTTAACAAGCGCGGTAATTTGACAAGTCGTGTTTTAACTGCGCAAACATCCACAAAAATGGGCCTAAAGTTTGGTTACGAGGCACTTTGTAAAGTCTGCGTGATGTACATGTCAGCGATAATGCCTTTTTCTAAACTGTAGTCTTGAACGCGAGAAATATTGTGCTCATTTGAAAAAGAACAAATTGGCAATGACCCTTGAAAAGTTCGCATGCTGTATTACACTTGCTACAGATTTTAAATAGGACAAATGTGTTTAATTAAGTTATTTTAAACACATTTGTTTAACACATTTCTGGGATATAACAAATTCCTTCTGTGAAATGTAAAGCTTCTCCTTGGTCATAAGTAACCACACCTGTAAAACTGAAATCTAAAAAAGATCTCCTCAAAGTGCATTTTTTCAAAACTCCTGTTAGCGAAATGCCAGAAATATAATACAATAAACACAAGACTGAATTTGGTCTACGGATATTTACTTGAACAGAAAAACTTAGGTTAGTTTCCATGTAGAAGTTCTTGTACTACTTATCAACCACAAGGAAATTTTACAGTCAGTTTATTCGTTCTAACTCGTACTAAAATACTCTCATTGGTAGAGGATAGGTTAAAAGCCTCTCAAAGAAAAAGAAAAATAGTAATTTGTGGCATAAACATCAGATATTCAAGTAGAATTATTTTAGAATAACCTACAATTACAAGCTCTTCTATACATGTATACCGCTGTCCATATTGCCATGTAATATCTGTACCATTACTATTAGGAGAGCAAATTTATGTATGTGTTTTGCATTAGGACTAATAAGGACGGGATTGGACACCGAAACCTGCGGTTTATTGTACGAGGCGGGGGTCAAAAAGTAGTGCCTCCTATTTGTTTTCCTTAAATAAGTAAGTTATGTGAAAACTTTGAATTTGGCGCAATTCGTCAAACCTTCTTCTCCAATCCCCTACCGTAGTAACTCCTAATTTAACAAGTGGCAGCACTGCATCGTCTTGCAAAATGGCTGACATCGACATTCGTATTAGACAGCGTTTTGTGATTGAATTTTTGACTGTGGAAGGTGAAACGCCAATTCGCATTCACGAAAGGCTAAAAAATGTGAATGGTGATGCAACGGTGGATGTCAGCACTGTTAGACGATGGGTTCGTCGCTGTAACGAAGCTGAAGGGCAAACACTATTGGTAGATGAAAAGCGAAGCGGCAGGCCGGTGACTGCAGTGACTCCATGCAACATTCAGCGAGTCGATGACATAATTCGTGGCGATCGCCAGGTAACAACAGGTGAATTGTGTCGCATTACCTCCCTCAGTAAAGGCAGTGTGATGACGACTGTTTAACAACTGGGTTACTCTAAAGTTTGTTCACGTTGGATACCAAGAATGTTAACCGCCCAAAATAAAGAAACAAGGAAACCAATAGCCTCCGAACACTTGCAGCGCTTCAATTTGGAGGGAGAGGAGTTTCTGGAAAAAATTGTTACTGGAGACGAAACGTGGGTTCATTTTTTTTAACCTGAATCAAAGAGGCAGTCAATGAAATGGCATCACACAACGTCACCGAAGAAAAAAAAAATTCAAACCTCAGCGGTGGGCAGGGAAAGTTATGGCGACAGTGTTTTGGGATGCAGAGGGTGTACTTATGATTGATTTTTTGGAGCAGGGATGTACAATAAATTCTGTCCAGTACGTCAGAACTCTCAAAAAGTTGAAAGCACGTCTTCGCCGAGTTCGCCCAACAAAAACTATGGCGGATGCTCTTCTTTTGCATGGCAATGCAAAACTACACACCAGCCGTTAAACCACTGCAGAAATTGAGAAACTGGGATGGCAAGTCTTATCCCACCCCCATACAGCCCTGACCTGGCACCATCAGACTTCCATCTGTTCGGGCCACTAAAGGAAGCTCATTGTGGGATTCATTTTGAAGATGAGGAGGCTGTGAAAACGTCCGTGCGTCAATGGCTTAGGAAGCAAGACCGTGTGTTTTACTACACTGGAATACATGCCCTAGTTAAAGGTGTACTAAAACTGTGGAAAAGGACGGAGATTATATTGAATAGTGAAAAATTAATAGTCAATGTTGTAGTTTACAAGCTATATAAATTGGATTCAATTTTTTTGGCAATTAAAAGAGAAAAAAATAGGAGGCATTATTTTTGACCCACCCTCGATGCTCCAAACGGGGCATCCCCAGGAGAAAGGATGAGGTGAGGGAAGACAGAGGGCAGCCGATCCAAGGAGTCACGACAGTGCAGAGGACAGGGTCCCTACTATTTAACTGTTAGAAATTCCCCCGGTATCCCCCGGTCCAGAAACGGCACACCAGGTCGGCCCGAAGCAGGAAATGCTTACCAGAAACAAATCCTGTGCTATGCACGCCGAGACACCCGCCGACACTTCTACTCTGAAAGAGACTACCAGATGAGAGATGATGTGAAATAATAATGGAGATGAAATGGAGGGACAGGAAATTCGGGAGATGTAATTAACCTTCCCTTCTGCGCCGTGGCCTGGTGGGCTAAGGCAGTATGCCTTGGCCCCTGGCCACGGAAAGCGGCCCGGGTTCGATCCCAGCCATGGAGTGCGCATTTTAAGTCCCGGATATAGGACCGGTGCCCACTCAGCTTTGTGAGGAAATTGAGAAGCTTACGCTAGGTAAGCGGCCCTGGTCACGAAAACCAACGTTCCGGCTGGGGGTGCCGAGATGCTGACCACATCTCCCTGTATCGGTTGGATGAACGCCCACCTCTATATTGCGTAAGTGGGCGTGAGGCCGGCTGTCGGGTTGTAGGCCTTGACCCTCTTAGGGCTGTCGCGCCAGGGTTTAAATTAATCTACCCAGCATTCACCTAGCTAGACGAAACCGCCAGAGCCATCCCCCTCGTTGTATGCGTTCTCGTTGTATGGCTTTATCTCGGAAACAGTGGGATTGATTTTTTATAGCTTTTTTAATCAGTGATTATCCTTTTCTTTCCATTAGCTTTGATTTAAATTCCCAATTGACAGAAAACAACTTAACCATAATTTCAAAACCATATACGAGTACATTTGGAGATAAAAACACTTTGCGGATAGGGTTAGCTTTTCGTTAGACAATGACAGTACAACATAGTTTTGCTATGCGTGCGCAAAACACACACAACACACAAACACACACACACACACCACACACCACCAACAACACACACACACACCACACAGGGTCACACACACAGACGACAAGCCATACAACACTCGAAGCTTAGCCTCTAAGGCTAATCGGCGTATGCTATAGTCTACTGTATCAACTATAAGATAAGTTATGTCTCGCTCGCTTTGAGTAGTGTCTGTCAAGTAGTAATTTAACAGTTACCTTAACTACGTATTATAAACAGTGACAATTGTGCGCCCGCCTCGGTAGCGTAGATGGTAGCGCGTCTGCCTCACGTTCAAGTGGTCCTGAGTGCGAATCTCGGCCAGGGTGAGTTACCTGGATAAGGTTTTTCCGGGGTTTTCCCTTATCCTGATTGACGAATGTCGGGTAACTCTAAGCTCCATGGACCCCGGACTCATTTGAGCATCATTTCATCCATTTCATTCATCGTTCGATATGACTTAACGTTGGAGGAAGTAAATTACAACAACAAAAATTGTGTACGTTGCAACTCAGAAATAACTCAATTGAGAAGATTGTTTCTGCTTATGATCATGAACTATACGCAGTTAATAAAATGTTTAGTTTGGTGGTCTGGGAGTAAAGAATAACCTCCACCCATATCGTTGTATACTTACATTAGGAATTTCTGTACTGTCTATAAAATATGTAGCCTTTATTTATTAAACAACTATGAACCAGAGATAAGGTACTAAAGTTCAAAATAACATCTATTATAACTACCTAAATACTGCTCGACTATTCGGATAATTTTAAATACATAATGTTGTTCACTTTTAACCCAAAAGTTTTATTTAATGGCAATAAATTAAGGTGAAAAGGGCTAGTATTTTATAACAATTACCTACGGGAACAACATTTTTGTTGCTGTATATAACTAATATTAATTGTAAATATGTATATAAGCGTGTAATATTTCTTAAATTATGTAGAATAATATAAAGTTGTAAATAGCTGTTTCACCTGTCAAAGACTTAATGCTAGTTCGACTCTTTAGCTTATGATTCCGATAATCATACTTTTTGATAGCTTAAGGCTTCCTGTTGATAATCTATGTCTTTTGGTCAATGTTTCCAACACAAATTTAGTGCTGGAATTCACAATGAAACATAATACTAACAAAACTATACACCAACAATAACATTATGCTAATGTAGGAACAAGAACTAATAAAGAACGCATCTGCTCTCAAGCCATATCTTCAAATTTAACGAATAATACAATTCGAGTTAGGATTCCAGAGTTTACAAGAGAATTACAACATTTTCCACTCCCATCTCTAATAACAGTGCATTTTTTGTTTGCAATAAGGGAGGAATTCCATCAACTTTTAAGTTTAATAGTTGTATTTTAATAAGTTACTAGAGTTCCCTCTGTATCACAGGAGTTATATTCTTATTATTTTAGAGAATAGCACGAGAACAGACGTTAAAAATAAATATAAAAACTACTTAAGGATTGTATTACGTAATCTTAGCTGTTTATTAACCTAGTGAGATAGCTCTGCAGCAATGGGAAAGTCTCGGGTTTGATCCCTAGTGGATGTTCACAGTGACAAACTTTCTCCCCGGTTGGTTAGGTGAATGGTAGAATTGTCGTATCACGGTTCTTCTCTCTCCCACTTATTCTCATTTTGTTGATAGTAGGCACATGGCGCATAGGCTTTCGAACTTGAACTTCTTGGTTCCTTTAATGTAAGGACCGTAACTTAAACTGTAACTGCAGAGTAAGGCTTTCCCCCGGTTTCGCTGTAGCGGAGTCTCTCCGGTAGCTTGGACGAGTGCTTCCCATCCGGATGGTCAAGCCAATAAATGAACTCTGCGCTTCTCTGCCGCTTACATTGTCCGTTCCTGCAACTCATGAGTTCCTTCATCTCCTTGTTTCTCCCAAGAGAGGTGTTCGCTCGTTACCTAGTCTACCTCTACCTATAACTAGTAATTTATTGTTAAAAATAGGACTTCATTTTGTGTAGTTCCGGAGACAATTAACAGTAAACATTAAGCTATTTATAATAATACAGTAAACTTCAGATGAGCTTACACGGCAAAAATATAACCAAGGTTGTTTAATATATTCCCTAAGTAGTTTTTAATTTACTTTTAGCCCCTAATTTTGTATGTCCTGTGTCGTGACGTAGTGGGCTGGAGCGTTGTACTCTGGTTCCCTGTCATCGAGAGGAATTTGGTGGCGAATCCCGGTAAAAGAATGCCAACTTTCCGACTGGGGGTGCCGAGATGCTGACCACATCTCTCTGTATCGTTTGGTGCGAGGCTGGCAGTCGGGTTGACAGGCCCAGCTACGATTCCGGCTCTTATGCCGTAGATTATTTACTATTATTATTCCGCGTTTGTTATTCTTTGGAGGAAATCACTTGCAACTTGCAGTCGTTCCGGATTTTTCCCCCAATAACATAACTTCTTACTGCATTACATATACCTATCAATAAAAAAAATGAAGGTCTGCTAGCAACCTTTTTCCTGTGTGAATACTTATTGTATTTTACATAGTCATGCAGGAAGGTATTTTAAAGTAAATATCTCACACCATTTTATAAATTCATAAAATATCTTATGAAATACGTCGAGCGTTACGGTAAATTATAATTTTAAGCCCCGAATAAATGCAGCGAAATGTGACAGAAATATTAAGATGTAATATTCAAATATGTTGAATATTTGTATGTTGAATATGTTGAATATGTTGTATTTGAATATTACACAGAGAAAACGGAGGCATCGGTGCGCGCCTCGGTAGCGTGGTTGTAGCGACTCTGCCTCACGTTCAAGAGGACCCGAGCTCGAATCTCGGTCAGGGTGAGTTACCTGGATAAAGCTTTTTCGGGGTTTTCCCTTATCCTGAAAGACGAATGTCGGGCAACTCTAATCTCTATGGATCCTGGGCTCATTTGAGCATAAATTCACCCATCCCATTCATCGTCCGATATGACTTAACGTTGGAGGACGTAAAATTACAAAAAAGGAGGCATCGGGGACTATAATTATAACTAAACAACTAATGGAAATTAATTGTTCTTTCACAGTGGCCGTGTGTAGGCTAAATTGTGGAAATATAGAGTCAGACTGAAAATATCAATGCCATAGCCAGGATTTGAACTACGGATCTTCTGGTCTCCGTCCAGCCGCTCTAACCACTGTTGTAAGTCTTACACGTTGTATGTCGCCATTAAGGTAGTTGTCTCATGTGTTTATGAGAACTCCTAAGTGGTTTACCGGGGAAAATACGAGTCAGTTGGAGAATTTAATGTCATATCGGCACGTTGGCCATAGTAGCCCAATGGTTAGAACGGCTGGACAGAGACCAGAAAATCCGTGGTTCAAATTCCGGCTATGGCATTGAATTTTTCAGTCTGACTCTACGTTTCCACAACTAAACAACTGCAAAAGTAACAATACATAATATATGAATATATGGAGAAATTACCGATGTTAGTTTTCTTGTTTTTCCAGCAACGCTCTGACTAAGCCGTAGTAACTAACCATAAAAATTATAGTGATGCGTGTCTTATAGCTTAGATTACTGTATTATCTGCATTCTAAAATCTTTTAGTCGTGTTTGACATCCTTTCTTATAGCACACCAGCGGTGGACACTGATATTACTCAAAATGAAATGTTAATTACAGAAAAAATAATTAAGAATGAACCTTTCTAGGGTACCCACACGGCATTTGCCAATTATGACTGAGGAAAAAGCCTGGAAAGAACTTCAGTAAGGGAATACGGTTCTTACGGGATTTAAATGCGGATCTTTCATTCACGAGCTCATGCACTAACGACCTCGACCACCCGTGTCGATACATTCACTTAAATACACACTACTACAATAAGTTTTAAGTTGTTTCTATGGGACGCCCTGAAAGTGCTGCCTTGTTTGTAACATCCGCCTTCTCTATCAACACTTACATACTTTTCATTGTTGTGGAGTTCTACTTCTGATTGTGTTGCGTGGAATTACCGTTACTGCAAGTGTCTCCATCCTGTGGCGTGTTAATGAGACCAGTATTGGACAAAGTCCTTCCGCTATTAAATGCATAGTGCTCAGAATTTAAAAGCTATCTTTTAAGCACTTAAAATGCATCAAATGTTTAAATTACATACTAAATGAGATATTTTAGACAGTATTTTTGCTTTTTGACTGTATATAAGTGGAAATACTGTATTCTATCCATAAGTTTGATTTGATTTCTCGCTAACCCCTCAAAAAAGGTTAATGAGTGAGTGTTTCTAAACAGCCTAACTAGAAAACTAAAAACTAATAACCAAACTTGGTATTTAAATCCAATATTTTACAGCGATGTGACATGCAGATTTTCAAGATAATCACTCTTTTAATTTTTCTAAAAAAAGGCTCTAAAGATGTTTATTAAAATGTCGTATGGTAGATATGATTGATATGATTCATTTGCCAAGACAATACAAAGGTTGTATAGCAACGTCAAAAACACATACAAAAAATAGCATTAAAACATTATAAAAACATATTACTGTTATGAAACTCTGTAATACTGCACACAGGATTTAAGAGCAGTGTAGATTTAACTTTTCTTTTAAATAGCACTAGTGGCAGAACTTTGACATTGTTGGGAAGACTATTAAATAGATTTAAATATGTAATTTCAAATGAATGTTGAACTTTACTGTATTTGCATTTAGCAATATAAATGTTAGCACTGTTTCTTGTGGAGTAATTATGAACTGAAGAACACAATGTATATAAATCTATATTCGTCTTAACATATAAGAGACAATTCATAATAAACAAAGAAGGCATGGTTAATATGTCCAACTCAATAAATAACGGTTTACAGTGTGTTCTAGGCGATGCTCCACACATAAGTCGAATAGCTCTCTTCTGAAGTACAAACATTTTATTAGATGAAACATGGTTTCCCAATAGTGAAATGTCATAACTCAAATGGCTATTTATGCATCCAAAATACAAAGTTTTTAGAGAGTTAAGTATTTCTTTAAAATTAGTAATAAGAAAAGTTCTCTGCATAATTTTCCAGCAACATTCTCAATATGAGTGCGCCAACTCAGACAAGATTCAAGTCTAATGTCCTAAACTTAACAGATCCAAAAGAGCGAGGATCAGCTGAATTAATTTTAAAAGTAACATCAGCAGTTTTGTTATTATTAATTAATAGGCTGTTATGCTTACACCAATTTTAAATTCTCTTAGACAAATCAGTTATTTTAGAACACAAGAGCTCTGTCATTTAAAGCAATATTAATTGCTAAATCATATGCATAGAGGTATGTCCTTATGCGGTCTTCCCGAATATTATATGGTAGATCATTTATATATATGATAAAAAGCAAGGGTCCAAGTTTAGTCCAAGTATGTTTAAGATATTTTAGGAAAAATGAGCTGTATGTCCTGAATTTTCTGGGAATAACTCTGAAGTCTTCATCATTTTGAAGGAATTTTGAATAATTGGTAAAAATTATAGTTCTCGTTAAGGTACAGTTAATTAACGATTCCCAGGAGAATTTTTATTTGTTTTGCATTTTAATGTACTTACATTATTCTCAAATGAGAAGACATTCCTTTGTCTCTCTCCCTTTTGGACACTACATAGTGACCTGCTCTTGAAAGATTTGACTTTGTAACAGCCTACTTTATTTCCCTAAACACATTGTACCTACAAGAAAATGTATAAATATGTGTAAATAACTGAACGTGAAGTAGATAGAATAATAATCGTTTGAAAAACAGTTTGTACACGAGTGAAAACAGAAATTCCTATGAGTCCGACACATTGATGTTTAATTATACAGTAAAGTATGTTTACATTTGAGTATGACGCCTACAGCATAATCTATCAATTTA
Organism: Mantis religiosa; assembly: GCA_030765055.1. Taxonomy (NCBI): domain Eukaryota; kingdom Metazoa; phylum Arthropoda; class Insecta; order Mantodea; family Mantidae; genus Mantis; species Mantis religiosa. The sequence continues at coordinate 91,173,607 of CM060955.1, read as the reverse complement.
ATTGGAACAAAGTAAATTATACTAATATGTCATCACAATTAGAATAAATGCGAATATGACAGGCATTAAATTGATTTATTATTTATATAAATGAACTTAGTTTTGCAGTTTGCTACTATTTTATTGCTATTTATCTCCAGCTAAAGGTGCAATTTTCTTGAGCCGTGTTAATGAATGTGAAACGCGTCTTCTGTAGAGTAGATGGTAGCGTGTCTGTCTGCCTCACATTCAGGGGATCTCGAGTTCGAATCTTAGTCACGGTGAGTTATCTGTATAAGGTTTCCGGGGTTTTCCCCTTAAACTGAAATACGAATGTTAGATAACTTTAGGCTGTATGGATCCCGGGCTCGTTTAAACATCATTTCACCTAAATATCAAAAGCAGAAGCATTATTAACAGTGAAGTATTCTTCATATTTAAGTTTGATTTATGAGTCACTATGTTTACACTCAAACTTCACTTACTTGTTGTTGTATAATTGAAACGTTTCAATTATACAACAAGTGAAGTTTGAGTGTAAACATAGTGACTCATAAATCAAACTTAAATATCATTTCACCTCTTTCATTCATTGGCTTAACGGTGGAGGGCGTGAATTTAACACACACACACACACACACACACACACGCGCGCGCGCGCGCGCGCGCGGGGTCTAAAGTGCTCAAGTATGGAAAAATGGCAACAAGAATGGCAACAAACATCAAAAGGTGAAATTACAAAATCCTATTTTCCCAACATAAATGACAGCATGAAAACTAAAATAAAATTAACATCAAATCTAACGTCATTGTTAACAGGTCACGGGAAAGTTAAAGCGTACTACCACCGATTTAAAATAAGTGACAATCCAATGTGTAAGTGCAACCAAAACGAACAAACTGTGAACCACTTAATCTTTTAGTGTAATCTGTTACACAAAGAAAGGGAAAATCTAAAGAAAGCAATAACAATGGCTGGTGGACGCTGGACACTAGAAAAAAAAAGGAACTTATACAAAAGCACACCAAAAGTTTCAGTAAATTTGTAAACAGTATCAACTTCGATAATCTGTAAATAGTCTAGTGGGATGCAAATACTTATATTAGTTTATAGAATTGTAAGTCACGAGGAAATGTGATAATATGTAATACAATAGTGAAAACAAAATTTAATGTAACTGTGCACCCAAGCATATAGTATTACTCACTATGTAATGGAATATGCTGTATAATAAATGAATAAAACACACACACACACACAAACACACACACACACACACACACACACACACACACACACACACACACACACACACACACCTTTACTTGATGAATAAAGGAAACCACGAACAAAAGAAGGGGAAAAGGTTACATTGATAAGCACATAAGATTTGAACATTGCACACAGTCCGCCTGTGTTACTGCCTGAGCATTCTGACTCATTATCTTAAAGCATATAAGTCTCCTTACAGTAAGTGCAATTAATTTGAAAGCTTTCAGAATGATTTAAAATATTTAAACAAAATAAATTGCTGCAGAACGTTTGTGGTAAATTAACTTTTTCAAATACTAACGTAAATATAATCTGAGTATTTTAATGAAATAAAAATTATATGCATTTAGAAATCTGTGGATCCATATGTTACCGAAATAGTAGAATAAAAATTAAATGTTTAGCCCAGAGGTGTATAAAATAAAATTAAAAGGTTATTAACCATGATTACCTTTGAGGTTTATAAATCATACATTTTATATAAAAGTATAGGCTAGTGATTGAAATGTCTCAGATTTTAGGCTAAATATTTATTTTTATGTGTAAAATAAACTAGAATTAATTAAATATCGTTATGTTTTATATAAAATATAAGGTATGGAAGGGGTATAGTGATGCTTAAAAAGCCTATTTTGACCTCTAACTGATTTTTACGATTTTGGAGTCTAAAAGTGTGTACTTTTTCATGCAGTTGAAATATAAGGTATTGATAGCAGGGTTGATTTACTTCAAAAATGTCATAGTTTGGTTGTATTAATGAGACATTATGGGAAAATAATGGTTAGTTTTAGCATTTTATCAACTAGATTGTAGAAATGGATTATTTGCTACCTTAGGTATTTTTGTCATTCTTTGGTACTGGTCAATGACTGCAGTACAGCAGAAATCCTGTTCTTTTTATTAATAATTTGTTGAACTTCACAAATTTGTAGGATTTCTCTGATACTTTTCAAATGTTTTTAAAACATTCTTTTACATTGCCAGACTTGCTGCACCTTAACTGTGATGTAATCGCTGAATTCTGAATATATATATATGTATATCTTAATAAGCTTACACATTATGTAATAACAAGTATAAAAACATTTATGACTTAAAAAGTTCCAAAATATACTAATTTAGTAAATATGCTGCTTTTATTAATGAGTACTTTATAATCTAATATTTTCATTTTTAACTAATTTTAGAAGGTGGAAGTACTTTATAGACAAAATAACACGTTTAGCTTGTAGAAGGCGTTTTTAGGAGTCTAAATTTACTGTGACAATTTTAGAGCCTATCTTAAATGTCTAAGATTTTGTTTATAAGAAGGTTAAAATTTGAGGTGTAATGATAACATTTTTAGAACCATTGTGTTTCTTAACAATCCCAGTGCCTTAAGGGGATTCCTCTTTTAAAGTCTTTTTTATTTTATTTTATAAAGTATATATCTATATACACTGATATATATTTTTCCTTTCCTTTTTCTTATTTAACCTATTTTTAAGTATTTCCGTTTATTTTCTTAACTGTTTACCTTAGTTTCACATATAGGTATTCACTATACACATAAAAATCCATGTCCAAGGCGGGGCTCGAACCCGTGACCCTCTAAGTGGCGGAACTCTAGGGACATACAAAGTTTGGATTCCACGTAAATGTTTCAAACCCTCCGTTCATGTTGATGCAACTTTTATAGCTTATGTAAATTGTAAATATTTTTAAAATATTATTTAAAAATAACATTGTTTCGAAACTAGCTAGCTCATGTTGTAAAACATAACTATCAAATATAAATTTTAGATTTTTTAAGTCGGAAAGTGTTGGCAGAATTAAGTAAATATCATAGAGTACTATGCACCTGAAGAATTGAGATATTCATATAACATTACTTCGGTTTTTAAACTTAATGGAAATCTTAAAGAACGGCAATTTTATATCTAAATTTTCAGTAAAATTATCTTAGAACCTTATGCAAATTTCTGAAAATGTCATCACTAAGACGTATAAGTACATGTATATATACTGGACGGCTATTTGAAAAAGTTTCCAATAATGTGTTAGATATTATATTAAGAAATAGTAACTTTGTTGGAAAATATAAGTTTTATTCTTCTATTTTTTCATCAATCAACAGTAAAAATGTTGCACAATACAGCTCGAGAAATTCAGCTATCTTAAACATTTCGTTAGATAATTTTTCTTCGTTTGCATAAATTTAATATTTTCTTAAGTGTTTACACACTTCTTAAACTTGAAGATGAATGAAGCAGGTAACAACTTTTAAATTTCATGCTTAATGACCAAGAACACGTTTTACGCATTGAACTTGTAAATCGTGAGAAAATTCGTGTATGGGATGCAAAAGGAATAAAAAGAAACAATAGAAAATAGAGCACGCAACAACGGTAAATGAAAATCAGATGCAAAGGAATGCAAATAGTGGCAAGGTCTGCCATGAGGTAAACAGTGGAGGGGAGAGAAGAAAGAAAAGCATTTTGTGACCAATAAGGTACCCGCAGGAATTTGGTAGAGGAACTTTTAAAAGAATTCCATTTAAAGGTTGTTTGTATCTCACATGCTCAAATGAAAGTATCTTCATGAATCAAATATACAAATGTCTCCAGTTCTACAGCATCAAGTTGGAAAAGTGGACCAGAGCACGTTAGTGGACAACAGCGCCATGTGACGCTAGCGACAGATGACGGTCGTGTACCACTTCCGTTTCCACGGTAACTGGAACAGCTCCCAAACGAACATGCCATACTTTCGCTCGACCACTGTATGTACTTGTGCTGATAACACATTACATTGTCAGCATTTTCTTGCACTGCTGCAGGATATCATGGTCCTTATTTACACGGCCTGTGTTTTTAAAATTTGCGTATGTATAAGTTTCATAAAAACATAAGTTATGTATCTTCAGGATAACTCAGATATTGACTTAATGGCACCAACGCTGAAAAAAGTCACTTATAAAAATAAATCCACGGAATAAGTGTAGAATTCTATTAATAAACATATTTTATTTAACATTATTATTAATTGCTTGATGTAGTGTGGTGATTATGCATTTATAAAAATCTTTTCTATTCCTTGTGCAGAGGAAATAGCATGTTCTTTTAATTACGTCCTCCAAGTTAAATCATATCGGATGAGTGAAATGGGGAAGCTATACTCAAATGAGCCCAGTGTCCATAGAGTTTAGAGTTACCAGACAGTTTAGGGAAAAGCCCGAAAGAAACCTTATCCAAATAATTCACCTGACCGAGATTTCGAACTCGGGAGCTCTTGAACATGAGGCAGACATGCTACCATCCAGGCTACCGAGGTGGGCAGGAAACAATAGCATTATTGGAATTAATAGCATCACTGATTGCTTTTTTTTGGATTAAAAACAATTGAAGAAATTGTAAGAATCCATTTCAGAGTCACTGTTTAACAGTGTTATTACAGCAATCAATACAGGGCCTCTACTAATTACAATTTGAGTGGAAAAAAGTGGTAACAATGAAGCGTTATAAGAATTTAATTCCACCCATTTTTGTTTATTTATTTATTCATTCATTCATTCATTCATTCATTCATTCGTTCGTTCGTTCGTTCGTTCGTTCGTTCGTTCGTTCGTTCGTTCGTTCGTTCGTTTATTTATTTATTTATTTATTTATTTATTTATTTATTTATTTATTTATTTATTTATTTATTTATTTATTTATTTATTTATTTATTTATTTATTTATTTATTTATTTATTTATTTATTTATTTATTTATTTATTTATTTATTTATTTATTTATTTATTTATTTATTTATTTATTTATTTATTTATTTATTTATTTATTTATTTATTTATTTATTTATTTATTTATTTATTTATTTATTTATTTATTTATTTATTTATTTATTTATTTATTTATTTATTTATTTATTTATTTATTTGCTTGCTTGTTTTTTTATTGTTTATTTATTTACTTATTTATTTACTTGTGAGATCTCAAAATATATTTTCATTAAAATCTCGATATAAAACTTTCAAGTGAAATTTAATATTAGGTATTTGGTAGAGAAAGTAAAAATGTACTTTGCAACTACAAAATGCAAATAAAATTTCTTTCCCAGTTGAGATTTTTTCATTTTTCTGTGTGAACCAAAAGAATTAGAATAATTGTTTCCACGAGTACGAATTATGTTATATTTTAAATGATTTAGTATGTTTTATTGTAAGAGAAATCATTGGATTAAATTATTAATTCCTTATTTAAATATCGATTAAATTATTTTAATCTGTGTAGGTACTATAGGATTATTATTTTTCCAGCATCTATACGATTTATATCTTTAATTTTCCTCATCAATATAACTTGCAAAAGAAGCATTTCCAGATATTGCTTTATTAATAAAAAAATAATTAATTGTATACCCTAGGTATATCCCATCAGAAAAATATGAATAGTTATTCTTATACATTCTGTGTGTGAGGTTGTATGTGTGTGTGTTTAAAATACAATAATTAGTAAGTGAGCACACTTTGATAGAATTCAATCTATTACGTCATTACAGCTCAAAGAAAAGCTTCCATGTTCATGGCAGGAATAACATTCCCTAAAGCCAGAGCACCGTAAAAAATGAACTGTTATTGCATTGTGAGTTTACCGTAAAAGCAAAATATCCTGCTATTTGTTATTAGTATTCTAACAATTAGAAAGCTCCTCACGTGGACCAGCTGGCCTGCAGAAATAGCTAACAATGCCTTTAAGGTACATCTGCTGTTTTCTCGTGCATGACGCCAGGCATTCCTACCAGATAACACATATGTAACATAGGCTTATAGGTACTGTTAGGTCTTCTATTGCCTCATTGTCACGATTATTTCAAATAGGGTTAGTAATGTTAATGGGGTCTCGTATATGTCTCTAATTTGTCGAAAGTACTTTTAGTATAAAAATCTTGATACATCAACTCGAGTTCTTCAAACTATGACCGGTTCAGATTTGTATATTATAGGATTCATCTAAATAATTTTTACCATTGTTACTTTACGATATATTTTGTTTATACTGCTGGCAAAAGCAGAGCTTTTAATAGAAGCCGCTCACACTAAAAATTGAAGATAACACTCGATGCAGTAAGCTATAAACACTCCTTTTTCTTGCTATCGAAGAAAAGGGGGTCTTAGTTTTGCAATATTATTTCAAAAGACTCCGAAATGAATTCTTCTCATTAATTCAAACTATTTGTAATTTAAGCAATGTAATCAAGGCAAATGCTGGTTCCTGTGCACAATTAATTAATATATTAAATTGCAACAATTACATAATGATAGTGTTTCTCCGTTTCTGTACTACTTTTGATGCATCTCACCTTACTGACACACTACAATGAAACTGATAAACGTAGTCTTAACGAGTCATTCACTGCTAGTGCGCTGAAGAGAAATGCCGAAGTCACTGTAGTAAAAGTAAACTAGGTAATGTGCTATCTATGGCACAACTATAAACGGAACGTTGCTATTATTTTTAAATGCTTTAGTCATTGATAAAAGGTAAACTCTCGGGTCATTCTAAATGCTGTTGAGTCTTGAACGCATTTCATTTTCTACCTATATTCCTAAAGGAACACATGAATGAGAATAAAGCAAGATTACAATTTTGGTAGGTTTTATTAGGTTGCATCATAAGTAAAGTCTTTTTTTAAATTTGAGTTTTGATTTAGCAATACTATTAACAGGATCACATGGCTAGTGTTACGTACGTTTCGAGTACGTCTTTAGTTGTGTATAAACTATCACAAAATGCAGATAACAAAGTTTGGACTTAGAGTCCTTCTAAAACTACTGGAAACAAGTTTATAAAGCCGCTGCCACAGCTCGAAGAATATGTGAAGAGAGGAGAAGGTGTAGTTATGTGTCACAACAATGGTTCCAAAGTTTCGACAATGGAGACGAAAACACGAAAGATTTAACACGTTCTGGAAGACCTGAAGTATGGAATATTGAGGATACACGCCAAGTTTTTCGAGAAAATCAGCAAGAAAGTACCCGTAGACTTGGTGCATTAAAAGATATCACACATCGTCTCATTAAGTACTTGGAAACTCATGCAGAAGCTGTAGATCTGTACCTCATGAACTGACACCTCAACAGGCTGTCGTCAGCTTATCCGCAATCCCATTAATAATAGATTTGTCAGGAGAATTGTCACTTGTGGTGATAAATGGATATATTCCCGAAACCCTGATGGCTTGATCCCCGCCAAACCGCCGAAGTCATCGTGAAAAAGAAAAATCAGTTAGGTCCCAAAATAATGTTGTCTATCTGGTGAAATTCTGAAGGTGTGATTCACTGGGAGTTAGTTCCAAACGGGTGAGCGATTGATGCAGATCTTTATTCTCAACAACTAGTACGAGTTCATGAAATTTTGAGACCGAGATACCCAGCATTAGTTAACCGAAATAGATTTCTATAGCAACTGGACAATGCAACACCCCATACTGCATGAACAACCATGGAAAAAGTTCAGGAATCGAACTTATACCACACCCAGCTCAGAGCCCCGATCTTGAACCATCATATTATCATCTTTTTCGATCCATGGCCCATTTTCTACGTTGAAGACATTTTGATAACATTGAAGCAGTGCAGGTGGGTGTCACCGAATTCTGTCCATCAAAAACCAGAGACAGTATCATCGTGGGATTATAAATCTCGCTGAATGAATGTTCAAGACAATAGAATTTAATGGTCTATACTTCTAAAATTACCAAAGTTAATTGCTTGTCAGAACACATTTCAAATGTTTGTTTTTCTTAAAAAAAACGACATGTCTTATGAAACATTATCTATATTTTATAGCACTACATCAGCTACCTCATATATTATTCATTACGACTTGCCACATTTGGGACAAAATTTTAGTTCGCGTATTTCCAAAGCCTTGTATGAAAGCTTCATTTTTATTTCTGTTGATTTGTCTTCTGCGCCTAAAACGTGCAGCTTTGGAGGCAAATTGCATACACAGATGGTTGACGAGCACGATTTGATTTACATGATCCTTCACGTTACCGTAATTTTAGTAACAATGGAACATATGACGATCATGTTCTGTTTATGGTCAATCCAGGCTTGACAGGTTCATTTCCCAACAATCGCTGACTGCTAACATAGCCTCTCGTTCCCTTATTGGTATCCCCAACTTTGTACAGTACGTCCACAAAATGTTACATGATGTAGTGAAAAATTCTGGTCTTTATTATAGTATAGAATCCAGTTCTTAAGCTTTCTGACCACAGTTTATCTATCGAATTGGCAAAAAACACATCAGAACATTGATCTTAATGCCTAATAACTGTCATGTTTACTTCAATAGACTCTACAAATTAGATGACTGTAACAAAAACACGTCTTCTTGTCACACAAGCATTATAAACCATAATGAACCCCTCTCAAAGCAAATACTCTTGTTTTCTGCGCCAGGATGCGTTTAATATAACATGAGCTGAAATTCTCATTGTTCATTCTGTTAATTCCGATGCTCTTATACAAACTCCTTAACTTAAACTTCACGATTTTGGATTTGAAAATAATGGATGTTGATTAAGGCTTCACGAGTGATCAATCTCGTCAAATTTATAGAAGTCCAGCTTTCGGCCATTGTGCACTTCGTGGCCGAAAGCTCGACTTTTATAAATTTGATGCGGCTGATCGGTTACCCGTGAAGTCTTAATCAATAACTCTCGCCAGGAAAGCTTTAAGTCTTACATAATAGATGCTGACTATACAATGGAATAACGTGAAACCATGAATTATATTTTACTAATATCAGCAAATCAGCAAATATTGCATTCTACCCAAAAATTCAATATCAAGATTGGAAAACAAATGATTTTTCGAGTCTCCTTTAATATTGTGACTTTGTGGGTTCGTGAGTTTACAAACACCAAAAATTGCACTTTATTTCCTTAGAAACACACTTCGTACACAGCAGACCAGCATTATGTTACATACACAATACAACTTGCAAGGTCATCGACCACAGACACACAGCTGTTTACGCGCGCGAGTTCAGTTACCGACTGACTACTGTCATGCCATGCCATGTGGTGCTGACTGGCTGTATAAAGCCAGAAGCTTTTTGCTGCGTGCCCACCCGTTAAGGGTTTTACCGCAGGTAAGGTAATATCGGGATATTGTAGGGTGAAATGTTGATTTTTAGGATGATGAATTTTTATGAGGTTACTAGTATGTACCTGGGGGTTGAAGGACAGGATGCAACACCTTGCACCCTGGTGTTTTATTTATTTAAATTTTGGGTATATAATTTTGATGCCAAGCAGCTTGGAAGGATTATGTGGAGCTCAGCTTTAGCTACTGTTCGGATTAGCTCCTTGGTTATCTCGGATGCCCGCAAGCCATGCGGGGTAACCGGTGCTGACTAGCGCGACGTCTAGTGGGGTCATAATCTCCCAGGGATCTGACAAGGGCGCTTCTATGAGTTGGTAAACTTGCGTACAATTTTGATGCCCGGCGCCTGATTTCATCCTCCACGTATGGGAGACTCGAGACCTCGTGTAGCAACCTGGTAGGAAAATAAGGACCCACAGAATATATAGACCTGAGTCCTCTCTTCTGGGCACGTTGGAGCCATGCTAGCACGCTGTCTGCGGCCATGCCCCAGATCTCGCAGGCATACAGCATAACCGGGATTACCAGCGCTCGGAAAAGGTATAACTTCATGCCAACTGGCATCGAGGTTGACCCCAGCATTGGATACAGTGAAGCAATTGCTCCCTGTACCTTAGCCGCTCGGTCCCTGATGTGTTGGCGAAAGGTTAGATCCTTGTCCAAGTTAACACCTAGGTACTGGACAGAGTTAGTCCACTCTATCCTTCGACCTCGGTAGCTGAAATTGGGGCAGTCTGCGGGGGTGTGGCGCTTTGTGAAAAGTATGGCGTGGCTTTTGTCCGGATTAACGGACATCCGCCAACGCCTACACCACTGCTGTGTGAGGCGGAGATGTCTTTGTAAGGGGTTGAAGGCTCTAAGGATGTGTTTGTCTTTGCAGAACAGAAGCACGTCGTCAGCGTATTGTGCCATTTCGACTCGTGGCTCTGTTGGGAAGTCTGCCATAAAGACGTTGAATAGGGTGGGGGATAGTACAGAGCCTTCGGGGACTCCGCCTCTCACTGGTCTGAGTGTAGATGTTTTCCCCGCGACTGTGACTTTGAATGTGCGGTGTCGCAAGAAGCTGTGTATTATGTTGACTAATTGTGTTGGTAGCCCCAGGTGGATCAATTTGTAGAGGAGCCCGGGGTGCCATGTCGTGGAGAAGGCCTTCTCGACATCCAAAGAAACTGCAGCAGTGAAGGCGCCTTCCTGGAACCCCAGGGCAGCAGTCTCCACCACCCGCAGCTACTGTTGGATTGTCGAGTGCCCAGGACGAAAACCAAACTGATGTGCGGGAATGGCTTGAAGGTCTCCCAATATTGGGGACAAGCGGATGAGAATCAACCTCTCGAGAACTTTCGAGAGGGTGGAAAGGAGGCTGATGGATCGGTAGCTGGAGAGGTGAACCGGATCTTTCCCAGGTTTCAATATGCAAATCACCCGGGCCTCTCTCCACTCTCGTGGAAAGTACCCAAGGGTGAGGCACATGTTGAAAATGCTAGTGAGGAATAGAACCGCGTTGAAGGGGAGATGGCGGAGCATTAGGGGGGTCAGCCCGTCCGGCCCCGCCACCTTTTTTGCTTTGAGAGGCTGAAGTGCGCCCTGGACTTTGCTGGGAGAAATGGTGGGGAGAAGAACCGCGTCCTCAGGAGGGTGACGTAGGAAACGACGCACCTCCCGACGAACGCGTTCGGAAAAGTTATCGTCCTGGGGGTCATCTCTTGGACATAAGGTACGTTCAAGGTAGTCAGCGAAACCATCGGCTTTGGCTTGGGGATCGTAAGCCAGGCCTTGAGTGCCATGGATGGGGGAGTTGTATTGGCCTCTGTGATTTCTGAGGGCTCTGGCTATCCTCCACACGTCGCCATCCTCGACGCGCAATCTGGCCATTTTGTCCTCCCACGCTTGCACCTTGTGCTCGCACAGTCGGACACTGACCTCACGACGCAAGCGTCTTAGAAGCGCTCGATTATGTGGCGTGCGGTGACGCTGGTATATTCTCCGTGCAGCCCAGGATCTTCTGATGAGAAGGATAATGTCCAAAGGAAGGACATCAGAGTGGAGAGGAGCCGAGGAGTGGACTGTCAGATTGTGGGTAGTCCGCTTCACGATGGAAGTGAAGGATGAGATTGCATTCTCCAGGGTGGGTATGTTTGTGATCCTTGGATTTGGCGGGATGGAAGTGCGGAGACAATTCCTGACGCCTTCCCAATCGACTTCTCGCGTCTGAAGCGAGATGTCATGACTGGCAACCCTGGTGTTGATCTCTGTCAACACCGCATTATGGTCTGAATGTAATGCGTTTAAGGATGTTAGGGTGATATGAAATGGTAGATGCTTTGTGATGGCGAAGTCTATGACTGGAGGCAGTCTTCCTCCTCGCGGGTAGTGAGTGGGTTGCCAGGGGCCCTGCACTTGAAGTAGCGGGTCTGCATCTATCGGGCGAATGATTTCAATGCCTCTTGCATCCGCCCGACGACCGCTATGCCAACGTTGATGTTTAGCATTGAAGTCGCCGGCCATGATGGCACTGGGACGTAGGGCTAGGATGGAGAGGTAGTCATTTGGGACAAACTGTCGTCGTGGTGGACGGTACACGGAGACTACCAAGACCTTTAATCCGCCAAGGCCCATACTGATGGCCGTGGCCTCCAGGGTTTGCAGAGGTGGGAGCTGCATGGGCTGATGAACCACATTCTGCCGTACCAGGATCGCAGTTCCGCCACCCGGGCGTCCCTGTCGATCCGTACGATGGCAGATGTAACCCGGAAGCCGGAACCGGGAGTCTGGACGGAGATGCGTTTCGCTGACTAGGATTACGTCCAGGGCATGGGCTCGAGCAAAGTGAAGCAGCTCGCTCCCCTGACCGGCTAGGCCGCACGCATTCCAAAATGCGAATCGAAATGAGGTTCGAGACCTAGTTCGATACGCCATCACGGAGTTGCTGCGTACCTGCTGTCAGGAGGGCCATCGCCTCCATTGCTACCAGCATCTTGCCAGCCGGGTCGGAAGAGGTGAAGAACTTCACGACGAGCTCGCAGATCTTCTGTCCATGCGTCAGCAGCAACTGCTGCAGCCACGTGAGCACATCTGAGAGGTCGAGTGTAGCTGAGTGGTTTGAAGTGTAGCTGGCTGGGCGACTTGGCTGGGTGACGAGGGTGTACGTGTGCGAATGGGAGCAGGTCTTCCTCCCGCCCTCTCATCCCTTAACTGTCTAGGAGGCATGGGTTTGCCATGCTTCTCCTGATCAGTAGGATTTCGAGAAAGCCTCCCACCATTCCTACTCTGGTTGGTGTCAGCGTTTTTAGGGGCTGGGGTACGCTTTTGTTTGCGTGACTGTGTGGGAGTATTGTGTACCTCCCGTGACATCTTTGGTCCATCAGAGGCCCCTTGTGCTACTTTAGCGTAGACGGTCTCTCATTTTCCTGTTGTTCCTGCCGGTGGTTGGGCCGGGCGCTGGTGGTCGTTGTTGGGAGCGGTCTTTGCTCCACCCTGGTTGTAGCTGGCTGCTGCTGTCTTGAAGGGTTTCTTCGATTAGCAGCTATGACTGCCTTACGGGCAGGACATCCGCCGTAGCAAGCCACATGCTTGCCCTTGCAGTTGGCACATGTAGGCTCATCGGTGGGTGACCTGGGACAAACCTCTTTCTCATGAGGTCCACTGCACCTCAAGCAGCGGGGAGTCCTCTTGCAGAAGTGACTGGAATGGTTAAATCCCAGACACCGGTGACATTGGGGGGGACCGCCAGAGCTCCTGACTGCCTCTATCCTCACTCGGAGGTAGCAGATGGTTGTGACACCATCTAGCTTTCCCTCCGGATCGTTGGCACGTGCCACTATCACCAGGAATAGGGGGATGGGGACAGGGCCAGGTTGACCCTGCGGAGCTGGTTTGGTCAGCTGCCTGACCAAACGGGGCTGGATGCCCTGACGGCTGAGGTCTTCCTCAATATCACCCACCGGTGTGTCCACTGGTAGGCCTCTGATGACCCTCTTGATATCACGGCTCTTGTCTAGGCCGAAGGTGAAGTAGGGAATAGACTTCTTGTCCAGTGCCCTGAGGAGGAGTTGGTAGTCTTTGGCGTTGCTGGCCTGGAAGACAAAGCGGCTCTTCCGCCTAGTAACCCTGCCCGACACCGAAAGGGCAGGCATGACTTCCTTCAGGAAGCCCACCATACCCCGGAAGTCGTCCACGATTATAGGCGGAATGTGCCTCCTGGCTGGTCCAGACTGACTGGGCCCTCCAGTTGTCTCCAAACGAGCGGCCCGTCTTTCCCTACGCCGGTTGGATACTCTTTGAAACTCAGCCTCGTCAACATCCGTAGAGACGTGTGACGAACTGAGCTCCTCCTCGCCGACGTCCATTCTGGAGGATGAATTTGCATTGAAAAATTCTGCTTCTGAATCTGAGCAGGAATCTGAGAGCTCGCTCTCTGAGTTTTGGCCTATCCGTTGCGATGTAACGCGGGAAGTGCCCTTGTCGGATTGCTGCTTGGCGACAGCGAGTCTTTTGGCCTTGCCATTTACGCTCTTTTCGAGCTTTCGGCGAGGCCGTTTGCTTCCTACAGTCTGGGTTGGGGCCCTGACTGCGGGGTGGGTTACACCAGTGCTGGTGCTAGGTATTGCATCCATTACCAGATGGTTGGATGCATTGGATGGTGGGGTTGGACCCTTTTGATCGGGCATTTTTGCCCTGCACCGAAGTGCAGTGCGCAGCTAACCTAGGCTATATACGTACCAGTCAGCACAGACTTGCTAAAAAGCGTGAGGTCCAGAGGGCCGAACCCGAAGGCGCCTTATAAATCCGTCTTTTAAGACGTTGGCTTAGGCCGTGTACCTCCCCTGGCTGATGTGGAGCTGGCCGGCTGTTTTCTTGGAGGTTGTTGTTGTCGCTCGCACGCTGCTGCCTTCTCCTGGAGATTTAGCGGATTTCCGCTCAGACTTCGCTTCGAGACTTCGTAGAGGAAACATCGCCTTCTCTTCGAGACTTCGGAGAGAAAACCTACAAGGGAGCGCCGTAGCAAGGCCAAAGTAGCCCTTTTCAGGGCTTGGCTCTTGCCTACCAGCGATCTTCGAAGTATCATCAGCGCCATCAGCTAGCTGCAGCTTTCTGGAAACAACGAGCCTACCAGAAGAAGCAGCAACAGCAGACAGCACTGTGATTGGGTAGGATAGCAAGGCCGCAGCCAACAGTCCTTTGGACTGGTAGCTCAGGCGCCTTTCGGGGTAGGCCCTCTGCTATCCGAGCTCATAGCGCCCTAGACGTGCTCTTTTATCATCTTCTTCTTATTTCCTCTATCTTTTTTCATTTCATTTCTTATCATGGCACAATCCACGGCATGTGGTCCCAAAACTCTCTCAAACCCCGTCTGGTACTACGTTAACGGAGGTGATCTGCGCACCTTCTTGGACAAAGAGCTAATATGCAACCCATCACAACCACTGGCCAGTGAAGTGCACACTCTTCTGCTCCAAGAATTGGACGCCAGAAATCTTTACCTTAATAAGGCGGATGAAACTGTGCAGTCGTTTATAGGTAAGAGTGACACTATCGCCATCGCACAGTTTCAGGTGTATATGGCACACCGTAACCGTGTCAGCGCCATAATGGAAATGCTGCGCCAGCATATGAAAGTGATAGACTCGGCATCTTGGCACACTGTCACTAAGCGCTCTGCCAGATCTACTGAGCCAACCCCCTCCACCAGCAACACCACCACCATCTCGAACACATATGCTGTTCTCACAGAGGAGCCCCAAGACATTACGCCGGCAGCTACTTCCAAGCGGCGTAAGTGTAACACCGACACAGATGCAGCCATGGAGGAGGATTCCGCAGAAACTGCTGCAACACAAACACCACCCTCTGCACCTAGATCAGGTCGCCCAACTCCTATCTTCCTGCGTAACCCAGCCGACGCCAGGAAAGTATTGTCAACTGCCCCGCCGGGCAACATAGCAAATTTCTCAATCAAAAATTTGCGTGGCACGGTGGCCCTTCTTCCTGCCACTGCCAACGACCATCGTAGCCTCCGCAAACACCTGGAGGAACAGAAGATTGAGGGCGTCACTACCCTTCTACCAGAGGAACGTTACCTTCATGTCACGGTAAAGGACGTTCCCTCTTTTGTAACAGAAGAAGAGGTAAAATCTCACCTCAGCAGCAAAGGCTTCACAGTCACACGTGTTGCCCAGTTGATGACCAGGGGTGCAAATCCTCAACCGCTGCCACACTTCAGGGTAGCCTTGCAAAAGACAGCCAACGTCAGGGACATCTACAAGGAGACGCTGATGTTCCATGCTACAGTGCGGGTAGAGCCCTATCGCCCACCACCACGCCCTCAGCAGTGTACTAATTGCCAGCAGTTCACGCACAACGCTGCTGGCTGCCTTCTTCAACCTGTCTGCACCTTCTGCGGCACCTCTGGCCACAAACGTGCCAACTGCACACAGCTGGGTATCCCTGGTGCAAAACCCCGCTGCTACAACTGTGGGGATGCCCACTCTTGCCGATATGCCAAATGCCCGGTGTGGCAGGAGGCGAGACTAGAGCTTCTCACCTCCAAGAACGGGCAGATGTCAAAATACAATGCCCGACCGAGAGTGCCTCACAATACTGAGTTACCGCGCGAAGCCTTCATTGGTGCCCGATACCCTGGTCTTCCTCCGAGACAGCCCATTAAATATCCCAGCTACTCAGCTGCGGTCACCAACTCTACTGATGCTGAGCAGCCATCTGCTACTACTCCCCCCTCAAAGCAGCAACCAAAAATAACGCCAACGGCATCAGCTCCCGAGCAGGCTTCTCGGACCCAACCATCTTCTCGGCAAGCCTCCACAGTCAAGACCAGACAGCTACAGCCTCAACCACAACGGCAACAGCAACCTGGCCAACAGAAAGCCACCAAATGTGAACCCCCTCAGCAGCTCTCTACACAGTCTTCAGCTGAACCAGTCACCACCAGAACTCTATCCACTATTCCCAGTGAATCTTTTCTTGCCACAATGCAACAAATTCCCATCCCCCTGCAGCCTGCATTCGCTGCCTACTTAGCCGAGTCCATCCGCACTCGCTCAAGCGACATCCACCCCTACACCATGCTGGTGCACGCAGTCCTCAACTTCATGCTGTACCATGGCTGTTAACCCTGGATCTGCTATAAACTTCAACTCCCTGAAAATTTGCAGCTGGAATGCCAATGGATTGCGCCGAAAGCTGGCGGAGCTTTCTAACTTCGTTGCTGTTAAGGGCGTACACATCCTCCTAGTACAGGAAACACATCTGACCCCTTCCATTAAAGCAACGATACCAGGCATGGTGTGCTATCGCACTGACCGGGCCGATGGCCACGGTGGCACCGCCATCTACGTGAGTCGGAGCCTACGGCATCACTCTTTGCTCGTCACTACTGCTCCACCACTGGAAGCCACCGGTATTCAGATTGAGACCAACAGGGGGCCCCTACGGCTCTTTTCTGTCTACATTCCCCCTGGACGCCCGCTGCAAGCCAACACACTGGACTGTCTGTTCTCATCCCAACAGGCCACTATTGCCATGGGAGACTTTAACGCCAAGAGCCCGGCTTGGAACTCAACGACACTCAATCACCGTGGCGCCCTTCTCGAGCGCTATATCCATAGCAAAAACTTGTCTGTCCTCTCTTCTTCCTCACCTACCATCTGCCATGGCGACCGTCACCCGCCTGATTGGCTAGACATAGCCATTGTTAAGCACATCCGACATCACCCCTATCTTTATTCCCTACCAGAATTATCATCAGACCACTATCCTCTTCTACTACTCTTCCAATCACGACCTACTCTCAAAGCCAAACGCCTTATTCCCAACCCTCGCCGCACCAACTGGCAGGCATATACACAGCACATGGCTGCCCAACCCATAGTCTTGGCACCATGTTCAACTACTGCCGACGCTGACGCACTCATCTGCCATATAACAACTATCACTACGGCAATCAAACATTCAACACCCTGTGCCCGTGGACACACCCAAACGGCTCGCAAGCTCCCAAGACATCTAAGGGAACTCATCGCAGCAAAGAACACGGCCAGACGCAGAGCTCAACATTCTGGTTCCCCCAATGACAAACGGACCTACAATCAACTCTGTCACCGCCTCAAACTTGAACTGGCAGAACATCTCAACGAGGATTGGGAAACCCGCCTTGCCTCCCTCAACACAGAGGACCAATCCCTCTGGCGTCTATCCAAGGCCCTGCTGCGCCTTCCCAACCAGGATAAGCCCCTACGCCAAGGACCCATCCTCGCACAATCAGTCCGAGAGAAAGTAGAATTAATGGGTACATATCTAGAAAGCACCTTCTACCCTGCTGCCACCTGCAACCAAGATCATGTGCAGCTGGTTACAACTGAGGTCACTAACTTCCTGTGCAGACCACTAGACCATAATGACATTCCACAGACATCTTTAGTGGAAGTCACATCACTTCTCTCCTCTGTGCCACCATACAAAGCCATGGGCTGTGACAATATTCCGTATGCTGCACTTAAAGCCCTTCCACACAAATGGCTGGAGCTCCTCGTCCACCTCTTCAATGGACTACTCTGTTTGGCATACTTTCCCAGAGCCTGGAGGCACGCCAATATTATCACCCTCCCTAAACCTGGTAAAGACACCTCTACGCCGGAAGGACATCGTCCCATCAGCTTGCTGCCCACTATGAGTAAGCTGTTTGAGAAGGTCATCCAAGCCAGGCTTCAGCAAACCCTCTCTGCGCAGCCAATACTTCGACAGGAGCAATTTGGTTTTCGTCAGCAACATTCCACGGTTCATCAACTCCTTCGTCTGGTGGACGAAATCATCAAAGGGTTTAACAACCGCCACTTTGTTGTTGCCCTATTCCTAGACCTCACCCGTGCCTTCGACTCCGTATGGCACGAAGGTCTCCTCCACCGACTTATCTACTACAATTTCCCTCCGTATATCATTCATCTCATTCATTCCTACCTTCAACAACGCACCTTCAGCGTCACCAAGGAAGATATCTCTTCCACCTCACACCCCATTCACGCAGGGGTCCCCCAAGGGAGTGTCCTTGGCCCTCTGCTTTTCCTCATTTACATCAACACCTTGCCATCCCATCAAGGCTGTACGCTGTATCAGTTTGCTGACGATACTGCCATAACCACCGCCTCCGCACGTCATCAGGTAGCTGCAGATAGACTACAACGATACGCAGATAACCTCACAACATGGTTCAATACTTGGCGCCTTACTGTGAACCCCATCAAATCACAGGCTATCACCTTCACAAGGCGCTTGGAGGCGGATGTTCCTGACCTTCAAATTGCTGGCGGGTCTGTCCACTGGTCCACCACGGTCAACTATCTTGGCGTCACACTGGATCAGAAGCTCTCTTGGAAGGCCCATATCGACACCATATACAACAAGGTTGCTCGCAAGATGGCACTTCTCTACCCCTTATGCCATCGAAACTCCGCCATGTCACTCTCCAACAAACTTCTTCTCTTTAAACAAGTTCTTCGTCCTGTCCTCACATATGCCTGTCCAGTCTGGGCCACTGCCGCAAAAACTCATCTGTATCACCTTCAAACTCTTCAAAACCGCTTTCTTCGTACCGCTGTCGATGCCGACTGGTACATTCCCAACATCAACATCCATCGTGACCTTTCCTTTCCACTTCTCACTGACTACATGCTCTCCCTTTCACAAACATTCTTCGACTCTCTTTCACTTAATTTCAATGCCTTCATCCGCGGCCTCGGGGAGTACGATATTGACCCCGGGGAGCGTTACAAGCATCCTAGGCTCCTTCTACATCGACCCTAACATCATCATCCATTAAAAAAAAAATATATATATCCTCATTCAACTATTCATCATCTTTCTAATTTCTTCAATACTACCACATACTCCTCAAACTAATTAAATATAACCTCCCTACCACAATTCCACCGTCTACCACAGTCTACTTTTCAACTATATCTTCCAACCAGTAAAGGACCTAGTCCTGGTATGGTATCTGTCGGAAGGCCCCACCACCTTTGGTGGGATCACCTTCCAACGACAATTTTGCTCGTCGTCGAGATTTAGCGAAATTGCCGGGAGCTTCCCAAAGGTCCCTCCCGATGGTGGCAATTCGCTGACTCCGACGTTCTGGACGCACTGGCAACTCCAACTCTCGAAGGCGATGTTCACTCCTCGACGTCTCGAGGAGAAGAGACTGACTACTGTGGCGGGCGGGCTGCATTTTTATAGATTACTTACATTCCAGAA
Organism: Mantis religiosa; assembly: GCA_030765055.1. NCBI lineage: Eukaryota > Metazoa > Arthropoda > Insecta > Mantodea > Mantidae > Mantis > Mantis religiosa. The sequence goes on along the minus strand of CM060955.1, from coordinate 91,153,938 downwards.
ATTTCTCAAACAATCGAGACGCGGCTAGATCAAAGAACTAGAACTCTCGAGAAATTCCTCCCCTTACCCCCCTCCGCCGTTTCGGCGAGCTTTGATCTACACACTTTGAACATGCTTTGAACTAGTCACCGGCACCGCCTCGATCAACAATGGGCTCGCAACAGTATATTTATTTGTTTATTTCTTTTAATTCGCAATTGCATGTGGTGAGTGAGTGCTCGCGTGCTCAATAATAAAAAGTCTGATAAATTGGAAACTTCAGATTTAAGTTTAGCATCTTCCGAGGATCTGACACGATCAGCATAGATAGTGTCACGAGTGGTTTTGAAATTATAGATAAGTTCACGAGGGAGGGAATTTATCTAGGGAATATTATATATACATTATTCCAATTTAAAGACCAAAATATTAAAAACGAAATAAGTTTAAAACTGCCGTTTAAGATCTCCGCCAAACATGGCTTTGTACTTGGAGCGTAGACATCGTAAATTCTGAACTAGCTTTAAGCTGTACCAACTTTATCACCTCGAAACTTTGTTTTATGTTACCACCTTTTAGGACAGGACTATATTAAAGTTTTAATTAATCAGAAAAAAGCAAATTACTATGTGCCGTGCATCAAACTTTCCCATATGCCGTAGTTCACAGAAATAGTTTTTTATTTAGTATTTTCGGTATCATTTAAGCACAACGTACATTTTGAGGTCTCTGTTAGTAGAAGATTTTAACTCCTCTAAACTGCATAGATCCACCGTTTTATCCTGTAACTGATTTTGATTTTGGATCCAAGCAAAGAATCCCATAATGTGCGCAGTTCTTAAATTTGGCAGGTAGGTTGCCGGGCCGAAATTTAAGGAACAGTCATCTGTTAGTACTTCAATTAAAGATTTTAATTTTTGTGCTTTTGATATTAGATAAAAAATGGAATGAAACCAAAATTCTGAGGCTGTGTTTTAAATAATATGCATATTGTCGCCAGGCATTGTTTTGCTGCTGGCCTATGCCTAGGCGAACGCCGTGAGAGAGAGAGAGAGAGAGAGAGAGAGAGAAGCGGAGAAAGAGACAGAAAGTGTCTCAACCCAGGCGCGTGCCATCACGTTGGACGCTTGCCGAGAGAAGAGAGAGAGAGAGAGAGAGAGAGAGAGAGAGAGAGAGAGAGAGAGAGAGAGAGAGAGAGAGAGAGAAAGAAAGAGAGAGAGCGACAGAGAGAAAGAGGCCAGAGAAAGATGTCTGGTCAGTTCCCTCTCCTTCGCCTGCCGTCGTGAAAGGACGTGAAGTTTCGGCAACTTTCGAGAAACGATGGTTTGCTTATAAAAATGTCGCAGCTAGTCGGAGAGCTGAGAACGTGCACAAAATAGAGAATTACGTTCTATATATATATTCTGTGGGTTTCTATTTTCCCACCAGGCTGCTTCATGAAGCCTCGGGTCTTCCTTACGTGGAGGACGAAGTTAGGCGTCGGGCATCAAAATTCTACGATACTTTACCCAGACATAGAAGAACCCTTGTTAGATCATTGGGAGATTATGACCCCACTAGACACCGTTCTAGACTGCACCGGGTACCCTGCATGGCTTACGGGAAACCGAGTTAACCCAGGAGTTAATCCTAACAGCAGCTAAAGCTGAGCTCCACATAATTCTTCTAAGCTATTTGGCATCCAAATTTTCAACCTAACACAAATTTAAAATTAGAACACCAGGATGCAAGGTTTAGCATCCATTCCCACAACCTGAGGAACATACCTCAAAACCCACAACCCATTCTACAAAATATCTGAAATAAAAACCCTACCTTCGGTAAATCCCTTAACGGGTGGGCACGCAGCAAAAGCCTTCTAGCTTTATACACCCAGCCAGCCAGCCAGTACTACGGTCGGTCGGTCGGACAGCTCAGTTGTGCAGTGAGAGCTGCTAGTCGTGAATGGAGTCGCTAGTGAGCTGTTTATTGTGTGTAGCCATTTGAAATGTACTGCAGTAATTTCTTTTGTTTGTTTATGTGTGGTGAAGCAACAAGAGACTGTGTTGGTGTGTGCTACGTCATCGTGCTACTGTCAGGGCTGTACAGAGTGTGTTTCTAATGAAAATAAAGAGCATTTTGAATTGCTGCAAACTAGACTTTTAATTCTACGAACCCACAAAGTCACAATATTATGCAAACATCCTTCCTAATCTTTAAATGATTTTCGTGGATGAAGTGTGTCTAACGTGTCAACAATAAAGAGGTTAGTAAGGAACACCTAATCACCTGGACGTTCTCGTTCTTTCCGATCAGTAAAGAAAGTTGCCTATGTTTATGAGCCAAATGTTCCCGGTTCGTCGCCGGTTTTAGCAATTACCCACTCCAAGAAACAAAAAAAACTAAGGTAAATATCTATAAATAATCCTGGCACCTAATTTCTTAAACCAGGGCTAATAACATATGCTTCTTTCTATTTTACAATTTCGCGATAAGTATTTGAGTAAATTGTTTCTTAACACATTTCGTTATAGGTAGGTACAAGAAGGATACAAAAGGGCAAAGTAATAGTGAATCTGAAGTGCTGGTCGCTGTATATCAGCCTGAGTGAAATGGCGTTTGGTATTTAATCGACATTTTATTTATTTATTTTTTATTTAAGCTTTTCCCATGGATACACACAGACCTTTTTCTCAAAATGCTTTTCTTAGGTTCAAGGGGTTCCAAAACACATATTTCAGGTAAAATTTCGATATCGAAGTTTTGGATGGAATGCAATACTTCCCCTACTTACTATACGATGTACAGAAAGTAAAAATGTAAATCTCTTAAACAATTATTTTGTATAACTTTTGTGGCATAAGACATTTTCAAGACATTCGTGTCACAATCGCTTATATATCTCACTCATAAATTCGAGAGGCTTCGAGTACAAATAAGAAACCAACTTTTCTCTGTCAATCACGATATCACTAGAACCTTCCAAACGTGAAATCCTATCTGTGCCGGCAAGTCCTTTGTCTCAGCTATCTTTATTTGCCGGTTCTTTGTGAACACTAGCCGCGCTATCGTTAACGGCTTATGCAAGCTCTTCATTACCCTGAAACACTACTCACTACCCGAAACTTTAATGCCCGTTGCCGCGACAGTATGAAATTTTAAAGCTAGAATAATGCACCCTGCACATAAATATTTAACCATCTCTGCTTCTCTTGTAACTACTAGTGTAATAACCGTCTCGAGCATATTTTTGAGTAAAGTATTTGAAGTTTTAGTATAAAAAATTTAATAAAAACTATATGTGAAATCTGTCAGCTATTTGTAACTCTGACTGTATTTTGCTCGATAACATAGCATTAGTCATTTTCCCTGGTGAAAAAATCTGTTTTCCAAGCCTGTGACCCTTATTTTTTATTCTAAATCCCTAAAATTTGTTTATAGTCCAATTTTGTTATTTTAAATTTATAAAGAAAAGTATTCATTGAAAATTATTAAAAATACTTTAGTGGAAAGTGAATGAGATTAAGAAACAGTTGAAGGAAAACTTGTGATTGAATAGGTAGAAACGAAGGAACAAGAATAATATTAATGTATCTAACGAGGATAATAAAGTTATGAAAAATGTCATTTGAATGTTAAATTGTTTCAATATGATTTAATCAAAAGATTATATCAGTTGCCTAATATGGTAATGAAAAGTGGTTCACGAAAAGATGACGTGAACCAGTGGGAAATTATTGAATTGCCACAGCAACAGCAAATTCAATAATTACAGATTAGCCAGAGTTAGCGTCATTCTGCGTATGGACGTCGTCGAGTTAAGTAGCAAAACCTTATCAGTGTGAGGGAACTCGATTTCAAGTTAATATTGTGAAAGAAAACCGACGTTTATAAAGTTACTTATTAATTTGTGATACAACTTAATACTGATTAAAAATTGGAATATTTAAAAGAAGTTGAATGACTATTTCGTTTCATTTAGTAAATTAGTTACAACTTCGTTCTGAGACCAAACCTCTGGTAAGGAGTATTCACGCCTCTACTGCAGCAGCCGTGGACAATATCTAAAGGAATTAATTGCTCGCCCTGAGACTCTAGATCTGAGAAAAAGCTCAGGATTGAAACACTGTGCGACCCGAAACATCGGCACCCTCCCCGAGGACAGGACGCAGTCATACACTAGATGACCTGACGAACTTCGTACCGCCAGTAAAAGTTGTCTGAACTTATCTATATAAATAAATTCAATTCGGATTATTTATTTATTTATTCTAAAAATGGTTCTCTGATAAACAATACTTTTTGTCCTTTTTGTAGTGTGTAAATATATAAAGATGGTGGTTTTCCGACGCGCGAACACGCGACGTATAATTGTCCATGACAGAAACAGAGAAACTCCAAGTTGATTCCGCAAACTTCCAGCGACTACCCTTGCGATTTATTAAACGGTCAACGCAAACGCCAAAAGCGCGGTAAATGTAGATGCTGAAAATCAAAAGATAAATCCGTTGGAATCATCGGAATAAGCGGAATCAAGATGCCCTCTCCTTTGTACTTTCCCTTGATGATTGGTAAATGTCGCGCAGCATGATCACAACTGATCCTACTTTTAATGTCATGTTGTGAAGTGGGAGTGCACGCAATTCTAATGGATTTAAAAACTCTGTGAGATATTGACTACGTTATCCTGGTTTATAACTCTGTCAACTGATATGTATGAAAACAACTCCCCCGGAAGAAACAAACACTAATCCTTGTTTCACATAAGCTTGCCCCGTATCTCTTAGCAGTCACGTGACAGTATCACTTCTCATTGGCTGCTATTGCAGTATAGACTGTTGTGCGTTAAAAATTTGTTCGTTATTTAACATGGTGATATATCTTTATATGTTGGAAGAGAATTGTCAAATTTATATTTACGTAACCTTTTGAATTAAATATATTACGCAACAGAGTTGATTTATCTGAAATGCATGTTAATTCTTAAACGATGTAAAGAGAAGATTCCTTTGCTCTCAAGCACATGACACGATAGCACGTGATTTAGCGGTAGTGATGACATATTTGTTTATATGACTTTTATCACTGACCTTGTTTTGAATTGGATTAGTTATATATCGCCATTCGAAGGTGTGTTGTGCCGAGTGCGATAGCTAAATTATTTTATTAATCGTTTATTGCGCGTATACTTATTATATGAATATGGCAGAGTCTAGCGTCAGTTTTTCGCTGAAGCATCGCAAGGGAAAACCTTCACAAAGCGGCGAAAAAAGAATTGTGGTGCATGTGTTTAATGCACTCACAGAGAAGAATCCGTCTTTGTCAGTGAGAGAAGTTGAACAGCTGTGCTCTGAACTTACATGTGTGAGTGTTAGATGCGTTGGAACATCGCGACATGAAATTGAGACAACAGGAAAACTTATCACTCCAGGGGCGATATTGCTGTGTGGCGAAGGCGTTATTTAAGGACAATTAGACTGTACCGAGATACAAGTCGCAAAATATACTACCTTGACGAAACTTAGATGAATGAAGGACACGAAAAGTAAAGTATGGCGTGACACGACTTTTAAGACTGAAAGACAAGCATTTTTACAAGGTATGTGTGCTGGTTTTAAAAGTCCCAGTGGAAAAGGCCGAAGGCCTTTCATCATAAGCTTGTTTCAATTTCATTGCTCACTCATTCAGTTTCAACTTGCTCAGTTTCATAATAAACTTCATTATTTTTTATGCCTTCATATTCTTATTTGTATGATTTTATCTATCTTCCTGGCAACTATTAGGTATGACGTTTACTGCAGGTTTAAATGTGACGGGAAGGCACCGCCTATGGCCTATGGCGCGAAAGCATTAGCCAATTAGGGTGAGGGGGAAGGTAGTTGTACGCGAAGTGATACATGTCAGCGGGGCAAGGTTATATGAAACAGAGATTAGATAGCAATTCTGAGATACCTACACGACTATTAGCATCATCTGCATCCCCCTGCTAATCAGAGCGGTCAGCAAATGACGTAGCTCGTTGCACATTTGACTAACTTCTATGGGTGGCATAGTAAAAAATTTTCCCCGAACTTCACAAAGGAATTCAATTAATTTTGTATCAATTCAGTTCACTTTCACAAGTTCACAAACACAAATTACAAGGCAGGTATCCAAAGATCCGCCAATATTTGACAATTGTCTGTGGATAATTAATAGTGTTACAATGAATTGAGAAATTACTTTTGTGTCTAATCTTCGAAAGGTATATCATCATGCTACGTAAACATAATCAGTCTTGATAACAAACGATAAACGTTATTTAATAAAATATGGTAAGTGAAATATCTTTGGAGACTTTGGTATGGAGTGAAATATCTTTCAACTTTGTAATGCTTTTGTTTGTCAAAAATAAAAGAAGGTGATTGCGTTCCGAAAATGTTTGCGTGCGTACTTTTATGTTTGGCTAATAACCTGGTCCATTATCACTTCTGGTTTTTCTTCTCCCCTTTTAAACCTTCCTTGGACTTATACAAATATTTCAAAACCAAAATTAGGCAAATCGGTTCAACTGTTCTCGAGTGTTTGTGAGACTAACAAACACCAATTCATTTATGTATATTTAATTCCCAGAAATGGCCTTAAAATTTCGAAAATAATACTAAAGTGATGAGTGATTGAAAATGGTAATCTGAATTCCATTTCTGTCAAATTTATTTTACTGAAGAAAAAATTATATTGTTTAATAGTACAGGATGAAAGGTTGATTTGGGCTTTTGTTCTATATTTTCATATATTTGGTCATCTAATTCTTATTGATATAAGTTTGATTATCGATTAATACTTCAATCTCATGGTTAACTTCAACTTTTAATCATTTTCACACCTTGTATACGTAAAATGTTATTTACCTATTTATGCACAGATAAATCCCTTTTAAAATAAAATAGAAAATAAATCTTTTTAAGGATAATTTATACCTCCCCTTATAAATGACAGAGATTAAAAAAACAAGTGTATGGTTATTTATTCAGGGGACCTCAAAAAAGTTTGTATACTTAGATAATTTAAAATTTTTGTGTGCTCTACTTACATTAGGAAAGAGGTAGGGAAGGTATAAAAGAAAGTTGTGAATGTTTTAAAATAGTTACCTATTGTTTAAGTTTGTTCTAGGAGTTGTCGAATGTATAGTATCAGTTTGACATACAATATAGGGACAGACAGACAGACAGACAGACAGACAGACAGACAGACAGACAGACAGACAGACAGACCTGAGGGACACAACAACTACAGGCAGCTCGGGGACCTCACATGGAAATATTTACATTTTCTCTTTGACCCGTCTCTCTTTAATATGCAGGGGCCACACGACGGCCATTGTTTCCTCGGACCAGCCACTCCCTGTGCTCTCCAAAAGAACAAAGTATAAAAGGGAGAAAACATAAACATAGACAGACACAGTCGACATGGTACAACAGGGTAAGTGTGGTTCTTGTTAACAGGTAATCAACACTCGACTTTTATTTCTATATCTCTTATACAGTCTATTCTAATAATTCTTTTTTACTTTTTATAGATAAAATATTACGTTCTACCCAAAATTTCTATATTCAAATTTCAGCAGATAATATTTTGAAACTTCCTGTATCCCAATAAAGTATTTTAAAAATATATACGTGTATGTTTGCATAGCACACACCAAAGGCTTACAAAGTAAAATTTACATGGAACACTTTTTCTAAAATATTTTAATTTCTCAAAAATGACTGACGATTTTGGTTAAACTGTCACAGACTTAAGACATTTCCATGACAAATAAAATTTAAATGCTGAATTTTCTGGAGATAATCTGTGAACTCTTTCCTGCGGGAGGAATTTTACTTAACTAGTAATCATGCTACAAAATTATTTCAATTTTATAGGGCATCGGTCATTTCTGAGATATCTATTGTTATTAGTTTGAATTTTTTAATGCTTTGTCATTTTAAACTGATCGCTATTCATTATCATGGTACATGGAAACAATTCTGAATGTAAAGACCAGCGACTTGCTTTTAAACATTCGATTTCCCTGATCTTCTTGTGCCTTGAAGTAACTAATGAAACTATTGTGCAAAATTTATCCCGAGTAATATGAAACAGATACAGAAACCTCGTAAGAACAGTTTGTAGAAACTATCTATAAGGTAAGTCGGGGGAAGATGATATACTTAACGGTTATGTCCATTTTTCATGGAAATGGGAATGGAAAAAATATAAAAATTATCTCAATATATTGCCCGCATTTTTAATTGTTACTGGGAGAAACAGTAAACAGTGTCCTTAAATGTGAGGAGATAAAAAGGTACAATTAAACTAATTGCAACAAGACTTACGTCCTACCCCATTAGGAGAAGATGGGAGTTAACAGTGGGGAAGATGGAACAACACGGAGGAAGTGCAACAACCGAAGTTTGAAATTAAAAAATAAAGTAAATTGAGCACTTGTATTACAACATGTAAGGCACTTTATAAAATGTAAATTTAAGGCATGTTAGAGACATGATACAATGAAGAAAGGAGAGTACCAAACTGCAGTCTTGTAACTCTCCGACCCGGGTTTGAATGAATCCAAGCTTGTTGCCAAACTGTTTTCAATGGTTTGAGGAATGATCGGTCAAGCCATCATGATCGGTCATATGTAATTTATCCGTATTATGTAAGAACTTTCAAATTCCCCCAATGCCTGGGGTTAGATGCAAGTGAACCTTATTTTTGGTGTAAGCTATCAGCCATATTGGTCTGAGCTACCATCTGCTCACAAAGATATACATGGCAAAATACCATGGTTAGGTGAAGCTCCATGCAGTACATCACGTGCTAGACCTTACATATGGGCTACAAAATATTACATAGCTTGCACTTAACGAGTTTAGAGATAGTAGTTTCTTGTTTATCACTGGATGAAGCAAGATATAAAACAGAAGAACACAACAGCACACTTCCAACTGGATGCCCCTATGCTAGGCTACTAGTCTCAGATGAACAAAATATTACGAAACTTCCGTCTTCCCCGAACTTCCATCTTCCCCCACTTACCCTATATATAAAAATAAATTTACGTTTGTTAGTCTCACAAAAGCTCGAGAACGGCTGAACCAATTTGCTTAATTTTGGTTATGAAATATTTGTATAAGTCCAAGGAAGATTTAAAAGGTGAGAAAAAAGATCTGAAAGGATAATGGAACGGGCTATTAGGTAAATATAAAAGTACACACGCAAACTTTTTCGGAAGGCATGCACCTTCTTTTATTTTCCGCAAACAAAAGCATAACAAAGAACAAAGGTATTCCATTCCTTGCCAAAGTCTTCAAAGCTATTTCACTTACTATATTTTATTAGATAACGTTAAAAAATTATCAGGGTAAAGTATACAAAGAAGGGGAATATCTTGACCCCGCGTATTCCGACGATTCCAACGGATTTACCTTTCAATTTTAAGCGTCTACGATTTCCCGTGCGTTTGGCCTTTGCGATGACAATAAGTAAATCGCAAGGGCAGTCGTTAGAAGTTTGTGAAATCAACTTGGAGTTTCCGTGTTTCTCTCATGAATACGTCATCATCTTTATATACTTACACACCGCAAAAAAGACAAAAAATATGTTCGGAAAGCTTTACATTAACTAGCTTAATTGTAATTGTATTGTATTTAAACTTCACCCCCAATTGAAGAATAAGTAACTAACTAAACCGAATTTGTTTTATTGTAGATAAATTCAGACAACTTTTATTGGAGGTATTAAGTTAGCCGGAACAGATAGTATTAAGTAAATGGCAATAGGTAGAAAAGTTAGTGCGAATGTAACAAGAATTTTCTGAATCTATAGACGTTTTGGAAATACTTGTCGTTACACCTTTGTTTTTCCAAGTTAGATTCATATATGACATCTTTAAACCATTTTGGCAAAAGTGCAATTTTTATTAGCTTCTCGCATGGACACATTACTAACAAAAGATGAATCATAATAATTAAAAGAAAAACAAATTGTGTTTTCTGTATCATCTGTAGAAACGAAATTGTATTGCTTATTTTTAGATTATTTCAAGACAAAAATGTGTCGTGCTGTAAATTAAGTGAGTAGCTGAATTAGGTATGAAGGTAGATTATGGGAAGTTATAAAACGTATAAAAAGTGGAGTAAAAAAGGTGTAAAAGATCTGATACAGCAGGTTTTTGCTTATTAATTTGATTATGGACGTTTATTTATTATTTTACCTTCAATTTATGCTATTTACAAACTTTTATTTCATAAATAATTTAGTTTTGTATTTACTTAATGACTTTTTTGAATGAGCCCATGTGGAACTACGCAAAGTGCTTAGAGACGTCGCTTAGTGTTTCTGTGAATTCAAAGTTATCTCATTCTTTGACTGTGGCCTTTCTTTCTCTCGTCTGTCCATGTTGTTCCAGTCTTTTTCTTCGGTTTGTCCTCTTGATCTACTTGCCACTTATGCACCTTCATTCTAAAGACGTCTATGTCTAGGATATCGTTTTGAATGATTCGTGCCAATTTTAAACCATTTTTACTTCACCAATCCATTTCATGGTGTCAACTTGTGCTTTACTTCTTTTTTCGTAAAGTTCCATAATGTGTTTTGTGAGCCTATTTGAAGTTAATCGTTTAATATGTCCACAAAATTTTAATCTTCGTTTCCTAGAAGGGTGACTAGCCTACTCAGGAAGGGTGAAAGGCCTGGGAGCCAAGCAGGCTGAGCTAGCAAGGTTAATAAGGGAAACGGTACACAACTAGATTAAGGAATATGTATGCATTGTAGATAAAAATATTTTAAATAGCAAGTTGTATAAATAAATTCAATTCAATATCACTATGATATCCGTATAATTTTTTATTTCCTTTTTACTTGTAAATCTGTATTCTTCACCTATACTTGTGGACCTACAATTCTTCAAATAATTTTACCTTCTTCTTTTTCTGTATTTTGATATCTGATTTTCTGTTCAAAATTAATGTTTCTGCTCCATAGAGTCAATCTGACTTAATTACAGTGTTTATTATTAATATTATTATTTAATTATTATTAATTATTATTGCTACTATTTAACTACACTGGGTAACAAAAATAATTTTTGAATGTTTCGAGCACTTCATGAGGCAATTCCTACTAATTTTGGGTTGAGAAAAACAAATATATCAATGAAAAATTTTTATTAGCTCTAGTTTCTATGATATACACAAGATGGAAGTATTACATATTAACGGATTGAGAGAAAATGATACATTTTAATTACATACATGCTAACAACAATGAAAGTGCATTTGATTTATTTAACTGGTAATTACATGCTAAGAGTTCTAAATTGCTGGAAAAATACTTCGCAGATAGTCGTGTCTGAAAAGAATCATGTGGTGGCCTATTGACTTCGTCGTCTTTTAGCTTGCCTCTTGTGATGGAGTTCCGCAGAATCCCTATACAAAGACCAACAGTAATCCGCAAGCATTACTTCATTCCGTCGGCCCTGATAACTTTGTTCCATAACATAAATGTCCTGATGGAATCTCTCCCCATGTTCATCACTAACAGCTCCACAACTAGGAGGGAAAAAGTCTAGGTGGGAGTGGGGGCAATGGATCTTAAGGGACATGTTGCTTCCAAGGTTACGGTATTTTTGCAGGAGCAGAGTCACCAAATGCTTGTAGTTGTCATCTCTTTTGTTGCCTAAAATCCATGAACAATGCCCTTGAAGGCTTCCCAGGCTTCCTTTTCTTTCCCCTCCAAAACTTGGTCAAATGCAGGACCCTTTGTGGTTGGACAAAAATGCCTTCCTTAACTTTTACATCACTTAATTTACAAAATTTCTATGATGTTATTTGACAGGCGTGCCAAATCCCCCCAAAAAATTCCCCAAAATTTAAAATCTTCACTCTAAAAAATGAAATGTCACTTTATCTTCAAAACAAGAGCTAATTTATCATTTTATGGTGATTTTTTAATTCAGCAGATGAAAATACATGTAAATTCACTATTTTTAAGCCCGAAACATTTTCATTTTCATTTATCACACTCTATTCATTTACTCAAGAGTTTTTTTTTTTTTTTCTTCCGTTGACGTTAATGTTGACCTTTTATTTGTTAATGTATTCTATATTATTTTATTTATCAATTATTTTTATTTTAATAAACTTCGTTTTGTACCCATTTTTCTTATAGTTATATTCTTTATGATTAATTATTACTTTGAACGTGTTTACTGACAGAGTCGCCTGTTTCGGTGGCAGAGATTAATGCAACGTTTTTAATATCTGCGCCACCGATCTGTTAAAATTCATTCAGGTTTATAGAACCCTAAAATTTTTAAAATTATTCATTCTATTGTTGTTCCATTCTTCTATGCTTGAGTTATTACATTAAAATATGAATTTAGGAAAGCATTTCAGCACAATCGAGGAAAATCTCAGGTACCTATGCAGTGTAAAATTATTTCAGACTTCTATGCATGTGGCAGAATGGAAAGAGTTAATCAAATGGACCTGTGCCAAACTTATGATAAAATGCTATTTACAATGCATGACGAATGATACGCCGTGTATACTTACAGTGTAAACATTTTCTCTTTAGTATAAATTCTTTTAACCTAGTAGATCATATTGGTGAGCCTTAAGTTGACTGTCGTTCATCTTTTTAATATAAGAGAAAACTGGAACAAAAAGGACCTTATGCACTCCCAAACCGAGATTCGAACTCCGGACCTCTTGCTACCCTAACACGGAGATGTTTTATGGCTTCCAGTGTTAATATCCGGGGTCTATAAGTCAAAGATAAAGCACAGTGTTTTTTTCTTACTGTTGCAGGTGGGAGGTCGATTTTTCTTCTGCTCATGCTGACAGTCCTTGGAGCGAGGGTATATGCTGACAATAATACTCGTAGTTTCCTTCAGATTCATAACAATGGTGAGTAGATTAAAATTAATTTCTTTTAGAACTTCTACTGAAATATTAAATTAATATATTCAGAATATTGTTAAAGGAATAATTTGATGGTTAGCGCAGTGGATGGGATGCTTATTTTTAACTGACATTATGGTTTTCATTTTTAAAAAAGGAAAAGCATTCAATTTCTGATCAGAGGAAACCAAGATAGGTTATAGGATAAAGAATGGAGGGGCACAGCAACCTAAGAGAGATTTATTGCTGTTACCACCGCGAGGAAGTGCTGCAGTGGAGCAACTATAGGCCATAGGGATGCGCGGAGTTCCCTCACATTTCCTGGCGGGAAAAGTCATCGCACTACTCAAGCTAATTTGAAAGGGTGACGATGGAACCGGTTCAATTAAGCAGACTTTAAGTGTTCCTCTGAAATACTCATTTCTTTTAGCAAACATCCGCGCCATCTGTCCGGCACTGCTTTACGCCACGAAACCTAGAAGCGCTTCTGAAGCATAAGGGAAGCTGAAGGAAAGGGAATACTAGCAAATGAAATCCTGGTAGATGAGAAACCACCCAACATTGGTCGTGAAGTCGTATCACTCGGCAAGATAAAATAAATCTCGGAAAAGGCTGGGGCAAATGAATGTAAACAAATTATTCGCTTGCTCTATTGTATGAAATAAAAAGTAGGATAGTAAATAACCAAGATTTTAACAAGAGTTTAGAATATATGTATCAGGAATATATACGAGTTTCGGAAATAGATGGGAACAAATATAAATTTTTAAAGTGAGTGGGATAGAAATTTTTGTTCAGATTATTAAATTATGATTATTAAATCTATGCTCAGCTCTCATGAATGACTATATCATTATGCTTGTATATTCTACGTCATAGTATTCTCACTAGCTTTTATCCCTGGCTTTGTTTACCCTTGTTCCGATGCACAACATGGAGTTAGTTCTTTGTAGGACATTAAATGCATACAACAAACATATCTTATTCTTACTGTCGAAGTATTTTTAAGTTATGATGTTGCTTTTCTTTTTAAAATTTTAAAATAGTTGTGTGACAAATTACCACTTTATGCACCGAAATAACGGCATGATTGTGCAGCTTCACAGCAGGCTCTGGTATACTTCATTTGTTTAAACACATAGAACATATTTTATAAACATGTTCAATATAATTCATTCACACACAAGCTAAATGCATAATTTGATCGCAACCTGAGAGGAGCTTCGGTGTCTGTAACTGAATACGAATTTATTAAACTTATCTGAAATATCAACTGCACCTGTAGTGAACATAATTGGAGAAGTGTGCTTGTGACGTAAGTTGTATCTGCACTACAGATGGTGTATGGCTTTATCTTGCACGCTTGCTGTATCTGATGGCAAATATTGATAAAATAAAATAAGTTAATTAACCTTGAACTTTCAAAATTTGTGAGTGTGTGTGTGCATGTTTATCCATCTATTGTGAACAGGATAATGAACGAAAAGTCTGTTGTATATACCAAATATGATATATAAGTTCAGCATCCTTAAACGATACTACTCAAAAATTTTCAAGAAAATCGTCACACCCTAGACTAACTTTTAAATGGATCATTTTTTCAAAACATTTGCTCAATAACGGTCCAAGGATTTTGTTAAATATTGCTAACTACCGTGAAAGAATTAAGTATGGTTCACCACATTCCAACATTTTTGTTGTTTGCCGCGAGAAGAGCAAAAAATGGAATGTTCAAGGTGATCCACTGGCGACGTTACGCGCCAGAAGTATGCATTCTCATTGTTGATTCGCGCTGATTATTCCAGACGTTTCGATTTCGGCAGGTCTAGAAGATTCGGTAATGTTCCATTCCTTCGATTCCAGAGATTTCGGTTTACAAAACATTTCTTACGTGACCAGCAGGTTATAAAAGAAGGTGCAAAAGCCAGCATGGAGCTATGTGTTGATCAGTGGTATCGGAGATGTTGGCGAATGAACGGCAAAGTTCGTTGAAATTTACCAGAGTCAGCAAGTAATGCAGTATAAAGTTGAGCATCTGTCTGCGAGGAGTGAACGTCGAGAAGCCTCGATCAGCACAAGTTGATGTTGCAACAGAGGCATATAAGAGACAGTACTATGGAAAGGGACCTGTTTACTCTGTGTATTTGTAAAAGTGAACGCGATTATAAATTAGCACGGGCTAACGATTCTAGTAACAAATGAAGGGAATTAAGTATAACTTCGTGTCGTTATTGTTGTCACAATATTTATTTTCATAATAAATGAAGTGAATATCTTGAATTTTTTGGAATGGCTTAAAAGTCCACTTAATTCTGGATGACATTTGTACAACTGGTAAACCATAAGAGACATCTAAACTCTTAGTACATACATAAAGGAATGTAGATCTCGTTAAACTTAGGTCCAATACTTGTTTTTGGTAGATTGGATCGTTTTGGAGTTATTCTTGGTTATTTGTCTCAACTTACTTTTCTCAAGGGGAAAATCGTTATTCAATTCTTTAGCTGGTGATCTTTTTTTTTTTTTTTTTTTTTTTTTTTTTTTAATTTTCATCCTCCAACGTTAAGTCATGTCGCACGATGAATGAAATGGGCGAACTGATGCTCAAATGAGCCCGGAGTACATGGAGCTTAAAGTTACCTGACATTCGTCTTTCAGGATAAGGGAAACCCCCGGAAAAAACTTATCCAGGTAACTCACCCTGACCGAGATTTGAACTCGGGAGCTCTTGAACGTGAGGCAGACACGCTACCATCTACGCTACCGAGGCGGGCTACTGATGATCTTGTAAAGACAATGGAATTTCAAATGCATCACTTAGCGACTAGAAGTGCTCTTTAAAAAGTTGACTATCACTTAAAGCCTAATGTATTCCGATTTTCCTCTTGCATCTACAAGAAAGTTAGCAATAATATAATTTCTGTTAATGTTTATCTCAATTAAAATGTATCATATAGAAGAATAAGAGTTTGCATGGCCAATAAATAAATAATGACTTGACATTTGAGAAAATTATAAAAAATGAGAAATACAGACAAAAAGAAATGTCTCGGAAATGGTTTGCTCCACAAAAACAAGAAATTTACATAAATAATGTGTTTTAAAATAATCTACAATTTTTGTGTAGTATTATGTTGTTTATCTCCAAGTTTACCAGTTACTACATGGCAAAGCGAGAAAGCGTATCGGAAAAAATTCGCAACACAGAGATGTTTACCTCAGCCTATCGCACATTCACGTCGAGTCCAGTGTGTGTATAGTCTGTTCAGATATAAACATGTCTTCTGGACAGCAATGTGTCATACATCGGCAGGTGCGAGAAAACATATAATATAGACATACGCAGCTTCCAATCGCTCTATTTGTGTTATGTAACTTACAGTACGTCAACTTACTAATACTTCACTCTTCTAAACTACCAGATAAAACCCGATAAGAGACGATCACAGCGCTGGTCACCTGAAGGTTAGTACGCCTCATCGCTCTGTCGTGTAATACACAGTGATCCAGAATGAAGAGAACTTTTTAGTACATTTCGGAAAATTCAGGATAATACGTTTCATTTATCATAAAAATATCTGCACAAATGACCTAGCTGTCAAAAGACCTTAAAACATTCATTCACTCTTCAACATTTTATTTTAATCAAAATAATTAAAGCCATTTTTTAAAAAATGAACAATTGTTTAAAATGTTCCTTGCAAATGGTAATCTGGCATGGAGAACTTCTTTAACATCTTAGTAACTCCACCACTGCCTTTCAATATTCCTCCATCAGTACGAAAGTTTGTTTCATTGCAAGACTTCACAAAGGATCAGACTTTGGAATGCCCTTTAACACATCATCTGCCTCGGTGAACACTAGGCCACTATAGGAAAATCGAACTTCACAGAAGACATAGTTAAATAACAAATAGTACCCAAGGGACATCTTGATTTCTTGACATAATTTATCGTTAATTAATAGTGATTAATACTATATTGTGTTTAATTACTTTTGTTACAATTACGTTATCAATGTTAATTTGTTTACCTTTTTTTTACTAATTGTATATTATTACACTTATGTTTTGTTAATGTTAATTTATTTACCTTATTTAATCCTGATGATGATTTTTTTAATTTAAATATAGTTACAATTATAGGTTTTGCACGTACAAGCCATAGTTGTTATAATTTAATGGTGTCAGATATGACCTAGTTTTCAGAGCAAACAATAAAGAGAAGAAAAAGTGGCACATCTACGTCTACTGTAATTTTTATGTCAGTCAGTTATTGTTTTTCTGCTTATAAAAACTCGCAAACGTTTCAAAGAGGTAAATGGGAATATAAGAGAATACCCGAACATCGAAGTACCATCGCAGAATGTATGACTATTAACTTAAATTTATTGTTTATTTATTACTCTTGTGTTAGCAATTTTAATAAACGCCAGGCAGATTTAAGTCGAACCACAAAACTTCAGTTATTATCATCGATTAATTTTGCCTTAGAAACGAGATGCAAGAAACGGGAGGATGTGCTAGTGAGAAAAATGAAAATCCAGACCCGGTGAATCAATAGTAATAAGAAGTTGAAACAATTGGTAACAATAATTAATTAACAGGAATAGACAAACATTGGGAAAACAGCAGATACCAGTGCATACAATGTTAAAGAAAAGCTGTTATTATTATAAGGAGCAAATACGCAAAAAGTATTGAAGGGCTGCCCTATTAGTAAAGGATCCAGGACCCAGCTCAAGAGTAGCACAACATTTATTTGTTCTAGAACTTAATCACATTAGCAAAACAGTAAGAAGTTGCTATCATGGTAAAAAACATTGAATCGAATAAAGAAAGTGGCATGGGAAATACCATGTTGTGTTCCTTTAGTTTCCAATAATACCAATCAAGATACAATGGAGCATAGATTATATTAAGAAAACTGATTAACTTGCCTCGATAGCATAGATGGTAGCATGTCTGCCTCGCGTTCAAGAGGTCCCGAGTTCGAATCTCGGTCAGGGTGAGTTACCTGGATAAGGCTTTTTCCGGGGTTTTCCCTTATCCTAAAAGGCGGATGTCGGGTAACTCTAAGCTCCATGGACTCTGGACCCATTTTAGCATCATTTCACCAATTTAATTCATCGTCTGATATGACTTAAAAAGGTAAGGGACTTAAATTACAAAAACAAAACAAACTAGTTGAGAATTTTTAAGGTTATCAGGCTAGTTTTCCCTGATATTCTAATGTGAAAAGCTTAATGCACGAATTAAATTCATATCTATTTACATAAAAATGAATTGATGTTTGTTACACAAATAAAAATATTTGTAACTTATAATCCACTTATCTTAAGAAGATGATATTAAAACTTCTTTCTTCTTTTTCCAAATAGATTTCGAAGGCATTTTGCATTCGTGCTCAGTGAAACAAACCATTTAACTGTTTTAATAATTTAGCTTTGGGATTTATTTCATGGTTAAATGACCAAAAATAGAGTTAATAGTGTGGGAGAAAATATTTATTTTAAAAAAATAAACATCACGTAATGAATTTTGACAAACCGGCAATTGATTCAGTTTTTAGGTTTGTTTCGTCTTCGGATGTTGGTGGCGCTGGGAACGTGACATAGCAAAAGGAAAACATAGCAACCGAGATTTTCTTAACAACAGAGTATGTTTCACTAAGGACGAAAGCAAAATGCCTTCGAAATCGATTTTAAAAAAGAAGAGAGAAGTTTTAACATCAACTTCTTAAGATAAGTGGATTATAAGTTACAAATATTTTTATTTATGTAATATTTATTACTCCACTGTAATTAGCTTAAATTTTCTGTGTGATGTTTGTTATTCTCACAAAAATTCGAGACCGACTGAACAGATTTACCTGATTAGGGTTTTGAAATATTTGCATAAGTCCAAGGAAAGTTAAAAAAGACCAGAGAAAATAATCTGAAGTGATAATGGACTAGGTTATTAACTAAGTTTTTTTTTTTTTTTTTTTTTTTTTTTTTCATTTACATCCGCCCCAACGTTATGGCGGACGGTGAATGAATTGGGTGAAATGGTGCTCAAATGAGTCCTGGGTTCATGGAGCTTAGAGTTACCCGACATTCGTCTTGAAGGATAAGGGAAAACCCCGGAAAAAACCTTATACAGATAACTCACCCTGACCGAGATTCCAACTCGGGACCTCTTGAACGTGAGGCAGACATGCTACCATCTACGCTACCGAGGAGGGCTATTAACTAAGTATAAAAGTACACTATAAACTTTTACGGAACACATACACATTCTTTTATTTTCGATAAACAAAAGCATTTTGAAGTACAAACATATTCCACTCTTTGCCAAAGTCTTCAAAGATATTTCACTTACCATATTTTATTTAATAATGTTTATCATTTGTTATCAAGACTAACATTTTTTAAGTAGCATGATGATATATCTTTCGAAGATTAGACACAAAATTAATTTCTGAACGCGGTATAGCACTGTAAATATTTTACCACATACAATTGTTGTCAAATATTAGTGAATCCTTGGATACCTTCTTTATAATTTGTGTTTATGAATTCGTGAATGTGAATTGAACTGACACACAATTAATTGAATTCCTTTGTGACTGTGAAGTTCGCGGGAAATTTTCTTTAATGTGCTACGGAAAAGAAGACCTGACTTAGGTCGTAAAAATCAATCAAATGTGCGACGAGCTATGTCACGTGCTGACCGTACTGTTGAGTAGAGAGATGCAGATATGCAAATAGTCATGTTGGTAGTTCAGAATTGCGTTCTCGAGTGTCTGTTTCTTCCTGGGGAGTTGTCTTCATACAAATCAGTTGACACAGTTATAAACCAGGATGAGTAGTCAACTATCCCACGGAGCTTTTAAATTCATTAGAATTGACTGGACGCCAACCTCACAATTTAAAATTAAAATTAGGATCAGTTTTGATTATGCTGAATAACATTAACTTACCACGACTGTGCAATGGAACGAGACTGTGGAAAAGCTAATGAATAACCTCATCGAGGCAACAAACATGAAGGGAAAGTACAAAGGTGAGGATATCTTGATCCCGCGTATTCCGATGACTCCAACGGATTTACCTCTTGATTTTAAGCCTCTAAAATTCCCCATGCGTTTGGTCTTTGCGATGACCATAAATAAATCGCAAGGGCACGCGTTGGGAGTTTACGAAATCAACTTGGAGTTTCTCTATTTCTCTCATGGACAAATATACGTCACGTCTTCGCACGTCGAAAACCATCATCTTTATATATTTATGTACCACAAAAATGAACAAAAAATATAAGAAATATTTAAACTGATTAACTTAATTGTAACTGTGTTGCATTTAAACTTCAGCCCCAATTCCAGAATAAATAATAACTAGTCCGAATTTGTTTTATATATTTATATATATATGTTCAGGCAATTTTTATTGGCGATAAGAATTTCGCCGGGTTAACTAATAAAACCATAATTTGCATTACAACGAACCTCCAAAAAGGTGGCAGATTTAAATAAAATTTGACTAATTGCATGTTTGTAATAATAAAAAGTTTAAAATCGTATGGTTGTGATGTGTGCGGCGCCTGTAAGCTCCAAAGTTTGCAAAAGTGGTTAGATTAGTTGCAATGAGGGAAAATCAAATTCCTAGTCATGCCTTGAAAAATACAACTCTCTAAAAAGATTTTGTGTCTATATTTATTTAATCATTTTCATATTATTGTTTGAATACTACGATCTGTTGTTGATATTGTGACTTTGTGTGTTCGTAGAATTAAAAGGCCGAGTTGCAGAAATTAAAAATCTCCTTTATTTTCGTAGAAATACGCTTATAGATTACAGCAGCATTACGTTACATACACCATCAGTCTACCAAGGTCGATCACAATAACAAACAGTGACAGCAGATTACATCCTTAGCTCTCGTTACAACAACACAGCTGGCTGTCTCTCATTTCACAACACTGTTTCACAACTAACTTTGGGAGCCGTCACGTCCTTAAATACCTAATTCTAGATTCGAGATATTCCCGGAAGAATAAAGAAACCAAATAATCAAGATATCACCAGAAATTTCCATTTATCTCAGTTTGTTTGTTTCGGTAAGTCTTTTATCTCAAGCGCCATGTTTATCTGCTTATGCAAGCTCGTTATCTGAAACTTTTTCCGCCGATTTTTGTCTCATTTGTGCCAAAACTTTTATGCCTGTTGCCGTGACAATATAATATTAATTTAGAACTTCATTTTAAACGTAGTTTAAGGTTTCTTATGCTGTAGTTTCTAATTTTTCTCTAGATATCTGGATTCCGTTGAATAAGAATCCCCCAGGGTGAGGATTCCATAGAACACTATTAATACCGCAGAAAAATCGAATCAAACCGATTACGGGAAACTACGCATTAGGCAGAACATTTCCTTTGTATTAAACGAAAGGTATTCTAACATCCGTATCGCATTGAGCACTGATTTAACAAAAATAGTAAGTGTTATAAGCAAGAAGAGCGTTAAACCGAAAAAGAAAAAGAAAAATCAAAATAGGGAGCAGCAAATGTCCCGATGTGCTTTCTCGTAGTAAGAAGAAGGGCAGTAGGCAAGTAGGTCTGACAAAGCAGGTCGCTTCAAAACATAATGACATGATGGTGCAGAATTTGTTAGTCTTGTGCGTCTCAGTTTCCGTGTTTTTGTAAACTTGTGTCCAACAATTCGTGGCATGGGTTAAATTCCACCTGTCACACGTTTATATAGCACTTGAGAAATTGTTGCAAAATTTTGTGTTATACGATGACGGAATTAAAAGTTAAATTTTGCATGGGTCATTAAAATTAAATACATTTTTGCCAAGAAAAGTTAATACCGTCGATATTAAAACTGATGTCAGTCATTTGGGCCACGAAATTTGCATATTCGTTTGGCAGATGGTGCTTTCTGAAAAACTTATCATTACTAGAGACAGGCGTAATATGAAGAACTATTTGGCAGCATTGATTTATTTTGATCAAATGAAAATATAAAGAAAATATCTCAAAGTATCATGAAATATATGGCTACATTAAAGGCAAAATTTCGTTATACTTTTAAGAATTTGGAGAAGATGCACTTACTAGTTTGAAAATTACGCTTTGAGATTTTTGTCCATATTTAATAGTGGAATCTCAATAAAATACAAGCAATTACATGTACTTTATAGATTACAATAATTATTAAATCCATGTACTACCTTTATAATAATTATTTAACACTGACAAGGGTCTTTTTTCTCATATGGAACTGTGTGTTTCCAAAGGATTTTCATGTGAGAATTTCAAATCTGAAATCATAAATTGGCTATCAGGCACGGTGTTTTAGTTATGCGAAGTTATATGTCTAATGTTATTGATAATTTAAAGGTGTGGTAAAATTACTGACATTTTCTTTGCAGCAGTTGCCAACAATTAATTCTGTTTGTCAATTTACATGTTCAGCTATTTCCCTTCCTGTTGCAAGTAAAATTATCTCAATATGCAAGTTATTGATACACTACTGTTTAAAATGAAGTCTTAAACTGACATTTTAACTATTGGAAACATTTTTATGAGTAATATATATATATATATTATTACATATCTGACTGTAGTATACAAAAATTTAAATTGCCCACCATGGAAGTAGACAACACAGATTGTAACATGAAGAGGGTGTGAAATTGTGAGGTTTTCCTGCCTTTCTTGGTAGATGACCTGAGTAGCTTATATATTACATTTAGTATTATTTCATTGTTTTCTGACACAATAAGTTTGAAATTATATATATGAGGATGATGGCGTTTTCCTATTCCTATTCACTTCAAGCTAGTCTTGAAAACTGAATCAATCTGGACAAGGGTTTATGTACCTTTCAAAAAACTTCCCTTGACTTTCTTCAGAAAGAAATTAAGGAAGGGATGTTTGTGGGCCCCCAAATTAGAGAAATTAAAAAAGACTCATACTTTGAAGAATACGTTTCACACAAAGAAAAAATGCATGGGTCTCTTTTAAGAATCTAACTGAAAACTTTCTGGGAAGAAAAAGAGCTGACAGCTGTGAACAATTATTGATTCAAGAAATGATAAATGCTTATACGGATTTAGGATGTAACATTTCATTAAAAGTGCATTTCCTAGATTCGCATCTAAACTATTTTCCTGAGAGTCATGGCGATGTTTCCGACGAACATTGTGAAAGGTTCCATCAAGACATAATGTTCTTGGGAAAGCGTTATGAAGGAAAATGGATGCCTGCAGTGCTTGCAGTCCACTGCCGGAACATCATTGGAGGGTGCACCATTGTTCACAGGAGCCAAAAAAAAAGACCTAAGCTGTGATACATCGCTTTTTATTATTCACAGAAATGACACGCAAATAGAACATTGCCTATAATTTGTGTAATTGTCCGACCAGAATATCTAGATAGACTTTTTTTTAATTAACACCAACGCTAACTCGGATGATGAATGAAATTGGTGAAATGATGCTCAAATGAGTCCAGGCTTCATAGAGCTTAGAACTACCTGTCATTCATCTTTCAGGATAAGAAAAATTGCCGGAAAAATCGTATCCAGATCATGCTTCCTAACCTAGATTCGAACTCGGAGCTCTTGAACGTGAGGCAGACACGCTACCACCTATGCTAAGTTGCGGGTATCTGGTACATTTGTTGTATTGCTTAAAACGCGAGAAATCACACATTTTGCAAAAGATGAAGAAATGTGACAATTGCGCCAAAATATTATCTGGTTCTCATAGTGATAGGAATCAAGGTTTAGAATATAAACTGCATATTTTGAATATGTATGTCTGGTTAGTGGATTTCTCCATATTCTTGCAGCCAAATTAACGAACACACCTCCATTTGCAGGCAATGTGTGCTGCTTGTATCACAAACATAAGCTTTTAATGTGTTTGTTATTGTAAATATGGAATTTAGTCACATTGTTCCTTCTCTTCATGTTTTTATTTCTCTAATTCTCACATCTTTTTTATTTTCACATCAACATATCACCGAAAGTAGGTAAACGCTAGCTCATCTTCATACAGGAATGAAAGAAATTACGCTCAAATGAGCCTAGAGCTTATAATTAACTGGTACACCTCCTTGAGGTAATGGAGCTCATTAAAATACACAATTTTGTGTAATGTCTTTGTGTAACGTTAGTCGTTTCCGACGTAATCCATGTCGCAGTTTTATTGCGGTTTTCTGGAGAACCTATGTACAGGGGCTGACATAAGTATTCCAACGTAAACATGTTTATTACTTATATCATTTTAAAGCTACGCAGAGTAAGCATACGTAAAATACAACTAGTAAAAGTAAACTTGAGTCTTCCATTAAACATATAAACTCATAAATAGCAACTGAAACTAATTTTGCACTACGGTTACTTTACATCTGGACATAAGTATTCGAACAGAGAACAGCTAGTATTTATTTATCACCCTCTTTATTTGAATTACTGCTGATAATCGTTTGGGCATTGTGTGTATGTATTGTTTAGTGACTGCAGAGTCCATGTTGCTCCACACTGCTTGAAGAAGTTCTTTCAGATGTTCCTTACTTCTGATGTGATGCTTCCTCACATGCTCCTCGAGTTCCTTCCAGATATTCTTTACAGGATTTAAATCTGGAGATTGGGGCGGTGTCTTCAGAGTGTGAGGAGTGTTGTACACGATCCAAAGCCTTACAATTTCAGCATTATGCTTCGGATCATTGTCCTGCTGGAAGTGATAATCATGCCCTAATTCCAGCTTCTCTGCACTCTTTTGAAGATTGTTTTCAAGAATCCTCTTGTATTCAAATTTGTCCATGATCCCATTTATGAACACCAGTTCCCCAGAGCCAGATGAAGCTATCAGCTCCATACCATCACACTAATGCTACCATGTTTCACTGTAGCTACCATGTTCTTAGGTTCCCATTCTGTATTTGGCAGTCTCCACACTTTAAGATGTCCATCACTCTTGTATAAGCAGAATTTGCTCTCGTCCGACCAGAGAACTTTATCCCAGAATTCTGTTGGTTTCACTACCTACTGTTTAGCAAATTCTATACGCTTTTTCTTATTCACCTTATTAACATATGGTTTCTTCCTAGGAACGCGGGCATTGTACCCAGTACTATTTTAAACCCGTTCAACTGTTCTGGTGTGAACTACAGTGCCAGAATATCCGCTAATCTCAGATGCAGTGACTCTTAGATTCTGCTTCACCATTTATATTATTTGCCTCCTATCTCTGGTGGTGAGTTTAGAAAGAGCGCTATTTCTAGGTTTATTTACAGTAGTATTTGTCTGTTAAAGTGTTGAATTATGCAGAACACTGTAGTTTTGCTTCTGTTAATGGTTTTGGCAATTTCAGAGAGATTTGTTCTGTTTGTACATATTTATCACGATATTCCTCTTTGCCACCGTTTTCTCCTTACCTTTACGTCCCATATCACCTGTGAGTTCACAATCGGCTGAATAACTTTGAGCACACTGTCTCGAGGCATAGCATAAACACAACTGCCATGTGATAGGGGCGTGTAGGGTACGTCCAGCCACCTTTCTCTCTGTTCGATTGGGTACGTTCGAATACTTATGTCCTCCAATAAGAGGGACAATAGTATAAATACAGTACAAATTGTGTAATAAATACATGCAAAGTGATATTTTAAATATTGTTTCCGAGACACAAAATGTTAATGTTTACATTTTTAACAATTCAACGCTATCAAATAAATATTACAGTATTTATAGTACGTACAATGTTACATGTTATATTATTCGAATACTTCTGTCGGCTTCTGTATGTCATATGCTCATCATGTTTGAGGTGTAAAATTCTTGTGTTTTCTTTTCATTGCAACGTCTCTCCTGTTACTCTGGCCTAAACATTTGAATACTGCTTATACGCTCATTTTTTCTAACTAAACAGTCCTCGTTAGTAACGTGGAATTGGGGAATCGCCTTTATATGAATATTAGATATTATATACTATGATAACTTATCGAATTATGCATAGAATACACTGTATTTGCAATTTATACAACGTTTTCGTGATTAGAAAAAGTCATACGGATCTTTTATTAGTTTTGGATAAGTTGTATTACTCAAACGTAATTTGTATTCATCCGAAGACGAGATGAAGATGTGATGGTAAAAATAACAATGTACCAAGCACCACAATATCTACGGGCTAAGGAAGGGCATTGAAAAAACTTGATTTCAACTGGCGCCAGAGCAAAAGGAAGTGAAAAGAAAAACTCTCACAAGCAATAAATTTGACCCGAGCGGCATTCGAATCAGGACTTGCAGTGTATGGAAGCATGTGCAGTGGCTCAGGAGTCTGGTTGACTCGTGCAAAAAGGGCCCGTGTAGCACAAAACTGCAATCGCTGCTTGCGAAGGAGATAAAATTTATGTTCTCACGTCACATAAATTTGGTAGACACATTACAGATTCCACAAGAGAGAAATATAGTTCGGCGGAAATGCTGGAAGGAAAGATCATTTGAGAAAAGTCGAAATACAACTCTTGTTATGAGAAGTAAAAATTCCTCCTATGGCTAAACATGTAATTTTCGATATTTTACTTTTTAATGATGAGATTTTAATGTGGAAAAATATTATGTGATGTATTTACACAACTTGAACCGTAGTGATATATTCATGTCTATTTATTATGCCATACCATTAGTTTATAGCAGGATTCCTCTATCCTTGCTACGTATTCACGATGTTCTTTCTAGGAGTTCTTTCAAATTATGCAGAAGGATTCAAAATATGGAAACAGCATTCAAATGTTTATTCGTGGTAACAAGCTCTTAAGACGAGAGGTAAAAGTAACAATTTTTCAAGTATTTGGAAAGGCCATTACTCAAGAAAACATATATTTCATACAGATACTGTAACATTTCTTTTGCAATACTTGATTTGTAAGTTAATCATTGTTACACGTATTTGGTTGTGTAATGTAAATTAACAATTAATTTGTCAATTGCCATGGTAACAAGGATCTAACAGGTCATTAATACTTACAGTTCTAGTTTTCTATACTTACGGCACTAATAGGAAATTATGTAATAACCATGATACTGAAATTAATCGGGTGTTAGTAGTAAAAGATTTTATTTGACGTCATTAGTATAACGCTACATTAAATAAATAAGATAAAACTTTAGAGACAGATTCAGAGACATTTATATATTATAATTAATAAGATAGTAAGAGAGATAAATAATACTGAGAATGTAAATAGTAGATATATAACCACTTTTCCGGTAAGGTTATGGGTACAACTTTGAAGCACTGTGTGGTGTAGCCTCAGTATCGAGCAGGAGTCTTATCCTAGGGTGTGCGTGGATATATAGGAGTAAGAAAGACACTAGAATCCAAGATTAAGACTTAAATTAATTGTTTCTTTTTATGATATTCACGGAAATCACGAAGTTGCCGACCAATGTGCACCCATATTAATGTCCAGAGTTATGCATGGGAAACTATACCACGTGACAACACGTGATTCCTTATGTATGACAAGAACGGACGCTCCCTCCAGACACGTCTTTCTTCGTGGACTACCCTCCAGTTGTGCCCGAGATTCCTTTCAAGAAGCTATATTATTCACACACAAAAATTCTCCTACCCAAGTGATACTTTTGTTACATTTGTTTCGGTTAGCAGCTACTAAGAAGGACCCTAACCTCTTTTCAAGTGTCAAACATATGAAACCCCCTAGGTAAACCCATGGTAAACTGCTAAAACTAACACGCTGTTCACATTTAACAAATATGTCAAATGTTCATATGTAATCCATTACAATTTTTTATTTATTGAATCCCTAATTTCGGTATCAAATAACAGTCAAAATAAGAAAGTAGAAGAAAAAATATAATAAATAAATCAGTATTGATTTGAAAGCAGTGCTTGTCTAACGGACGGATTTTGAACTAAACCAATGAAGCGTTGACCGCGTCATTCCAACTCACTTCGCGTCTGGCTGGCAACGAGAACGACTATGTAGCGTTCCGTCTGTTAATTCATTTCATGACAAATGATTTAGTATTATGTATGTGGCCGGTATATATTTAATATCAAGTTTTAAAGTTGAAAATCTTTAATTCTGTGTCGCTTAACAACGCCTCCGCAAACCGTGATGGTTACCTATTATAGCTCTGCCAAACAAGTTTGGGATTGATGCGGATGCTGATGAGATCTTCATTTATTTCCTGCATCAGCCAACAGCATACATATGTGGAAATATCAATATTATCATTTAAATATATAGTCGATCGCAACATAGAATACTCACCGATAAGCTCACTGGAGATGCATGCTTTCTTTTTTAACTTTTCTCATGAAAATATACCAATAAAACTGTCTCACTAGCATAACTGTTAACGTTCTTATCAAAGCACCACTTTCGGAAAACCTTGTAAGCTTCAACATGCCTTTCCTTCGACTTCGCTGGTAAAAGTGATACTATGGTAGATCCGCAGCTTCTTAAATAACAATGTCGCTCATTTTTATAAAATTTTACTGTTTTATAATAACCATAAAAATCGAAAGATTCAATTTGGCTATATACATAACCTAACAACCAAGTCATGTGTTACTTCAATTATTTCATTAACAAAAGGTTGGATAAGAAGGCTTTGCCCATATAATTTAGATGTAATTCATTATTTTTTCTTGATGTCAAATAAAATATGCAAAAGAAAGTTTTATTTATTATTGCTCTTTATGGGTTTTTCAAGTATTGCAAAACGTAATTGGCTAACCACGAACAGTAAATCAGATCTCGAATACTTGGGAAATACGAGGCCTTGCGGGGCCAAAATGCATTCTCTACCTGATAAGTACGTATCGTTTACAGTTCTTAGTATTCAATGTACTATTAATGAACTCTATATTTTATATCTATTTTTCTTTTATACAAAATGGTACGAAATGCAGTCAGGTAAAGGGAAGTTCAAAGGATTTTTAGAGAAAATTAAAGATGTACAGCTTATTCTTGATGGAACTATATTGGACACACAACGTATTAAAATTATCAAAACCGTTGGAGTTTTTAAAATCTCAATTAATTTTGGCTTCATACATTTAGGAAACGCTGTTCTCATTTCCGAAGTGCTATCACCATTCATTTTTTTCTTTCGACATCTTGGAAACAATATAAAACGTCAAGACAGCATATTACTTGTGCTTATGTCACAACAAAATGTGCAAATAAAAAGATTTATATACACATTTATATCGATTAATATGAAGAGTTAGAAAAACAAGCTTTTGTAAAGATATATTGTGTAAGGCTCACAAAAATAAACGAAAGTATAAATATAAATCGACTGAATATAACAAAAATATATTCTATGGTGCAATGCTGTAAATATATTACAGAACAGTAAAGAGTTAATTCAAGACTGTTGGATGTACGCGGCGTATATCGGCTCTCTTGTTTATCAGTCCTAGAATTGGTGTTAAAGCTGATGCAACACCAGGACGTTTAAATCAAGCAACTTTCTGGTTTATTCGACCCCATGTGAGACTCAAGAATAGGCAAACTGCATCGCACCACTTAGAAGACGTAGAATACAGCAAAAGTGAATGTTCATGGTGAAGATAAGCCTTTAGCCAGCTCTAGTATAATTACATTGTAGCCAAGTAAGTCACTTCTCATGCCAAAACAAATAAAAATGTAATTACTATAAATTACACATACACACATATACCAACTTAACTACACTAGAGACCGTGAGTGTTCTAGATGAATGTAATGTGTGTTCATAGTAAAAATCTTTGGCATACCGCACAATGGCAACTAAGGCTGGGAACTAGGGACCCACTGTGCCCTGCGGCCAACTGTTTCTGTAGATATAACTTAAAGCTAACACAATGTATGTTCAGTCATGCTACCTCTGTCATGGAGGAGGTGTCACCGGTCACTTAGGCGCACGAGATCACAACTTCGAGCCTTAATAATAACAAAACATAAACGTTTAGTGTAAAACAAAAGTCTATCATCGATGTTATCAATGACACGGCACTCTACTAACTCCCATTCCTCCGAAACAATTTCATTCACTCTTTAACACCACATCTTTCAAATTTCGTGCTTTGGATATATTCATTGCAGTTACAGGCAGTACTGGAATTGTTAATTTCTGTCACAGATATTTTTACCATAATTAAAATTGTATACTCTTTTATGTACCTAAATCTCCAATAAAATAACTGAAGAGTACAAATTAATTCAAAGAAATGTGTCGTAAGGAAATTGTAAAAATAATAAACTTTTAAATTCTGCATGTTATTTCTCAAATTTGCCAACTATTTATATCAATGATGTAATTTTCCTTGAAAAACCAAAAGAAATAATAAAAAACACAGGTTCTAACTTTACGAAAAATCAGTCGTAATAAGTTATTAAATCCTTAAATCCAAAACTATATTCGATATTAATAAAATACTTTTACGACCTCTTCGTTCATTTTCAAAGAACGTACACTCAAAGCCTGAAAGATGTCAACTAATCGCATAATTAGGGATAATTTACAGTAAAAATACAGGCAGAAAATAGTATTTGAGTATTTATTTACTTTAAATCATAACGGACGATGAATGAAAGGGGTGACATGAACCCGGGATCCATAGAGCGAGTTACCCAACATTCTCTTCCAGGATAAGAGAAAACCCGTGAAAAAATCCTACCCAGATATCTCACCATGACCGAGTTTCGAACATGGGACCTCTTAACGTGAGACAGACACGCTAACACCTACGCTACAGGACGGGTTACGTCATATTTGTATACATTTGAACAAATGCACGTAAAGTAGGGTTTAGGCAGGGGGTGAAACCGCAATCTGAGCCTGATTCTACATTATTTATGAGGATAACTTTTATTAAAATTGAAAACAGAAGCTTTTTTTTATATTGTGCTGAAAATTCACTATTATCCTGGGATCTGTGGGATTTATATCTGTCCGCATCATTGAATTTCCTAATTATTTCGTTGAATACTGAATATTAAAAAATATTTTATCTAAGATTCGTATAATACTGTGCACACTTAGGTTTTTATAACCACCTTTAAATACTTTTAAGCTCACATTTTCAATCCGTTGTTTACACATCTACTGTAAGTGTATGCTAGAAATAAAATGATAAATAGAACTTTTAATAAAGAAAGAATTCATTATATAACTAAGCAGAGCAATATCCATGTTTGGTCATATTTCACAAGCTATAATGTGGTTTTTCCCTCTGCCCTGCAAGTATTAGTATTTTTCTTTTAAAAACACTCCACTTAAGCTGGGAGTATAAAGTTGTAATTTCATGTTGACAGCGGAGTGGCTCCAGGGTGTCCCCGTTGTGCTGGCAGTTCTAGGAATCGTGTGGGGTAGTCTTGCCACAGCAGGGGCTCCACTTCTGTTGTTGATGCTCAAACTTGGCATGATTCTTGTCGCCTTACCTGTCTTACTCCAGACCACCGAAGTGACCAACTCTGATCCCGAGAATCAACCGGAACCGCAGCCGGAGCCAACAACCACCATGCCACCACGGTAAGTACTACACGGTCTTTATGTTGTCCCTTTTTTACGAGAGCAAACTTCTTCATCTTTATAACTTGTGTTTTATCCAGTTCGTTTATTGCATATTACATTATTAATTTCCAGTTGTTTTCTAGCAAAAAAGTACGTCTCTGAATGAGGTGTGTGCTGACGTATTTTTACGGCTATTTAATAACCAGTTTGCCCATCATAAATGTTTTCAGCATAAACTCTGATTATTACACGTATCAAGTGATACATCAAACTTGGAATATACTGAAACTTGAATTCCAAGGATGTGCCAGGAAGAACTTCAAGCAAATCCCCTACCCCAGAGTATCCTTTACATTGAAATGGTTTTGACTTTGTCCACTGACATTAAATATAGGGATAGGATAGAAGATTCACCACCAAGTGGAGCACCGCCAGGAGGAAGGATGAGGTGAGAGGAGACAGATGGGGCGACCCCAAGAAGCCACGACAGAGCAGAGGGCAGACCGTTAGGAAGCTCTCAGCAGTGTAGTACAACCTACTTCCCACCTCCCATGGTCCTGAAACGGTCCTCTAAGCCAACTCAGAAACAGAAGATCGCCCCACTCGAGGACGAAGGTGTTAACCACGAGTATATCATCCTACGATGCAACACCGAGACTCTCCCGACACTTCACCAGATGAGAGTGGATGTGAAATGATAATGGAGATGAAATGGAGGGACAGGATATTCGGGGAATGTAATAACCCAACCCAGCATTTGGAAAACCCACGAGAAACCCCATGAGTCAGGTAGACTGACCACGGAGAACGAACCCGCACCTCCCGAATACTGGCCACAGACAAAACCGCTTGATCCTTCCCTTTCGGTTAAATTTAAGATACTTTCAACGCAAAAGACATGTTGGTGCATCTAGAATTTTCTGGGACTACCCTCAGAAGCTTCCTTCATCTGGATGACTTTGCAGAACTACTGAAAATAGAGATATGTAGAAAAATCTTAATACACAAAAATTTAGAGCTTGTTAAAGCGCACAATGTATGTCAAATACATTTTTGTGGAGTTAACGATTTCTTAGATATTTCTTAATTGTATAAATGTTAAAATATTTAAATTTTTCTCAAGTTTAAAATTGCTGTTGGCTCTCTCTGCTTGTCATACAAAGAGGAATTTCGTAGCCATCACAATAGCAACCATTCTTAAAAGATCTGACTATGGCTTAAGGCTCTGTATTTCCATATACCCAATAGAAATGTGTAATAAACCTACTTCTTCAAATGCCCAACTCGATTAGTGAATAGAAGAATATATTGAAACATTAATTTCTACAAGAGTGATTAAAATGCCATGTGAGTGCAACACCTAATTGTTTAGGTTTGTAAGTAGAATATAATGGATATTTGAAACATTTTTTTTTTTAATGCTTCCTTAAAATTAAATTTAAAATTGCAGTGCTATTTCTACCTTCTATTTTCTATATTTAATTGTAAAGCTAGAAGCTTCAATATAATTTATTAAACATTTAGGTTTCCATTGTTTATAGTACGTTAACAATATGCACGGTGTTTTTCTAATGTTACAGAATCCATACATACAGAAGTGGATTCCAAAATGGTGTGTCTTATCTGATGAAGACAATACTAGGACAAACAGGACTGCTCCCTTCCAGCACAAGAGCTTAAATCAGCAATACAAAAGGACAAAGTAAACGTTTTATTTCGTGTGGTTGGACTCATTTTCTCCCTCGTTCAACAGCAGAACTAACCAGAATTAACACAACTCCTTTTTCCTTTATTGTCCAGGCAACACGTCTCAACTTGGTTACCATGGAAACAGAATATAACGCGGCATTTTCTTGCCCATTAGGGACACGTTTGTATGTGCCGTTCCTATGGTAACCACTTTCAAACTTTCTGCGTGCTCTTGGCTCATATACTCTCTGGAAACGAAAACAAATCGATTCTGTTTGCACTAAAGGTCGTTCCATTGTAGCTGACAAGACTGCCAAAGAGTCTTTTTACTGTATAAGAGATTTTTGTTGTGTAACTTCATTGTTCTCATACATGGGTCACTCAAAAATTAATGGTAACTGCCTGCATTTGGCGCTGTCAGCGGTAAATCATGTAAGCTGATAATAATGAAAAATAAAAGCATCTAATGTTTGTTAGTTGTGTGTTTGAAGACAATAATTTTATTTAATAAAACATTTTAGTAAGTTTAATTGTAGTTTAAGTAAGTTTAACTGTTATCTTTAGTGCTCTAAATATGTTTAGTACATACGAACAAAGATGCTTCATTTAAATTCAGGTTGTAAGAGGTATCAATGCTCGACAATGCCTTACAGAATTACTGGAAGCTTGTAGTAAACAGACTTTACCATATCGTACCGTGCCTAGGTGGACGAATGCATTACGTAGAGGAAGGGAAGCCAGTCATCAGAAACGTGGAACTGGCAGACCATGATGGTCCCCACTCTCACACGTCTGTTACCCTATTGTTTATTTACTTCGCAGATGGAACTGGGAAATTCTGGAGCATCCTCCATACTCCCCAGATGTGACCTTTTTGCGAAAATGAAATTACCATTTAGAAGAATTCGCTTTAGAACAAGACAGGCAATTATAGCAGCAGTAGAGCAGTCTCTTGGAATATTAAGACAAGTCGCTGTGCGTCGGCTGACGTCGGCTTCCTGATGTGTGGAGGCGAGTTCATGTTGGAGGAGATTATGGCTAATCACTCCGATAATGTGACTGCTCCAAAAATGTTTTATTTGTTGTTAATTCAAATGTTGCCACTAATTATTGAATGACCTATGTATAAATGCTCCACACAATGCATTTTAAAATCTATACAGATCAAAAAATGAAGTTTTGCAGTAAATCAGCTTAAAACATCTTTTACATCAAATATTTTATATTAACCTCTATTTTAAAACACATTTTTTGTATTCTGCCATTTTTAGTTATTATTCAAATGCTAACAATTTATTTCTAAAATTTGAAGCATTATTTTAAAATGTATGTAATTTGCTCAAGTGCACTTCTGAAATTACAAACATTTTCAAAGAAGTTGTGAAATATTAAACCATGCTGTACATCTTTACTCTGGTAGAGTGCTACAGATTGTTTACGAGAAAACAAGATTTAATTGGATTTGTGTATTAATAGCATCATTAATGGCGAAGCGTGCAATGAGGCGCCACTTCCACAGGAATTTCCGAATTTCATGCCAAACAATATTTTATTTGCTCTGGATTCATTTTCAAAATGTATTCGCGAACATCCGCGGTTCTGTGAACAATATGACATCTGCTTAAGCTCCAGTGACCGGTTCTCCGAGTTCATTCAATACTGAATATTAGTGTGTTCACGCATTCGTAACCCTGAATAATACTTCGTAGGTTTCCGGAAACAATTGCAACTCTTCGGTAGTAGGAAGCGCTTGAAGATTTTGTCATGTATAGCCTCTGTAGTGAGTGAAGAAAAGTTTTTTTTTTTATGTGGTGGTTTTAAATGCATAAGTATATTTCAATAGCATTATCAATAATGTTTTAAGTAGATTAGTATTGTGACTTTGTGGGTTCGTGAAATTAAAAGTCCAATTGCACAAACTCGAAATGTTCTTTATTTCCACAGAATTACACTTGGAACACTTGCCGATTACATAGATTTACGTAGCACACACAATTACAATCCACCAGTTCGTCTGTCACAGGTTCACTCCACACTCACAATTACGAACAACTCCTCTGATACACATACCAAGTTTTCCAGTCCGTTCACTTGCACGGCGCTCTTCACGGCTGCTCGCCAAAAACTGAACTGACTCGTCCACTGCAGACCTTATATAGGAAGATCGCTGTTTCTGGAAGCTCCGCGGCTCTGAAAATCATCCCGATGGTTCCAGACGTCAGGGGGAGGGGAAAGAGATGGTACAGTGCTCGTGCCGCTCTTCTAACCATCCCCTCCGTGTGCGCTACACATATAAATGGGTAGGCGTGGTCTGAATGCCTCCTGTCGCCCACCCAGCTCCAGTTGGTCGTGCCTTCCGATACCTGGGTGACAGTATATAGTGATAAGGTATAGGAAATTCTTGTGAAGTTTAAAGTTGTGCAAGAAGGGTCTATATGTGACTGTACAATAGTAAGAGTACTAAAGAGTAGCCTTAGTACTTTGAGTCATTATTCTCTCTTATTTTAATGCAAATTATTATTTCGAGCTTCCTTCGCTTTGAAAGTTACGCCACTGAAATCATCTCTCAATAGCTTCAGTTAATTTATATTCTAAATGTGCCAAGTGGAAAATACTGTAGTTAATGCACTTCTTTATCACCGTGTGGGTTTTCCAACACTGTGCCTTCCATTACAACTATTAAACTTGTGAGCAACTTCGTAACCTGTTCTTCAGTTTTTACTTGCTAGTTTGTCACCTATATTTAAAACAAACATTTTAAATTTCTGTCCTTAAACAGTATACTGTGTTTTACAAACATAATTTGGAACAAGGCCCCATATCGACCCTAGAGAGTATACACCAGGAAAGGAGACCTCTAGCGCATTGCGCCCTATGAGATATCTATTTGGGCTACCAATGGATGAGGTGAAGAAAATACAGGAGGCAGACTTAATCAGGGACAGATGATAAACCACCTGCTCTCTTTTTACCGATCATGGAAGGTCATGAAAATCCAAGATAAGTTTGGGCGGTCAACTAGAGTCGAACCAAGGATCTCCCGAATATAAGTGTCACATCTTACTGAAAAGCCATCTAATTTCTGGAGCAATATGTGGGAAATGTATGAAGTTTGAGCACCCTTAAGTAAGCTCTGAGATTGAAGTTCTCAATTTTATAACCTCTTATGTAGATATTAGCAATCATAAACTTCTAATTTATATTCAAATAAATTATTTTTGCCATAATAATATAGCTACTTTATTGTTTTTGTAAACTTACTAATCGTAATGATTATTGAAATAAAATGTATAACCTTGCCCGCCTTTGTAGCGTAGATTGTAGCGTGACTGCCTCACGTTTAAGAGGTCCCGAGTTTGAATCCCGGTCACGGTGAGCTACCCGGATATTGTTTTTCTGGGGTTTTCCCTTATCTTTAAAGACGAATGTCAGGTAGCTCTAAGCTCCATGGACCTTGAGCTCATTTGGGAATAATTTCACCCATTCCATGCATCGTCCGATATGACTTAACGTTGGAGGACGTAAATTTACAAAAATAAAGTGTATAACCTATAAGAAATGTTTCAGGTGACATTAATGTACTTTTAAGGCCATTTCGAGGCCTTCAGAGCGTATTTTAAGTGCATAAAAGTAGGTTCAAGGATCTAAAATCAGAGTTCTATTTATTTGACATAAGTTGTACTTTTTACATTTTCATATTTTCACTCTCCTAGAATATATTTAGTAGGTACAGATTGCATTCAAACAAAAAACTCGATAACGAGGTTTCAACGCAACGAAAAAATTAAAAAAGTATTGTGTATGTGTGTGTGTGTGTGAGAGAGAGAGAGAGAGAGAGAGAGAGAGAGAGAGAGAGAGAGAGAGAGAGAGAGAACACCATAATAGACAAATTAAATGTACAAGTGCCGAACGTGGAAATTCCTCAAACCCAAAACTACTTTTTTACATAGAAAACTTTCGAACTTATCGATTTTTTAAAATGGGCTCATAAGAAAAGTGAATAACAAACTTCTTATCTTGAATTTTTTGAAATAACCTGTGACGTCCTGTGACTTTCGTAGAAATAATTTTATCACAAAAAATCTATATCTTCTTACAGCACTTAATTTATACGTTTGTTTTTATATTTGAGAACCAGTAACAGATAGAGAAAGCCGTTCTGCACAAAGCCGTTCAACTTTTCAGAATTTATTCCTAATAATCTTTTTGTGGTGTAAATACTATTTGGTTTGAAGTATTCAATGCTTTGGTCATTTTAAAGTTTGTCGTTCCTCAGTTGTTTTCGCGGCGTCATGGAAAACATGACATTTCTGTGCCAGAATACAGTGACCCGGTTTTGAAATATCCGATTTGGGATTAGGTTTTCTCTATCCCCTTTTTCACTTCAACTAAAAGTGTAATGAAACTATTTATTGAACACTTATGTTAATTAATAAAAAGTAAATTGAAAATTAAGTTTTTCTCGTAAGAATTGTGTGGAAATTATATGAAAATAAACTAAAATAGGTCAAAGAATCTCAGGTTAAATTAAATGTTTTTATCTTATGTTTTTGCAGTTATATAAAGCACAGTAAAATTGAGTAGTCTCTTATTTACAGTAAAATAAGTTGTACGCCTTGTATTACCAATATATACAGACACTTGAGTCACTGTTGTCGGTAACATTTTTGAAAAAAATTGGCGTTTTTGGTACTATTACTTGAAAATTACCATTTTGCATTAAAAAAGCTATATTTAAATATTTTAACAACACTGTCAATTTATTACGATGGTTTCTCGGAATTACAGCAAAGTGATGCTTTCCTCCTCCAAGCTTTCGTCATCTTACCTGTGGCCTTCCTCAGGGTCATACGCTGAGCAAGGCCATCCTGAGGAAGGCCTCAGAGTTAAGATGACTGAAAGCTTGGAGGAGAAAAACATCACCTGGCTGCAATCCCGAGAAATTATCGTAATAAATCAGCGCCGAGAAAGCTTTAAATCTCTCACAACACTGGCAATTAACAAGATCATATCAGAACCACCGATGCACCGGAACTTCGTCCTGCATGAGTTGTTTGGCATGATAGTAAACCTACTGATATGGGTCTGTCACTTCTAAGTACACTTAAAATCCATCGGTCCAAGTAGGATTTGAACCCTCGACATTGAGATTAGTAGACCAGCACCTAACCAGTTGGGCCACCCAAACCAACTCCCAAGCTCATATATCCCTCCCAGATACACATATAGATAGATTATAATGGTTAGCTACATATATTTCTATCAGAACTTTAAAAAAAGAATCTGCCTTTTATGTGAAATCTCTGTATCCAATTGTTGGTCCAATGCGGTACTTTCTCTAGGGACGGCAGAGAAAGTAAAAGTTTTCCCATAAAGAGGAAAGGACCAGGAAATGGTTATGAATATGCATGAAATTGAATATCTTTGGTGTCCAGGATGTTTGCAACAGGTGGTTACACGGTTCCCTGAGCAGACCGGAAGGGGTGGGCCAACATCCGTCACTCCAAGAACAGCTAATTCCTGTCTTGGTCTCGCCACGCTAAATGATGAGCAGGCAATTGTTTGTACCGTGTTGTAGCGTATAAATCTTTTCTAAGAAAAACACATTTTTTCTTGTTACGAAGTGTTAAAATGGGTGACTGTTCACTAAAATAATTATACACTGAGTCAACAGATGATAGAACTTCTCAGGACGTTCCAATAATGGCTGAGATATTAAATAAATTATGATCGAAGAACGCTATTGCATAAATGACACTGACTTAATTTATGTTCATATTTCATTATTTTGCTATATATTCAAAGAGATAGAGAGAAAGCAACATAACCCAAACAAAAATTTTAATAAGTACTAAAATTTATATGAGAGACAAAGGTCTGCAAGAAAACCCTACCTTACCTACTAGTAGGCTTTTTTTGTTTTCTTTACAACGAATTCTGAACTATTTTATTAGAATACTGCGTTTAATATGATTGCACGAGTAATGAAATGTACGTCTTATATTTCAGTTAATATCCCTTGCAAATTGGAATTTAGTGACATGGGATACCATGCGAGTAAATTCTTGGTTTAAAACAAACATTTAGAGAATATTTAAATTGGCCATTTATATTTCGTGCCCTTAGCCGCAATGAAAACATTATACATTTAACATTTAATTTACAAAGTACATTATCTTGATAGGTTTGAATGTTTGTGACCCTTTTGGTTTCTTTTCGTTGCAACAGCCCTTCCTCTTTACCATAGTTAGAAATCTTAACGTTCTTATCAAGTGATGCCCAGTCTTATAGGAAAGTGAGGAAGGCAAATTTGCGCCACCTACTGTTGGCTGAGTTATGACGCTTAGCAATAAAAAGCAAACCTCTCTAATCCTTGGTTACTGAGTAGCGGGAAATGAAGGAGGAGCTGTAAAAGGACAGGTTGACGTCATTAGCTCATAAGAGAAGACCACTGTGTTTAGTGCATATTTTATGTCACTGAGCCCTCGCTGGTTAATTAGAAATCATTCTACATTCAACAAATATATTGTAAACGTATTAAACTTGATAAAATGATCGCTTCTATACGACTACTTTAATATAAGGCGCATATTTGAATTTGCCATGGGTACAGATTTTATTGATTTTCTTTGTCAACAGCTCATTGCCGCCATTTCTAGATGTATTCCTCCGCACTTGTGATTCAAAATTTGAGTGTCATGTATGGCACTTTGTTTATAACACGCAAAGAAATATCCGCAGTTCCGAGTACATTTATTGATGAGATGAGACCTATAAATGTAGTACTGTTTTCATATTACCCTTTACTGCACTCTGATTGTTAGTTTTGACTAAGTTACTAGAAATCAGAGGCTCCATCCTCCTAGTGCAATCATATCGTGGTCAATCAAGAGGCGTTCTGCGTACATCTGGCACACCAAACACAGGTTTCATAAGCGGAGGTTAGGGTCACCAATTTTATGTTGAGGCATGTAGCACAGTAAAAGAGCTTCGAGACACTAGCTCCAGTCCTCAAAATGCCATTTTGGTACCGCCTTTCAACTCAATTGTTTTTATATTGTTTTTTTTTTCGAAAATAATGCAAGGTAGATGTGTGAGAGTCAGGAGAAGGTACTGTTCAATAAAGAATGATCACAATTTTTTGTGACAACGTACCTTTATTCATCCTCATAATTTTGATGGTCCTTCAATAGTCTCCCCTGAATGTGATGTACTTGTCCCAGCGTTTCTGCCAGTCCTCAAAGACATGCTGGATACCATTTTTAAGAGATCCTTCAAAATGGCCTCCGCACCCTCACCACTGCTTCTGATGAGGGACAATGCCTCCCAAGAAGGTGTTTCTTCAAGTTAGGGAATAGAAAAAAGTCACATGGGGCAAAATCCGGACTATAGGGAGAGTGAGGGATGCACTTCACGTTGAATTTTGCAAGATCTTCATCAACAACATTGGCAATATGCGATCACGCATTATCGTGGTGCAGCAACGAGCCTGCTTTATGGAAATATGGTCTTTTGCGCCTGATATAGACTTGCAAAGTTTTCATGACATCCCTGTAGTATTGTCCAGTTACTGATGTGTTTGCAGGTACAACATGCTGATAAACCATTCCATGAATATCAAAGAATGACATGACCATAACTTTCCCAACAGAAGCAACCACTTTTGTTTTTTGAGGGGTTGGTGATGAAGGAGATTTCCACAGTGAGCTTTGCTGTTTGCTCTCAGGATCAAAATGATGTAGCCAAGTTTAATCAGCAGTGATTACATTTGAAAGAAACTCCGGATCTTCCTCTAACATCAACTTTAACTGCATGTTACCTCCATTGCAGTGGTAGGCGATACTGAACAAGTGTGAATTTGCCTGTTTCTCACAGGCGAGAACCGGGAGTACCAACAATGAAACTACTACGGCGTGTTTGTTTCACATTAAGCTAACAGAATATAATAATATTGAATTTTAGTGCGAAAAATTATGACCGTAAAAAAATTATGGTCATTCTTTATTGAACAGCCCTCGTATATTGCTTCCTTAAATGTTTATGTTTCTACAGTATCAGAAGTAACTAAAACATTAATCAGCGGGATGGCCTGACGATGACGAGAGAGGCTCTTATTCGGGAGATCCGGGTACGATTCTCGTCAGATTTTTAGGATGGTCCTCATCTGTTTTAGGTTCATAGGACTAGGCGACTGCAGTTATTCCCGGAGCCCCAGGTTGTGGGTGGCTCAAACAACGCTAGGGGTGTCAAGATTACTGTCAAGTTAGAATCGTTAGGGACCCCTCCTTACCATTACATATTGTCTTCTAGATTTGATTACCCTTCAGTTTACCCTTCATTGTTCCTCACAGAGTTCATGTTGGAAGAACACGGGACGGTTAAACCTCAGTCTAACTCCTAACGTT
The DNA here is from genome assembly GCA_030765055.1 of Mantis religiosa. Lineage (NCBI taxonomy): Eukaryota > Metazoa > Arthropoda > Insecta > Mantodea > Mantidae > Mantis > Mantis religiosa. Next base: position 91,112,429 of record CM060955.1, on the reverse strand, counting down.
CACGTGAATACTCAAAAACAATAAAGCTGATGTACTTGAAAACCCTGCCCTCAATAGACTCTTCTTCAAATCTTCATAGATGCCGTGTAACCCATAGCCACCTGGAAGAAGTATAACATTCATTAGTGATTTCTAATCACTTCCTTTTAATTTCTCTAAAATGCACTTACAGTAAAGTACAAGAGGGTTGAATTCCATCCAAAATACTAGATATCTATATTTCACGACATACATGTTTTGACACTCTTTGAATTTAAAAAAGTTATTTTAAAAGGGTCTGTATGCGTCTCTATGTCAACAGCATAATTGAAAAACTAAACGTTGGCTAAATACCAAACTGGGTATTTAACTTGCGCAACTTTTTTGGGATGAGAGACGAAGATTTACAAAAAATAAAATCCTCCTATTCCAAAACTTTACACTGAATATTTTTTTTTTTTTTTAATTTCTGATATTCTCAAAAAATTGCTCTAAATATTTTATTAAAGCAGAGTATATTTTGGGGTCCTATAAAGGAAAAGGAAATGTGTATCTAGAGTTTTGTAGGAATATGCTCCGAAGTGTTCTATGTTCTGAGTGACCTTGATAAAATCTTGCGACAAAAAAGAAAACTTCTTAAACTACCCAATTTTTGTCAAATACATTTTTTCTAAGAATAACTATTACTGAAATGTTCTTATTATTGTAGTTTCAAAATACTTTCTCAAGTAAAACTTTTTCCTCTGATATTGAAAGAAAACGGAACTTCAAGTGCATCAAAAAGATTATGTTTCTGTTTCCACTGTACCTCTAAGGAAATATTTCACTGCAAGAGTGTTAATGTAAGTCATGTTGGTGCAACACAACAAACGTTATACCTTTTTGTGAAAGTTAATATAACTTAGGGGAGAATTTCTCATTTGCTGGCATCATTTGCGCGAAAACTGAAAATTGCGCCATGCATGGCTCTTTGTTGAGCGTGCCAGAATGCAGCTTGACCAATTCAATTGCAACAGCAATTTGTATATTTTGTTACTCGGCAATGACGCTGCAAATAGGGATAATAAGAGTGACCATGAGAACTTGTGACGTGCCACATAGGTAGCCAGATTGTTATTCAGATGTCAGTCGGCTATGGGAACGAATTAAATGCCTCATTCGGATGCCCATTAGTGTAGTAGAGGCCTTCATAACAATAAAGTTTCATTTTCATTACAACCTCCCATCTCATCGAGATACTGCTAGTAGATTTCATTATCTAAATTAGCTAGAAAATTAGTACTATATAAGTTAAACAAGTAATCTAGAACCAAGGGACCTTATTCAGCTATGCATGTGAGAGGAATCAAGTTCAAATTCTAAATCAGATATGAGCCCTTTAGGCCTCTCGTATGGACCATCGCAGTGACATCTCTTCTCATTTGCTGTTTACAACACAAGCAGTAAGGGAGTATGCTGTACCAGTTACGTTGTACATCATCGAGAGTTGGTCGAATATTTATGGAAGAATGAAAGCCCCTTTTATACGAGGTGGCCCAACTGCCTCGTCTTTCACGTAAGCAGCTGTCCCTTCGTGAGCTAAAAGTTGCAGAACAAAGCGGGGCAGTTCCCATTAAAGGCACGGCAGTGGCCTGAGTGGACTTGGCTCTGCTCCGAACAAGAGGCAGCTCCCAGGACTGAACTAGCCTGTGTAGTCCGCTCATACCACTGCCGTGCGTTTAAGTGGCATTTCCCCGCAGCATTTATGCTGCTGCTTTAGCGCACGAAGGGATACCTGCTAATATGAAGGACGGAGCAGTTGGAACACCTGGTATCTTATAGATGCAGAGGTACTCCAATATTATGTATACAAAATTTATTACCAAATTTAGCTTCCATCAATTAGATAAACTAATGCCCGATTTCATCAACAGATGTTAAAATAAACGTTAACAAATGTAACAATTATCACAGCGCTAACACTTCTGTTAAATGTATAGAAAATGAGTAGTTTTCAAACATTTTTATGATTACTCACTCAGATTACTCTGAGTGAGTAATCATAAAAATGTTTGACAACTACTCATTTTCTATACAAGAAATATCTCACGTTTAATAACTTGACTATGTCTTCTTTAAAAAAAAAAAAAAAAACTTCTGTTAAATTTCTTGCATTTCACCAACCTGTTTTCTGAAAATGTTAACAAACACGTGTTAACGCCAATAAACTTGTAAATATTACAGCTCTAGAAGGCTATGGATGAATCGTATTATTTTCTGAACGTACAGCGATGCACTTTTGTTTTCATTTTCGTCTGCACTCAGCTGATAAAATGGCGGGTGAACAAAATCGTAAACAAAAGCCGTGAGACAAATTTCTCATCGATGGAGAATTGGTGACGTAGTGTAAGGATATCGTGGAAAAATAAGAGGACGGGTGCGCTGAATGTAAAGGAAAAAGATATCACGTGGGAAAATATTGGAAACGGATTTAATTAAAATGCATGTGTTGTTACTACAAGCACCAAACAACTTAGCCAGTATCACGTAAATTTAAAACGAGGAGCGAAAGACAAGTGACGAGTGACTTGAACGTTTCAAGACGGGAGGTGGAAAATATATTATGCACATAATTCAGTGAATTATAAAATCACAAAGTTATTAATACTTGAAGCAAAGGCGAGATCGGCATATTCCTTTCGATGCATGTTCTAACCTCCCTTGTACTTCCGCAGTAACCTTCATAGCAACTTGTTTGGACAGTCTATATCTCTGCAGAAAGTTTTCTTCTGATAACTCCTCAAAATCATTTCTCCTCATGGGCCGTATTCTATTACGAATGCCATTTAGACGGTCCTATATATAGCAAATCGACATCGAAAGCTGAGTTCATGCCCGCCATCTTGTTAAAGACTAAACAACAGAAATTTGGCTTGTTAATTTAACAAGAGATATAACACGAGTGTTAAGCCAACACTTGTTGGCGAAATGCAATTTTTTTAACTATTGCTAAACTCATGTTAAGTCTTAACATCTGTTGGTGAAATCAGGCATTGGTATATTAAAGAAAAAAATTGTGTAACAAAGTTGCAGCTATGTAGATGAAATACTACCTAAAATTATATATAAAATTTTGTAAGATAATAAATTAACTTCATATAGATAACAAAATACTTCACTACATCTGTTGACCCCTTAATAACGCTTAGAACTACTGCTTTAATAAATGAATAGCTTAATTTACATTTTCTGCAAAATGATACAAAAAGCCATAAGACAGTACCTGTGTCTCCAATTAGTAAGCCCACAAATATGACACTTACTCTAAAAGTTGAAGTATTGTTTGCTGATTTTATCTGCAAGTTTATAAGTGCTTCTCTTTCTATACTTCCACGATATTTCATTCAAATTTTTGCCAATATAAAATTAGCTTATTAAGATAGTGTGGTGGACAACACGGCGCTTGGACGGGTTTTCTCCGGGATCTCCGGTTTCCCCCGCCATTTCATGCCATCGGTGCTCCATCTTCATCTCATGTATCATCAATTTCACCGCCTGCGGTGTCGCATGTAATAAATGAGGGCGTTAAACACTACACATCCTTTACAGTATCCTAAACAGTAAAAATGTTTAAAAATAATGTCGCTATGTGACTGGCTTTGACACTCCGTGCTCTTTGTAAAACAACGAGGAAAACTAAGTATAAACTTACCACTTGAAGAGTATAAGTATTTTAAAAACTAAAACAATAACAAGAACACCTCGAAAATAGTTAAGCCACAAAATGTTTGAATTATACCTAGTGTGTGACTCATTCGTTAAACTGAAATATCAATTTTGATACAAATGTTTCTTTATAGTTTTACTGTTCACACACAAAATGAAATGAAATGAAAAGTCTGTAAATCCCTTGAGGGCAAAGACCTCCTGCTGCGTAGGGAGTAGCAATTGAAGAGCTCATTGGGGTCGCAACTCCTAAGAGCCTTGTGCAGTTGCTGAACTCCAGTAACGGCGTACGTTCGTGTACTTAGCACTGCCATTGTTTACTTCTCACACTTAACACATACGCCATTGTTGTACAGATTTAGCTGTGATACACACTTTTAGTTTATAGCACCTAGGTAGCTTCTTCTTCCAGCGTCCTCCATGTAGCTCTGTTCTTAGCTTGTGTTGACACTGTGTCCCTCCTATCCTTTTGAAGCTATCTGTCCATCTCATCTTTGGTCTCTCTGCCGTTCGACGTCCTATTCTGGGGTCTCACATTGTCATTCGTTGTGTCCATCGGAGGCGGTGCATTCTGACGACATCTCCATTTCAGCGGTTGCGCCCTTGAAGCAACGTCGGTCATGTCTGTCATCCTCCTGATTTCCTCGTTTGTCATCTGTCCTTCCTTGTCTCGTGTAATACCTCCCGCTCCATTTTGCGCTGACAGATTTGCAGCAAACTCCGTTTACTGTTAAGGACCAATTTTGGCGTCCATTTATTAACACTGGTATTACAATGGTTTCGAAGACTTCTTTCTTCATAATTTATTTTGGAACCTATCTTCCAGAATGAGCTCCAAACTCCAGTATTTCTTCCATGCTTGGTTGATGCGCCTTTTTATTTTCATTGTGGATTTAACATTTTTAAAAATATTTTGTTGGGAATTCAGCGAGTTTTAAAACCTGTATTTCATGTGATATTTATGTACCGAAATTTTAGTTGGAATGTAATACTTTCTGATTTTACTCAATAGGTAAATAATAGATAAAGTAAAAATATAAGTGCCCTAGGTATCCTGCGGTGAGTAGTTTTCAAAGTAGCACTGTTATAATCAGACATCGGAGCCCGTACACCTTTAAAGAGATATGAAGTTTACGAGTCTTGCAGTATGTAACTGCTGACGTCAGTCCCGGGGACAACACGTAGGATAGTCCGGTCCGTAACGCGAAGCTTTAGTTTCATTACAACTACTGCTCCGTACAGAGGTAGATCTGCCTTCCAGGGAATGCAAGGTGTTGGACATATTGTGTTAATAGCATTTCTTTCACAACAATTATTTCACAATCTCCATTTTATAAATCAAAAGTTTTGGGTATTATGAACAATTAAACAGCAAGAAGAGTGTACTTTCGAGCTGTCAAAAAGCAGTCGAGGAGGTGTCTGCAAAACATAACAAATACAGAGTGCACCACCTACCAAACGAACCAAAAATAAACTGTCCAGTATTCAACGCACAAATACTGGATTTTCAGTGCTGCGTAGTATAAGAAATAAACTAAGACTCAGACAAACACATGAAAATGATTTGTATTACTCATATGCACCATTAACGTCAGACATTGAACAAACTTTCTCCCAATATTTTTATATTGTTTCAGTGACAGGCGCAGAAAATTCACATTCAACAATTTACGAATGTACATGGTTGTTCACTGTAATTCCCGCATCAAAAGCAATGAGGATAATGACATGTTGTAACATAGGTTACATGTTCTATCCGTACCGGACTGTACACACACAGCGCATCGGTATACTTGTTGATACAGACGTTTGTTGATGTCGTGCCTGACCTTGTATAATACCTGTGCGCGTACATTGATTGCTAAGGTGTACGGGATCCGATGTCTGGTTATAATAGCTTATTTGGTTATTTCTTTATTCAAAATATGTTGTTTAGTGACCTACAGGTAGAGTTTATATTTGAGATGAATGAACATTCGACGGTAATACATTGCAAATATGGATCTGTTATTATACGATGACCAAAGGCTTATAAAATAAGTACTTCGCTTGTTATTTTGCTGACCATGATCTATGAGATGTCCAGCCCAAAGTGAGGTTAGAAAACGTATGGTCACCCCCTAGTTTGTTACTGTGGAACAGGTTTGTAAAATATTTAAGCGTTCTTTGTAGTATAAAAACTAATTAAATTTTTTATTCACTGAGGTAGCGTTTGTTCTAGAAAAACAATTGAAGGAATGCAACGAAGTGTTGGGATCTTTTGATCATTGTGAAACTTGAAGAGGAGGTTCTACTCCGAACCGAAACCAATTGGGTAATGTTGCGAGTTGCTAGGTGTTGCAAATCGCTATTTGCAACTGTTACGATGCATTTACTCGCTTCAACAATGTAGGCCATGTCCTGTTTTCCTCCTTAGCGAGCAAAAACGATATAATACCGGGTTTGAAGTGTGAAAAATATCTAACACGTTAAATGCACACATTCACTGATGTGTCTTCGTTGTGGTTGGATGATTCCACGTATTACGTCATTGCAAGAATAGCATATGCACAGAACGTTTTTATAGTGCAGTTTTTCTATTCATAGCTTTATACCGATTTCCCTTTAGACTCCTATCCAGTTCGTATGATAGAATTAATTATAGGGAGCACTATCTCTTTGGCATCATGTTAGGGTGTTACTCAAACTTAAACCTGTTAATAAAAGTTCCATTTGATTCTGTAAAATAATAATGGAGGTTGAGGATGCATAACCTATATGAGCTTGTAGGAGCACTGTCACTTAAAGGAGTTCGCTTTAGAATCAGACAGGCAAATAAAGAAGCAGTATAGAAGTCTGTTCGAATATTACGACAACAACACGCTGTAGATGGCATCCGTCGGCTCCCTGATGTGTATAGCCGAGTTCTTCACGCTGGAGGAGATTACTTCTAAGCACTGAAATAATGTGAGTGATCCAAAAATGTTTTATTTGCTGTTAATTCAAATGTTGTCACTAATTACACTGGGGAACAAAACAAAAGTTATTTTTATATACCCGAAACAAAATAGGCAAATTCTTATGTAAACTGATCTGCTGATTCCAAAAATGCCCCTCAAAATGCTGTATCACGTAACGTTTTTTAGGTATTCATAATTTTTTATGAAAAGTTACAGAAATGTGATGTGATAACTCATATTTGATTAATTGAAAATAATAGGTATTTTATTGCCAAAAACATTGAAAATAATAATAATTATTATTAATTATTATGATTAAAATAAATAAAAACAAGACAATGATGAAAACCAATATCTGAATTATCTCAGAAGTGTTTCACTGTTGATTTTTTTTTTTTTTTTTTTTTTTTGACTCTCCCGTTTGAGGAACCACCAATAGTCTCCGAACATGGCTGGATCCCAGTGATACCCTGGTAACGTCTTTCCATCTCAGAAATGTCCTGGTGAAAAGCTCACTTTGCTCATCACTTACTACAGCTCCTAGGTTTGTAGGGAAACTATCAAGGTGGGAGTGCAAAAGGTGGATTTTAAGTGACATACGGCAACCCATTTCTTTGTAGCTCCTTAATAGTTCTGAGACTAAATTCTCATAATTTTCTTCTTTGTTATTGCCCAGGAAGCCTTCCACCACTGATTTAAATGATGTCCATGCTGCCAGTTCAACACGTTTAAGCTTTGATTCAAAAACACTGTCTTTAAGAAGTAGTCTTATTTGAGGACCGACAAATATACCTTCCTTCAATTTAGATTCACTTATTTTGGGAAAGATACTTCTTAAATACTCAAATGCACTTCCACTTTTGTCCGAACCTTTAACGAAATTCTTCATTAACCCGAGCTTTATGTGAAGTGGGGGGAGAAGAACTTTGTTTGGGTCTACTGGAGGCACATATTTAACATTGCTTGCTCCAGGGGTATAGTCTTCCCTTTCCCCCCATTCTTTCACTATAAAATGCTTGTCAGTTGCCCTACTAAGCACAAAAAACAGCAATATTTTGTGAAACCTTCCTGCAGTCCCGTTAGCAATGCAACTACCTTGAGGTCACTACAAATTTCCCAGCCATGGTTTTGATAACTAATAGCATCTAAAATGATGGACATGGAATCGTATGTCTCCTTCATTCCTATGGCATGAAATAAAGGTATTGAAGGTAGTAAATTTCCATTATGAAGCAACACTGCCTTTAAGCTGTATTTAGAACAGTCAATGACTATTATTTTAAATTAAGTCAATATGAGTTGGTATCATACCTCATTTGTGTAATTTTATATAAAAGAATAAGAATATCTCAAAAACGTTACGTGATACGGCATTTTCAGAGGCATTTTTGGAATCAGCGAGTCATTTTGCATAAGAATTAGCCTATTTTGTTTCGGGTACAAAAAACGTGTTCCCTAGTGTTATTGAATTACATAAGTATATATAAGACGTGTGATTTTTACCTCGATTACGATAAAACTGGACTTATAGGCAAACACATCGCTATATGACAGGCTTCAAAATTCGTACAGCTATTAAAATTATATACAGCTAAAATAAAACTAGTTGTTAGTGTTTGATAATACAAACACTATTATACGACTGGGGGCACACTGTTTTGCAGAAAGCATCTTTAAACTCACAAATGAATGGTTTATGCAATCTTAATAGACATCAGTCGTTCACAGAAAACACAATTTGTTTCAGTTTTGTTAATCTAACAGCTGCTGTTTTAGAGTTAGCTCCGAAAATGTAACATTTCCTATCGATATTATTAGTGAAAATGCACACGTTATGCAAATACAATAACGTACGACACAATAGTACAAGTTTAAATTAATTTAGTTCCAGTGTGGTTATTAATTTTTGTAGTTTTGAGGGTGGTATCTTTCACAATATTCGTTGGACAGTTCACAAATACAGTTTTCGTGTGGCTGATGCAATCTCTTGTTTCGGCAAAGTTTGTGGTGGAATCCATGGATTGTGTACCGTATTGGAGTTCGTAGTGTGCTTGTTTCCATTCTTCCGTTGTTATGGTCTGGTTGAATAGAAGTCGTTCCATGTGTTTTTACTTAAGAGTATTTGACGCCTGTGTTCTTGTAGGCCTTGGTGCTTGACAAGTGTATGTGCATTCTGATGTCATCTACGAAAGACTATTGGTCGTAACTTTTAATAAATGCTTAAGCACAATAATGCCAAAACAATGCAGAACATTGACGCTGAAAATACTCTTAAGAGAGGAGAAACATGCAATTAAGCTTCATACCGGGGATTATCAATTGAAAACAGGTGTGCCACCAAAACAGACCGGCATATACCAAAAAACCAATTTGGTTTCAGAAAGAGAGGTAGCATCCTATATACGAGGGCTGTTCAGTAAATAATGATCACAATTTTTTTTGACAACGTACCTTTACTCATCCTCATAATTTTTATGATCCTTGACAAAATAGTCTCCCCTGAATGTGATGCAATTGTCCCAGCGTTTCTGCCAGTCTTCAAATACATGCTGGAAACCATTTTTGAGAGATCCTTCAAAATCGTCTCCGCAGCCTTCACCACTGCTTCTGATGATGGATAATGTCTCCCACGAAGGCGTTTCTTCAAGTTAGGGAATAGAAAAAAGTCACATGGAGCTAAATCCGGACTATAGAGAGGGTGAGGGATGTACTTCACGTTGATTTTTGCAAGACATTCAACAACAACATTGGCAATATGCGGCCACGCATTATCGTGGTGCAGCATTCAGCCTGCTTCACGGAATGTGGTCTTTTGCGCCTGATATGGACTTGCAATGTTTTCAGGACATCCCTGTAGTATTGTCCAGTTACTGATGTGTGTACAGGTACAACATGCTGATAAACCATTCCATGAATATAAAAGAATGACATGGCCATAACTTTCCCAAATGAAGCAACCACTTTTGCTTTTTGGGGAGTTGGTGTTGATGGAGATTTCCACACTAAGCTTTGCTGTTTGCTCTCTGGATGAAAATGATGTGGCCAAGTTTCATCAGCAGTGATTACGTTTGAAAGAAACTCCGGATCTTTCTCTAACATCAACTTTAACTGCATGTTACCTCCATTGCAGCGGTAGGCGATACTGAACATGCCTGAACTTGCCTGGTTCTCACAGGCGGAAACCAGGAGTACCAACAATGAAACTACTACGGCGTGTTTGTTTCACATTAAGCTAACAGAATATAATAAGATTGAATATTAGTGCGAAAAAGTATGACCATAAAAATTATGAGCATTCTTTATTGAGTCCTCGTATTGTGAACTGCCTAAGAGCAGACCCAGCTCACTTTAAGACGCCTAGGAAAAATATTTTGTAGTCTTTCTAAACTGCTCGAAAGCCTTTGATACCATCAACAAAGCAACACTCAGCCCATCTATTCATGACTCCCAACAAGTAAGAAAACTACATTCAGACATTCTAAGAAACAGCCACATCCAAATATTTGGACGATATTGCCTTATCCAAGACTACAATTCGAACAAATGGTGTACCACAAGGAGACACGATCAGTCCGATACTGGTCAACATCACAACAGCCGACGTCTTAAAGATCATCATTAAAGACAGAAGCACTACAAAGTATATTAAACAGACTGACCTACAAGGCCCTGAAAAACGATATACAAATAAATCACATCAAAAACCAAACAAATTATTTTCAGAACAGGTGATAAAATCACGCCGAAAGACAACCTGGCTAGAAACAGTACCAAAATTAAGATTTCTCGGAGTCACCTTTCAAATCACCCTGACACGATTCAATAGAAAGGACAGCAGCAGCAATAAAAGCTCACAACATCCAAAGACTCAATAAAAACAGAAATGACACTTTTAAAGTAATAGCAGTTTACGGAATCCACATAATTTGGTACGAACTAAAAACAATTGTATTGCACTAGAAGTAATCCAAACGAATCCTATCTTTCTTCAAAAATTGTTGTGATACTTGTATAGAACATATGAGCTTCACACAATGGGAGCCTTTGCTCTTTACCTCAGGAAAACTTCAGCAATGAAGCTGATAGTAATCGGCTAAGCGTGCGGTGCAGGCTTCTGTCAGTAGAGCAACCTTTGGTGCTTTGGTAAAGGTTCCTAATTAGATGAAAGGTACAAGCTTAAAGACGGGGGAAACCATTTAAGTGGAGTCTTCAGAGATTCTATTTCCAAGAAAGTTGCCTCGGAAACGCGTTAATCGGCATCAATTCTACGAGTACAGTGATTAATACGACTTTCACTGAATAAACCTGTACACAGAACTCTCTATTAGAGGCTATATGGAATCATAGTCAATTTTATATCGAAAATGGTTAACCTCACAATATAATGAGATCCAGATCCATATTTTTATATACTAAAGATTTGTCTATCTCTTACGATTTACCAGTTATACAACAGCCTTTCAGATCGAAGAGAATTTCGTAGGTTAATCCCACAGAAAGTATTATAATCAAAATCATTCGAGCTATTTATAATAAAATAAAATATTTCGAAGAATTATCGGTAGGATTAGGGCATTTGGGTCATTCTGTACTTACAAGTAATTTATCTACGTAAAGGATAGATTGCAGCGGTGGTGGTTGTTGGAAATCATTGGGTCGTGTCTTTTGAACATAACCTTAATTAACTAATCTTCATTTCAACGTTTCGTATTTATAGCACTTTTCATTTCTCAGTTATGTTGTTCATGCACACGTGCGCAAACCGTGTGTTTTGTTTTGAGTCAGAGGGCCTTAAAACAATAATTTATGGTGAAATACAATAATTTCTGCCTTAAGTTAGATTTGGTAATCGTTCTTTCACACTATAAACATAGTGACCCACTCTGTTTAGAGAAAATTGACGCTCCTGAAAGAAAATGGAGAGAGAAGGAAAGGTAAATTATAAAACAGGAAACTACTACTCTTTTCCTATTGTCCTTTTCACTTCGGCATCAACAACCAGGAAGAGTAACTTTTCTTCAGCTCTGCTCCTGTGATTGCGCCCCACCCTATGTATGTGTTTCTGCTAATATTTCTCCGGAAACCCAGCTTAATTGTTTAGACACAAGGTTCAGAAATTCTTGAATAAGATGAGAAAGTTTGATACACATGTAAGCATCTTGCAGTGGTAGATCAGCGGTAAGAACTTTGCATGGAAAGCTAAAGTTGCAGTGTTCGATTCCAATCATGGCATTTAACTTTTCAAGTATAATTCACTTTAAACTTAGTGTCTAACAGAGTTATGCAAAACATGTTTAAACTCAATTCAGTGATAGTAACGGATACCTTTCGAAAGGTTTTCGAAACTGCCTCTACATCCTTACGAGCTTCAACAGCTTTTCCTCAGGCTGGACCCAATGTTTTCTTCGTCTTTGTTTTTTTTAATTATTCTATGATGATACAAGTGATACTTGAAATGAGATAAGTATAGGTTAGATTGTTACCTCGATCACTGTGACCTACGTAATAATCTGTAGATACCATCCCCCAGATGAAGGGAGGGGGTGAGAGAATCACAGGAGGCTGAATGTCACAGACATACGCAGATGTCTCTCATATTTCAGGGTTTTACAATCGACTTGCTAGTTATAAATTTGGAAAACAATTCAAATACCACCACTTGTGATTTAGCTGGGTGTCATACTACTATCTGAGAACCTTGATTAACTCATACATTTTTACTAATAAAATATCTCATTATATTTTTCACTCATTCTTGAATTAATACGTTTAGTTCAACAAGTAGATATAGAAGTATGTATCTCTGTAACACTCAGTGCAATTGCTGTGGAAAGATAGTAGGTACGTGATTAATATAACATTGGGTTACAAATGCAGTTTCTTAGAATCTAGAAAATGCTATTGAAGGAACGAGAGGAAACTTCACCACACGTTCACGAGACCACGAGATAAAATGTTGTGTAACATTACTAGTTCTCTTGGAAAAAGTAATGAATTATGGGACATATAAGAAAGCTATTTAGACCTCTTCAGCCATATTAACAAAGCAGCCACGTACTGAAAATATTATGTGAAAGAATCTAAATTGCACAATAAAAATTTTAGAGCTGTGGTAATATAAGAAAATAAGACTAAGAGAAAATAATTTTAAAATTTAATTTGCTAGTTGCACACATCATTTACCAATGGCCATATGAACTTCATATTTTTAATTTCAGTGACTGGTCAGACAGCTGAAACCACACATATATCCTAAGTCTACAAAGTTGACAATTTCTTCTTTTAAAAAGTATTTTGAAATTTGAGTTAAAACAGTATCGACTACTTTTTTAAAAAAATTAACATCCTTGAGCAATGTCATAACGGACAATGAATGAATTAGGTGAAGTATTGCTCAAATGAAACAAGCGTCCATAAAGCTTAATTATCCAACATTCATCTTTCAGAATAAGGAAAAACTCCGAAAAAATCTCTATCCAGACTGAAATTCGAACTCTTGAACGTGAGACAGACACGCAGTCCTAGCTACGGAGGTGGGCATAATTATTTTATTTGTAACATATGCATTACGTTTTAAACAAATTCTTCGCTACTTGAAGTAGCCCTTCCACAAATCTCTATCCCTCTAATGATAAGACATAAATCTCTTAGAGTGAAAAATAATTTGGAATCCCTTGGAGCATAAATCAGCCGAGATCACAAATCACCAAACGTCACATCCTTTCAGTAGTGTTTTGTTTCTTAACAAAAGTTCTGTGCAGATGAACATCGGCGGAGAATTTCCGGACAAAAATCCTATTGGACTGATTAGTCATCACAGAACTATGTCAGGCGGATATGTCATGCTTTACTCTTTAGTTCCCAACGGTTATCTGGATAAAAACGGTTCATGGAGCGTCAAAATGAAACGTCACCTTCCTGTCAGTGCCAAATAGTTTTATTTATCAAAAGATTAGTATAACAGGTTTTGTTAAAGCAATTTGCCACCAGGGGGCATTCATTTATGACTGCAGTAACAAGTTTTGCTGTCAGAAACATGTTCATTCTCCGCAGATGCCCAACATTAAATTATGACGTCTCAGCAGCAGGCCTAATAACAGATTGTGCAGATTTTGGGTCTGTCCATAATCAAAAGCTTTAAAATGAAACTTTCATTCTCTTCTCCCTGCAGTACGAGGATCTTCCGACATTAGAAAAGGTCTGTTGGTATGGAACTCTGAGGAAATAGATTTTATCAACGCTAACTTTAGAAACAGAAGTGCTATTTGAATATTAAGTTATATTTGCAATGCCTGCATTTAAAATATGTATACCAGCAAAGGAAAAGGCAAATAATATAGCACATTCTTAAGTGAAAATAAAACCAAATGGCTGGCCCCGTAGCTCAGTCGGTAGAGCACCTGCCTGCCGTGCTATGGGTCCCGGGTTCGATTCCCGGTGGTAGGGGTTGGGATTTTTCTCCGACCAAGATGATTCCCCATCTTCCCCAGAGTCTGGAAGTATGGAGTGCGAATGTGTGCCTGATCTAATCATTAAAACCCAACGAATACGAGTTAACATCTTCGATATGTTCCAAAGGAGAATGACCGCCGATAGGACCATTGGAGTTAAAGGCGGGATATAAATGGAACAAAAGAAGAAGAGATGGTCATTTCTAAAATAGTTATTTCCTTCCAACTTATCATACTTTGGCATGGTAACTAACTGCAGTATTAGTTATTTTTCCCTGACTGCAATTCTAATGAACTACACATTTATTCCCATCTTGTGGTCACCAGAAATGGCCAACCATATATCATGTTCATTTTTTGTCCTCGCTATGCTTAACCAGTTAACTCTCTTGTAATATTTATTTGCTTGCATTACTCTTTGAAATACTTCATGAAAGCTATTACGATTTGCTTTCTTCCAGTTTTAGTTTTATTTCAGCTGCTCTTTGTACTTTTGTGCATGAGCAGCAAAAGCACACCATACTCTTACTCCACATAAGAATTTTATATGGAGATTTCACCAAAATTTGTATTAAAACAATTACGCCACTTTTTATTATTTTTTCAAAACCAACATTAAATATTTGTCTTAAAATGTCATATGGTGAAGGTATTTACATTGCTAATAAAATTATAATTTTAATTTTTCAGGAATATCTGTAAAATTCTCTTCATTCGTGATGAATTTACATATTTTTTGTGACCAGAAACCATAAGTGTTAGACAACTATTACGTACTGCATGAAAGGTGCACATCTCTTTCAACGGCAATAATTTTTATGGCACCACCTTTTCAGCGAAATTATTGTTATTGGCTCTAATGCAATATGATGTAGCAATATTTTTACTTTTTCTACCAGGTATCGAGTACGTAGAGGGCGTATTCCATCATACAGTTAACCTGTAATCTCCGATCTCTCTCCCATTAAGTACGCGGTTTCTCTGCCCCATATTTATTGGATATGAATAAAAATTATAGGGTTAAGTATATATTAAAATAAATTAAAATAAACGTTTATGTATATTACAAACTATATTTGTTTTATGTTTCCAACTAATTACGTTTTGCATGTTAATCTTTGGCAAATTTGGTATATTCATCATTATTTTAGGTTTATTAGCAAAAGAAAAGTGAAATATAAAGTCATGTTATCTTAATTGAGCTTTAAATGTATCACAATTGTTAAATTGTGATCTATAAAGACATATTTGATTTAAATTTGCAGGAACATTAACATGGCAAACGCTCCAGCGTCACTTGAATCACTCTTATCCTGTGTGATGTCGTCCCGAGACTCGCCTCATTACCTGGTGCAAGCCGATTCATCCCATTGCGCGAAGGATGAATGAGATGGCACCCGCAGTTACTGCAGGCAAATAAAACTGCTCCTACCAATAAAACAGAGTAGAGGAAATCTAAATGGTACGTGTGTCATTATCGAAAGAAATACAATTCTCAAAACAAACGTTAACCTGTTACGTTAACCTGTATTGGTGATAAATTTCCCTTTTAATAGTTGAAGTAAGTAACAAAAATGTATTGAAATGTGTCAAAAGAAGGCCCATAGACACCAGTTGACAAGAAATAGAATCAGAATGTAAAGTTAAACCTTTTCTAAACCTAGCAAATGGAACAAACTTGAACAAGGGTATATATTACTGCATTTACTGCAATAAACATTAGTTCTGGCAACATGGGTGACTCATATGCAATCTCATACACTCTTTCCTAGTGACAGATCCTAGTAACAGATCCGTTACCGGAGCAGAAAAACAGTTCAAGCTCATCTGCCCTTCATACCTCTCTAGCCTTCTTGTCGTGGGCATACAGTAGAAATAAAAGAAACCGGACTAAACTGGGAGACTGAAGCACACAGTAAACCACTAAGGTTCTGGCAAGGACGATCTGCCTTTCTGTGTTGAAGACTGCAGGGAGGGGGGCGAAAACAGCAAAAACAAGTTCGCAGAAAACTTCTTAAAGTCCAGCTAGAAAGTAATACATACACGGTCATGCATTAAATGTTTATATAATAACTTAAATAATGTGACACCAAGAAATATATTTCCTTTACAGATTAAACATACATAAAAGTTTAGATCACATCGGACGATGAATGGAAAAATGAGCGCTAAAATGAGTCCGTTACCAATAGAGCTTAGAGTTATGTTCATTTGACAGGTTAAACGAAAACTCCAAAAGAAATCTTATCCAGATAACTCCGAGATTAGTAAACATCCTTAGCGTGGTTTCTTTCGGAAGGGAAATAAAGCCTGTGATCCCTAATATAGATTTACAGCATGTTAGACCTCGTGTCTAATTAGAGAGGCTAAACTAACAGCAGGATATCTGTTTAGGTCCAATACCTTCCAAAGATATGACACGAAGAGTAAAAACCTCTACCACGCCAAATTACTTACCCCACTTTTAATGCTATTATTTCTCAAAAACATATATAGCGATTTTGATTAAAGATATATACTTAATATATTTAATGGAATTAAAATGAATACGTTGAATTTTTGGGGAATAACCTCTGAATTTCTTTCTTAGGAAGAAGTGCTATAATTTCAATTAATGAGTAAAGCATAAAATATTGTGACTTCGTGGATTGTAGAATCAAAAGTCTTATTTGCAGACATTTAAAATACTCTTTATTTCAGTAAACAGAAACTTTGTACAACCCTTGCAGCAGCAAAAAGATGTGAAATTAACATACAGCAGTCTTCAAGGTTGACTCGATGCTCAGCTGCACGTAAACAAACAAAAGAAGTCGCTGAGGTACAGTTCAAATGCCCGCTGTCACAATAACCATCACACAGCTCAACTCCACCACACTCAACTCCACTACACAGTTCAGTCATTGTTCTAGAATGCAGGAGACCATTCGATAACAATCGCGACGGCATCAGAAAATCAGAAAAGCTCCAGACTTCTCTCTGTCTCTTTCTATCTCTGTTTCTTTCTCTTTCTCGGCAAGCGTGTAGCTCTGCGCGCCACTTTCTGTCTCTTTCCTGCCCACGCTCACAGCTCTGGCTTTGCGGCGTCTCCAACACAACAGTGCGATCGGTGACAATATAAGCAAAAACTTAATACTTAAACAATTTAGATCTTAAAATAGCGTTAAAGCGTTATTTCAAATAAATTTTTCTATGGCATCACACATTTATGAGGTGTCATTAATTTGATTTCTTCAATACTATGTAATTGTATATAGTATTGCTAATTTTCAGCTTATTCCCGATGGCATAAAACGAGTTTAGAATTCCAGGTTTACTTCGATTAACATGAAATAAATAATGGAAATTAATTATTCTTTCACACTGGCCGTGTGTAGGCTAAATTGTGGAAACGTAGAGTCAGACTGAAAAATTCAATGCCATAGCCGGGATTTGAACCACGGATCTTCTGGTTTCCGTCCAGCCGCACTACCATTGTGCTACTATGGCCAACGTGCCGATATGACATTAAATTCTCCAACTGACTCGTATTTTCCCGGTAAACCACTTAGGAGTTCTCATAAACACATGAGACAACTACCTTAATGGCGACTTACTACATGTAAGTACTTTAAGGCCCGGGCTTTATAGTTAACCACTATTAGGTTAATTAATGGAAATTAATTATTCTTTCACACTGGCCGTGTGTAGGCTAAATTGTGGAAACGTAGAGTCAGACTGAAAAATTCAATGCCATAGCCGGGATTTGAACCACGGATCTTCTGGTTTCCGTCCAGCCGCACTACCATTGTGCTACTATGGCCAACGTGCCATAGTTGGAGAATTTAATGTCATATCGGCACGTTGGCCATAGTAGCACAATGGTAGTGCGGCTGGACAGAAACCAGAAGATCCGTGGTTCAAATCCCGGCTATGGCATTGAATTTTTCAGTCTGACTCTACGTTTCCATGAAATAAATAATAAAATAAGATTTCTTAGCAATAATTTGTAGTAAGTTATAAGTAAACGGTCATGTGGGTATAAAATATCAGATTTTTTTCTGTCTAAATTTCTGTTTCTTCTTATTTTCCCTTGATATAGGACAGAGTACTATTCATTTATGGTCCCTATCACTTATGCCATTTTAGGCGTTGGGTGAGGGAGCCACAAATATGGTCCAGGGAGAGAGAGAGAGAGAGAGAGAGAGAGAGAGAGAGAGAGAGTCAGACACGGGTGGTCAGCCCGGTTCCTGAGATGTGAATGTGGGACGTACGAGTAGATAAACGGAATGAGGACGACGTGGATGAAAGGACAGATGATAATGCAGCAATTGGTGGAATGATGGCGGTGGAAACCGGAGGTCCCAGAGAAAACCCGCCCTAGAGCCATGTTTTCCATCACAAATCTACTTTACGAACCGCCTTGGTGAGAGTCAAGAGGTTTAAACGCTCGGCCACGACCCGGCCTTAATTTCTATTACATCTTGTAATATATTTTCAGGAAATGTTAACATTTTGCAAGCAAGAAGGTCTATTTTCCATTATATTCTCAAACTAAATATATGTTATTCGTAGCAATAGGAATAATTTAAATTGTCCTAAAAATAAATATACAAACAACTTTGCAAAACAAATATGCATTAAAAAACACCAGGTAACTAAACGTCGCCACTCTATAGGTAAAACGAATTATTACAAATTGTTTTAAAGAGATATATACTTTTAGAACTAACTTTTATTCAATCTCGTATGATTTATTCGCCATGAAAAATTACATGGAATTCATTCCTAATCAAGAGGACTTCAGACATCACTTCAAAAACTTCAAGATGTACATTTCTTGATCCTACAAATCTGTAGCAATTTTTACCAAAATCATTACCCATTTTTTGTGAAGGTAAAAGATTACAAAATGATTCCTAAGGAGTAGTTATATGGAAATGTTATAAATTCACATCCTTTGATTGTTCAATTGTTTACATATTAACACGCGCGCGGACGTTTTTTCAAAACTCTTAAGATTGGTAAATGCCTATATGTAGCTATTACGAACGAATTCTCAAATTTTTGGATGGAGTAAAGTACTTTCTCTTACCTACTGTTAGTGTGGAAAGTGTACAACGAATACAAATTGACATATCATAGGATTCCGTTACTTCTCAGAGAAGTCTGACAATAGAAAGAAATTTAGAACATCTGAGGTAAAAGTTATGTAAGTAGTTTTTTATGAGTGAATGGGTAGGTATGTTACGTTCCGGGTTACCCTGAAATCAGGATAATTTGTTACTGTTTGCTGAATATGGCTGCCGCGTAACCTTGTTACGGTGGACTGTCCGGGTGTGCCAAATAAGGCTTGACAGTTGTGTCCAGTCATTACTATCTATTACTATACATTTGTGAAGCAAGTCGTTGGCTTCTCATTGGTCTAGCCCGGATTTGTCCCTCCTCCTCTGTTACACGGAGCAAACACTTCCTTGGGGAGGCGATCTTCGGGAGAAATTTAAGTTACAGCTATCCAGAAAGTTTGAGTGTGAATTTCAAGAAAATGAATTTGAGTATTCATAGGTATTCTTTATTAACCCAAGCTGTCAAATTCAGTGAACTGTCGGTGAAAGAGTAAACTGGCCCGTTCTTATTGCATATCGATCATCGGTTTTTCTTTCACAGTTTTGAAAAGTAGGCGAATACTGTATAACATTCCACTGAGGTACCCTGTCCATCTCCTTCCTTTTGTTTTCATCTCAGAAGTTTCAGGGTTCTAGGTACAAAGTAATAATGATGCATTACGACAGTAATATGGAATTGGCATTGGGTGTAGCTGATTCATTTCCAAACACTCCGGATGAAGATGGACTTTTATTTATGCACCTTTGCTTGCAGTAACAGGGGGTGGGACGTGGTCTTACATGGTCTCTTCCCGGAGAACGTAGTCCTGGAACTTGGGGGAGTAGTATTGAGCAGAAAACCAGTAACGTTTGGAGAGGAAGATGCAAAACCTGGTTTGAGAGTGCGAAAGAAGATATGGCATGAAAATAAACAGGGTGAATGGAAAGATTATGATGGAACTACTGGTGGAATGAATGGTGGGGGAAACAGGCCGCCGTTTTGACCACCATAAACACCACATACAATCGCCTCGGGATAAAAATCAAATGTAAATCAAGTGCTGTTAACTACTCAGCTACGGCGCTAAAAGGGATCAAAATAGAACTTATAAAACTTATCAAAATAGCGTCGGTATATCAGGAACTTATACATTTATTTTGTATACTCATTCGGATTAAATAATGGCATATTTCCTCAGTAATTTTGTTTTATTAAGTGTTTCTGGTGCACTTTCGAGTACATCACATATCTCGCAATATCAGCAAATTTCCTGGGCATTATCTTAGCAGGGAACTAGTTTTTGACACGCCCTTCACAAGAACAAATCAAGTAGTGTCATAAGTAGAGTGGGATAGCCATAAAATTGCAGTTTCCCTTCATATTACAGATGTGATCATCAGTTACTTTCTGGTAACTGTCCTTAACGGACACATAACGATTCAGTTATTTTCGTGGTTATCATGTTCGCAATTACATTACACTAATGCTTACTAGCAACGACGATATCGATACAGACTTACTTTGTTGTTTGAGACAATCTAAACAGAACCGTCTCTAGCCGAGCCAACGCTTTGAGTACTACAGTAAAACGCATTCTCACTTGTTTATAATTCGGGTACAAACAAATAGTTCCTGATGCAGATATACGTATGTGCATAGCAAAGAGAAATGCATCACTCTTACCAACATCACTAAAGATAAGCACTTAAAAACAAATATTCTTGTAACACGTTAAATAAACCATGGATAAAAATCTGATGTATGCATTTTAAAAAATATTATTAAAATAAATTTCCGTTAATCGAAACTAAAATTTGTAGATGGAAATGGTTTTATTGCGTATTTCTTTATAGGCCATTGCTATGTTACGGCTTTGAAATTCAGTTCTGTTTACATTGCCAACAGATTAAGAAAATTAATTACGACTTCGCATTTGAAAAGACTATAAGTATTAGAAAATTTAAACAAATAACAAGGAATATCTTGAAATGGTTTTAAGAAGAGTGAATTCTTTTGTTTAGTAAAACCTTACGGTTTCCAGTTACGTAAAAGTCATTCAGAATAAAGAGCTCTGAAGAAATTCCTAGCAAATTCGAGATATACATTTCATTTACCATGAAATTACCTAAAACTTATAGTACTTTAATGAAAATCTTTGGAACTATGTTGGAAAAAATCTAAATTTTTTTTCAAAATGTTCCATCTTTGGAATATGCTGAACTAAGTTTCGTATTTAACGTACATTTCGTTTTAGGGTCAAGCTGTTCAAACTCATACGCTCGCGTGTACCTTTTTATAAAAATGCTTCTTTTTTGCTTCTTGTTATTATAGGAGAGAAAGTAAAAATAAAAATATAGTAGTGGCATACTGAAAAGGGATATTGCTAGAAAAGGGAAAGATTAACGGCAAAACAAACATTAATATGTAGCCTTACAAAATATACAGATAATTTCACTTGATGACATGTGTAGTAAAAAGGTTAATTATTACGTATTTTTCTCGCCAGATGGCATGTTAATGAGATATCTTGCGAATGGCATTAATACTACGTAACGAGTTTAGTAAGCGATATCAACGTACACGTAGTGAATGTCACCCAGACACGGTAAAGAAGGTAAGCTGGACAGTGCTGTTTCAGGGACGAATGCAAGTGGACTCAAGGGGCTCAAGGTCTCCCCAGATATCCAAAACTGTAGTAATGAGGCTGTCTAGTCTCACTTCTACTTTCTCAGTAATTTATGTAGTTAGGTAGGGAAGGTACTACGTTCCACACCAAAATTTATTAGCAAGATTTCACAGGAAATAAACGTTTTGAGGCTTTCGGAATTAAAAAAATAGTTTGGGTAAGGAGCTTAACTAAGAAAGGAGAAGGCGGTATTTAACTATATTTCATAGATACAACACGAAGATTTTCAATAAAATTCCCCATTTCAGTTACCCTTTAGTGTATAATATTTCTATTTTTTTTCTTCAAAACAATCTCTAACGATTTTGATTATCAACTACAAATGAAGTAGCTCTAATTGAAATGGGGAGAGTTCCAAGAAAAGGGTTAGTTATAGAAAGGGCACTAAAATATTGGTATAGAGCATTGAATTTAGAGGAAGGGAATATATTGAAACAATGCCTGAAGTATGAAGAACTAAGTTTTCCAAATAAAGGATAGGTAAGTAATTTACGAAATAATTTAGAAGATAATGGTATGGGTGATACATGGAGAAAGAGAGAAACTAATTATAAAGGTTTTTGGAAAGGGGCTAGAATAAGATTTGAAGACATGGAGATCCAGAAACTGTTTAGTCAATTAGCAGAGAAGAGATCACTTGTTTTCTACAGTCCATTGAAAGATAGCTGGGGGAGGGAGAGGTATATAGATAGCACGAGCAGTGAAGAGAGAAAGGGTTAACATGGTTAAGAGCAGGGATATGGAGATTAGAGGTCAAAGAAATGGATACCCGCAAGACGAGTGCCCATTGTGTGGGGACAAAGAGGATATAGAACATAAACTGCTTGATTGTAAGGAAACGGACATGTGGAGGAAAGAATGTCAAATACCAAAGATGAGTAGGATAATCAGCTTAATCAAGGTTTTAAACAAATTATAAAAACATAGGGCAATTTTTAAGCAAGGTAAAATACAAGTGGATATGGACTGTAAAAAGATAGAAGGAATAATAAGTGACTATTCTGTAATAATACATATTGTAACACGTCTGTAAATATACTTAATGGACTATCCTATGTAGCAGTGGCCTGGACCAAAACAGAGGGTAGTCCAAAAATTATAGAAGCTTAGTACCTCAATAAATATTATATATAACGATTTTGATTCCAATACCACATATTAAAGATATCAGTGTGAGAAATGGAATTTCCGAGGAATAATTTATGAAGTTGATACAGAAATTCTGAATCAGTCGGAAAAACTAATACTTATTATCAAAGCAAATGTGAATATTTTATGCATCGGTTAAATGTTAAGGATTTTTAGGTTTGGCCCGGTGTAAGAGGACATAAAGTGTAGTAATTAGCGAGCGCTAGTCTTAGGCAAATTCGTAGAAGACGCGTGATAGGTTACGTAAGAGCGTGCAACCAAAGTTGCCAGATTAGGTTTGACAGGCTAGCTTTGAATTCTTGAAATATATGAGAGTATTTCTTATAAATTTGTAGAGAAATTTTAGGATGGAAAACTCAAAATATCTGTAATGTAGAAGCGAAGTAGCAACATCGTACTAGAAGCTGCTAGTGGGGGTCTTAGAGTCTTTAGCAAAAGGGGAGCTTATTACGGGGAATTTTTGGTAGCTGAGTAGGACATTCTGGGTAGAATCATGGACACTTCTGGACTGGTCGCCGAGAGGCGTCGTTTCTTGCCTCTGTGATGGCATCACGTGTCATCGCGTAATATAAGATTAAAATATGTTAACTCCCGGTATATTGGTCTGCAACTTCTCGATTTAATTAGTAATATTCCATCATTAAAAGGGGAAAACATGTCAACAAATAGTAGATTTGTCGAACATGAAGAAAAGTAGCATTAACGACATTATCTGCCGATATAAATATCAAGATAGGATTGAAAATTTGCCACATACTGATCGCCCGAAGGTCCTTAATAGTAGAGAAGTGAGGGTAGTAATGAGAAAAGTGAAAAATCATCCACGTCTTACTATAACTGCTATTGCTGCTGAGACTGCGAGTACATTTGGAAAGAGGATCAGCGCAAGCACAATCCGGAGGATGGTATACAGAGAACATTATCGTGGACGAACTGCAAGAAAAAAGCCCAATGTCAACAAAATTAATAGGATCAAGCGGCAAAGATTTGCTAAGGAGCGCCTCAGCAAATATATGGACTGGTGGAAAACAGTAATTTTCTGCGAGTCAAAATTCAATATTTCTGGCTCAGATGGGCGAATTATAGTTTGAAGACAGCCCAATAAATAATTTGAAGAAAGAAATTTGCAGGGGCCAGTAAAAAATGGAAGAGGACATATTATGGTTTGGGGGTTAATGCCAGCTGAAAGAGTAGATGAGGTGGTTTTTAATAGATGAACACACGGATCACCGCCAGTGTCTTCAGATTTTAAAAGACAACCGGAAGAAAAGTGCAGAAAATTTGGGAATAGGAGCGTGTTTTAAATTTTATCAGGACAGTGACCCAAAGCATACGTCCTATAATGTACGACTATGGTTGTTTCACAACTTTCTTAAAGTTGTGAAACCTCCCCCACAGAGTTCTGACATTAACCCGATTAATCTATGGGATATACTCGAAAAGAACGTGCGAAAACTTCCCATAAATTCTAAAGCTGATGTGAGGAGGCGACTGTAAGAGGAATGAAACAAGTTGCCCATTCTACTACTAACAAACTGGTGGAAAGCATAACGAGAAGGCTGACTGAAGGTTTTTTTCTCCCCCCCCCTCCCCTATAATTTACGTCCTCCAACATTTAGTCATATCGGATAATGAATGAAATGGGTGAAATGATGCTTAATGCGTCCGGGGTCCTTGGAGCTTAGAGTTACCCGACATTCGTCTTTCAAGATAAGGGAAACCCCCGGAAAAAGCCTTATCCAGGTAACTCACCCTGACCGAAATTCAAACTCGGGACCTCCTGAACGTGAGGCAGACACGCTACCATCTACGCTACCGAGGCGGGCCTGACTGAAATGCTGAAGCGTTTGTTTTGTACTTATATTTTTGTCCGGATAATTTTGAATAGGTAATTTTGTATCATCATAATTACATTCATTAGTTTCATATTTTGTGCTTCATGAAGTGAAATGAAACTTTATTTTTGTTGTCTGTATGTGCAACTGTACAATCTGGAGTGAGCAAAATGGAGTAAAGTAGGTTTGTTGTTAATCTTTTGATGTTAAATATAAAACAGCTATAACTGTCCAAAAAATTCTGACAGTCACTGTACATCCTGATGACGTTTCCAAACATGCACTGACTAAAGCTTGCTTCCTAGTTCCTTTCTTCGAATGTGTATTCCGACTCTCTTATGTATAAACTTTTGAACCAGCCTGTAATATATAAGCCTTTAAATTTCTCGTAGATAAACGAAGTTTTGTTCCTGCTACATATTTACTTTATCAACAATGTGTGCAAATGCTATAGAGCATGAAACTAAAGCAATTTAGATGTAAAACGGTAGCTGATTGAAAATCCGGGTTACAAAGCTGAAGTAAATTGTGGGGCAGAGAGGGAAGAAGTGTTTGTAATGTATGGTATTAACCCCTGTTGCTTGTTGTGTGTTACTACAACGACTAGGGTCACGCAAGGCAACCTCTCATGTCGTCACTTCACGGTTCACGTTCATTTCACGGCTTCGCACTGCCGCGCCGCCTCGCGACATGTAAACACTTCCTCCCTTTAAATCTTTTGTTTTCTGTCCCTCCGGGCTTTAAACTTACTGAGTTTACACGACTTTTACCATCGTATGTATTTATGTTACTGTGCTCTAGCCAAAAACAACTTTTCTGTGTACTTCATGTTAAACAGGATAAATGTTTCGATGAGGTCTCCCTTGTGTGGTCACCTTTTTGATATCATCTCTAATTTGGGTAATATATTTATTGGACTGAGCTATTTAAAGTGAGTTACAGACTATTCTAAAATAGATAATTGAAACGTTTTGTAATCTTAACACGAGAAACTGTTAACTATTGAAGTGTTATACCCAACTTCTGATATTTCAATGTTTTAAGGTTTAAAATGACTTTTTCCATAATGACGAGAAGCATAACTTGCCATGACTTGCTCAAATGCTAAGCAGAAGGTTGCCTCTCAGGTGTATAAACCGAGCGTGGTCTTTAGGCGTTATGGACAGCCTATAATCACAAATACTTATGTAAAACTGTAACACTTCTTGTTCTTTAACTTCCAAAGCTATACCACTATCGTAGTGTTAGGGAATTCTTGGTTCTCTACCTTTTATACCATTAGACGTCAGTTTGAGAAACCGAAATTCTGGATCGTATAGAGCAATTCAGAATGGCTGATCAGCTAGAAACCTGGAATGATAGTGAGAGAAGCGGATTACAGAATGAACGCGAAGAAGATGAAAGGAAAGATGATAATAGAGAAATTGATGGGATGATGGCGGGAAAACCCAGAGATCCCAGAGAAAGCGCACCACAGCGCCGTATTGTCCATCACATCTCACATGTGATCGCCAGGGATCGAACCAGGGCTGTCTTGGTAAGAGTCAAGAGGCCACGACGCGGTAAATTGTAAAACATAAGGGGAACATACAAATTTTAGAAGTGCACATTCTTTTGTCAAAGTGTAACTCACGCATACTTTAATATCGCCACCTACCTTCCTACATATGTACTTATAGGTTGCCAACTTTCAGGATTCTTATACACATTTGAAACGTAATTTTTTGTTTGTTGACTTATTAAGTTCTACGAAATTCATTTCCATTTTAATTTTCAAACAGTGGTTTCACTGCCATCGGTGACTCTTGGCTTCTATTACTTGAACTCCTTGTACTGACGAGTTGAATGCAACTAAAAGCTAACGTCTAAACATTTCCTATGACCGCATTTTACCTTACAAGAGGCTGAAGCGATAAATAAACCTTTAAAATTCTATTTGGTATCTTTGAAATTCAGTCTATGCAAGATATCAGGGGAAACAATTAAATGGTTTCAGCACCTGAAAAAGTGCCCGCCTCGTGTGTGTCTCACGTTCAAGAGGTCCCGAGTTCGAATCTTGGTCAAGGTGAGTTACATGAATAAGATTTTTCCGGTGTTTTCCCTTATCCTGAAAGACGAATGTCGGGTGACTCTAGGCTCTGTTGACCCTGGGCTCATTTGAGCATCATTTCACCCATTCCATTCATCGTCCGATGTGACTTAACGTTGGAAAACGTAAAATTACAAACAGCCAACACCTGAAAGAGTGACAAAATAACAATAAAGTTTAAACCAATAACAATGAAGAGCTGGAGAAGGATAACGTATTAAAACTTAAGGTTGTATATTTTAAGAGATCCACACCTTAAGTTATTTTTTCTTGCTCTTATGGTTTACCAGTTGTACAATACTGTACAAAATTCAATCTGAATGAATATTTCGTAAAACATTTTATTATTATTATTATCATTATCATCATTATCATTATTATTAATCAATGTAAATTTCTAAAATATTTGATACTTATTTTAAAAATTTTAGTCATTTTTAACTGAGTTAAAGACAAACAGTTTTTTCATGTAACGGATGGTTCGGTGCGCGAGGACTGTTTTGAAAATTTATGAGGACCTCCAAGCATGCATTTATGATGGAATCTCGACAACAAAGTACTAGATGTGGTACAATATTTTATAACCTGTCTATAAGTAACTGCTAGAGAAAGTAAAAATAAACTTTAAAATTGTAAATCTTTATTATTTTGTTTGTATAGCATATTTTATTTTGACTTAATTCATAAATACCTGTCCACTCTTTCAATCCCCTTAAATTATAATGAATACGTATTGCATGGGTCTTCCCTGTTTTTCTTTAATGTAAAATTATGTTTAACAGAAAAGAGCTTTTACGTAAAGTCTGATTTTTTGTTCCCACAAAGAAAATAAGCACCGCAGTACTTGTAACTTTTATTTGAAAAAGAACTACTCTCTGAATTTGTACGTAGATATTGACATATTAAAAGTAATTAAAGCAATTAGTAATTATAAATCTTGATTAATATTAATTTCTAATAGGTGATACTAGTTCGCAATATACTTTACACTCAACGCAATAAATACACGTAATATATTTCTAAACACGGAACTAGAATACATGCTTGAGAGTTTAGCTTGTTTAGTTTATTTAAGTGGAACTCCTACATTGTTTTCATAGATAAAAGTTCATATAGCAGTTAGCTAATAAATTAAATCTTCGTATTATTTTACTATATTGTTAAACAAATCACTTAATGACAATGTTGTAACAGTATTTTTTAGTAATGTTCGAAGGAATAATAAATATATAAAAATGTATGTAGTTGTGTGATTGGCCGAAGTAGTAGTGGTATCACGTGGTGTGATGACGTGTCAGTGAATCGGCCAATCACAAAATAAAGTGGGAATCACTATGGGGACAAGAAAATCAATAATCTAGAAAAGTGTTAGAATCTTGTGTCTTGCTGGAGAACGAGGAAGTTGACTTAAGATGTTACGATCATTATAATTGTAAAGAAAAATTAATAAGATTCGAAAAGTGTTATTCAATATTTATAATATAAAAGAGTGAATCGTAGTTTATATTATATAATTAAATAATATATAACAAAATTGGACTCATCTAAATTTTATTTTCACCAAAAATCCGCGTCCACACCTTAGAAAGATCTCATGACTCTTATTAGATTAAAACTTGACTTGGATATTACAAAGAAGTTGGCGTGATTCTTATTGGAAGAAGAAGATCATAAATTAAAATCCCGTTACAAATGGCGCAGCAACGTGTGGGGCTCGAATAGGATAAAGAAGAGGAGATCGTGCATCGTGCAGCTCCGTGGGAATTTAAAAGGAAAGAAGAAAGAAGAGAGAAGAAAGAAGAAAACGAGAACTGGTTTAAGTGAGTGAAATTAAAAAAAAAAAAATAATAATAATAGTAGTAGTAGATTTATGTTGTTAAGAAATCAGAAAATAGTTAAAAAGATGGCGAGTAGAAAAGAAATAATAGTGGAAGGAGAAGTTACTGATAGTGTAGGAATGAATAGGGAGGATGCAAGATTAAGCATAGATAATGAGTCAATGTTGGAAAGAATAACAAGAATGTTAAGTAATTTAGATTCTAAAATAGAACAAAATGCAAATGATTTAAAATCAGAAATGAGTAATTTAGATTCTAAAATAGAACAAAATGCAAATGATGTAAAATCAGAAATAAGTAATTTAGATTCTAAAATAGAACAAAATGCAAATGATTTAAAATCAGAAATGAGTAATTTAGATTCTAAAATAGAACAAAATGCAAAGAATTTAGATTTTAGAATGAGAGATGTAAAATCAGAAATAGGAGATGTTAAATCTGAAATGAGTAATTTAGATTCTAGAATGAAAGATGTAAAATCAGAAATGAGTAATTTAGATTCTAAAATAGAACAAAATGTAAATGATTTAACTAAGAAAATGAATGATTTAGATGTAGGAGTAAGACAGGAACTAGCACAAAATGTGAGTAACTTAGAAATTAATTTATTACAGAAGCTAAAACAGGAATTAAAATCTGAAATTTCACAGGAGATTAGAGAAGGGAGAAAAGAGTGTAGGGATAATATGGAAAGGCTCATGCAGATCATAGAGATTAATAAGGATGAGAATAGAAAGGAAGTCAATGAGTTGAGAGAGATAATTCAGGAAACTAGGTTAGGTCAGGACATTGTGAAACAAGAAATAAGAATGGAATTAAACAAAGAGTTAGAAACATTTAGGATACAACAGGCAGAAATAACACAAAAACAAAGAGAAGAATTAGGAGATAAAGTAGAACAAAGAATCAATGTAATTTGTTCTGAAATGCAATTACAACATGATGAAAGTAAGATACACCAAGAGGAAATAAAGTTACAAATTGATGAGATAAGTAAAGAAAAAGAAGAAGTAATTTTGCAAATTAAAGAGGTAAAAGAACATTTTGAAAAAGAAAAGGATAACTTAGGAAAACTGACACAAGTTGTAATTGCATTACAGGCTAGAAAAGTAAATAACGGGAAAGAAATGTCTAGAATTACAAATATAAACGATTGTGACTTACCAGGTAAATTAAGCAATCATCAGAAGTCTAGTGATGTAGTAAGTGAATGTAGTGATTTTGTGAGTCCAGATAATGATATTAATTATCACAGAAACACACAGAACATGTCCTCACACACACAACTCCACAGTCTAGGTCAAAATGAATGTGTACATTATTCACTAGTCCACCAAGTTTTGATGAAGAATCAGGTGATAATCCAAAAGTATTTCTTAGGGAATTGGAAGAATATTTCCGTATTAAGAGAATTCCCAATGAATTTCGGATGGTAATAGTAAAACGCTGTTTGAAGAAAAATGCTCTTGAGTGGTTAAGGTTAACTTTGGCTTCACATGAAACATACAGTACTTTCAGAAATCTGTTTATAAATAGATTTTGGGGACCTGAGAGACAAAGAAGAATAAAAGTTGAGTTAGCAACGGGTAGGTTTGAGTTTAAAAAAGGGATTTCTATGACTGAATATTTCTTAAAATTAGCAAACAAAAGTAAGTTGATCAATCCCGAAATTTCTGAGACAGAAATTGTCAACATGCTAATACGTCATTATCCACCACATATCAGAAATCATTTAATTGTGGCTAAGCCTATCGATTTCTCTGATATGATTGAATTATTATCCGAATTTGAAGCACATAACCTCATTAATGATACTACATCCTGTGATGGTAATTATAATAACGTCCATATTGAGCGAGGAAGAAATCGACAGGAATCACAACCTACAAATAATAGGAATAATAGGACGAGTTTAAATTGGGGCGGGGCACCCGTGAGAAATCAAAGATTTGAAGGAAGAGGTTATGATCCTAGACGAACTTATGAATCTGTAATTCCCGGAACAGGAAGTGGAGTTCAAAATAATGTGCAAAGGAATTATCATAACAATCAGTCGACGAGAATTGGAAGAAATGATCAAATAAACCATGTAAGATTTTATCGAGGAAATAATCAGCGAATAAGTAATTTTAATAGGGGTAGAGGTACTAGTTTATTTAGTGCAAATCAAAGAGATTTTAGGGGTGTGAGATTTGAAAGAAGTAATCAAAATGAAATAGTCGAAAATACACAAAGCACAGAGAATGATGCGAATATAAACGATAGCGCCAACCTAACCAACAATGAAAGTATTAATTAAGGGCTGAATAGGTGAATGGAATTTCAATTTCATTACGTTGGTAATTCCACATTTGGCAAGAGATGTAAT
Source organism: Mantis religiosa (assembly GCA_030765055.1). Lineage (NCBI taxonomy): Eukaryota > Metazoa > Arthropoda > Insecta > Mantodea > Mantidae > Mantis > Mantis religiosa. The sequence goes on along the minus strand of CM060955.1, from coordinate 91,081,308 downwards.
TGTGGGTAATGATTTATTATATGAATGGCAAAGTGTATTGAATTTCGAAATGCATGAAATGAAGGTTAAGACAGAAAATGATTTATTAGTAATAAAATTATTGGAAGAAGATGGAAGAAAAGAAGAGAACAGGGATAATATAAATAATGAAAGGTTTTTTGTGGAAAATATACTTTTGCAAGAAAATGGTAATATTGAATACGATGAAAATGAAAATTGTGGGAAGAATTTAATTATTGATGGATTGCAAAATAATGTAACTGACCTTGAAAAGCATTGTTGCCAATTATATACAATACAAGATAAGAACGGCGGAAGCCAAGTGGAAGAAGAAATAGAATTCCAGAGAATATTACAAGTAAAGTTAGAAAACACATACAATTTAGACCAAGCGAGAAAAGAACAGTTGAAATTGTGTATATTAAAGAATAGAAAAGCCTTTAGTTCAAAACCTGGACTGTGTAACAAATACACACACACATTTAAAGTGAATGATACTGCTCCCTATACACATAAAAGCCGACCTTTACCCATAGCTATAAGACAAGCATTTCTAGAAGCAAGTGTGGATACAAGAGATTTGTAATCAACGGAGTACTTATTGTTAAAATAGTTAAATAATAAAACATGTATATTATAGTTAAATGTCAATATATTGTTGTATTTTAATTAATGTTCATTTATTGTTGTGTTTTATGTATGTTATATTTATGTTACAGTTCATTGTTGTAAACGAAATTGTTAATTGGGGCTGTTCTTCGAAATATATGGAAACAGATTGTTAATTGTTAATTCCTTTATTTGGTTATTTTCCATATATTTCGAAGAAGGGCATTTGTAACAGTATTTTTTAGTAATGTTCGAAGGAATAATAAATATATAAAAATGTATGTAGTTGTGTGATTGGCCGAAGTAGTAGTGGTATCACGTGGTGTGATGACGTGTCAGTGAATCGGCCAATCACAAAATAAAGTGGGAATCACTATGGGGACAAGAAAATCAATAATCTAGAAAAGTGTTAGAATCTTGTGTCTTGCTGGAGAACGAGGAAGTTGACTTAAGATGTTACGATCATTATAATTGTAAAGAAAAATTAATAAGATTCGAAAAGTGTTATTCAATATTTATAATATAAAAGAGTGAATCGTAGTTTATATTATATAATTAAATAATATATAACAAAATTGGACTCATCTAAATTTTATTTTCACCAAAAATCCGCGTCCACACCTTAGAAAGATCTCATGACTCTTATTAGATTAAAACTTGACTTGGATATTACAAAGAAGTTGGCGTGATTCTTATTGGAAGAAGAAGATCATAAATTAAAATCCCGTTACAATGTTAACTATAAATGCATACATTCTGCTACATATTTTAAGTAATACTGATAAATATTTACGTATTAATAATAAAACAGAAACTCATATTTAAAGTAAATTTATGTAAAGTTTTCTTTTTATTGTATATCAATAAAATACACTTCAAAAAGTGTGGTTGTTTTGTAATTTATATAATTTACGTCCTCCAACGTTAAGTCATATCGGACGTTGAATGGAATGAGTGAAATGATAGTCAAATGAGCCCAGGGTCCTTGGAGCTTAGAGTTAACCGACATTCGTCTTTCAGGATAAGGGAAAACCCCGGAAAAACCTTATCCAGACAACTCACCCTGACCGAGATTCGAACTCTGGATCTCTTGAACGTGAGGCAGACACGCTAACACCATGCTACCGAGGCGGGCGCAAAAAAAAGTGTCATTAGTATCTATCATAAGTTGAAAGAAACCATCGCTTAAACGATATTGCCTCTAAACAAATATTTGTCGTGATTATTATAAAGTGGAAATAAATTTTTCTTTTATTTCTTAGACTTTTTGTTAAATAATATTAATTAATAGGCATATTCGCGTGACTTCCATATTAGAGTACTGTAAGACCCGTAATCGTATTTCATGATTATCTGTTATAAATTGCTGCTTACCAATGCTTCGTTTTTACAAGTTTTTATAAGAAACTGAAACAAATAAATAAAAGTAACATTTTAAAGTACTACCGTAGGTATTTATGCTTTACACACATCCAAAATGCACCAGTTAAGGTGAAAGATACATTTAAATATTCCAAAATTCAAATTGTTGTACTATGCTGTTTGAAATTTCACGTCATCTTACGTCGCTATTATTGTGGTGGCACATTCTTTACTCCTAGACTAAAATTCATAGTTGAGTTATTTTATAAAAACATCTGTTTAGGATAAAGTTTTCGTAAGTTTTAAAGATATTAAAGATAATATTTCTTGTTTAGTTACAAATAATTTCTAAGATATGAACTTGTAGATTAAATTTAAAAATAACTTAGTTTTGAATTTTGTGTTTTGAAAAACATTTATGTTTACCTAATCTGTGTGAAATAGGATAGCCTAATATTAATACATGCATAGTAAGCTTAGTTAAAATGTATGGGGCAAACTATTTCCGAACTTTCCCTCTAATAAATTAAAAATCATCTCGTAAAAACATTCCAATAAAGTATCTAAACATTACACATATGTACGAAGAACACACTGGAAAACTTGCCTATAATTACAATATTATCATTATACTTATGTATTCTTTATAAAATAAGGTACAATTTTTACTAAGATGTATAAATAAGATATGTATTAGTATACCAACACCAAAGTTTACAATACCAGTTTAAGGTATTTTGGAAAAATGTAAGAAATTTAAAAAAATCTTAAATATGATACCATGTCCTCCAGTTGTGGTTATATAAATTGCCACGTAAGTCCTTAGCTTTGTTATGTACATAACTGTTTGTATAAAATCGTCTTGCAGAATCGGACTTAATAAGTTAAAATGCCAAAAGCATCCTTCATGGCCATTTTTGGCCAGTTTTGCCCGATTAGCCCCCTTAACACGCTATTTTATTTAAGAAAAATTAAAAGCAAACAAATAGTATATATATTTTAAAAATTAATCAATTCAAAAGTGTAATTATAACGACAGTATTGTTCACGAGGGTAAGTTTTACGTCTTGAGCATCTATATTGGTATAGAGCTGCTGGAGCATATGCAAGACCGCAATACAGGAGGCGAGATTCGATCTAGTTTCTCCTCACAAAGAGATCCACTTGCTACAAAACACACCAACCTGCCGCTCTTTGCAGTGCAATGACATGGCGGTTCTCTTTTACATATTTGACACGTTTTGCGTGGTTCCTCCCTCTCAAACCCCCACCACATGACGAGGGCCCCAACTACTTAAACACGGTAAGGGGGCACAGCCCTGGTCATACACACGTTTTTGCATCTCAGCATCTGGTGTAAACTTTGTGTTGCGAATAGCCAGTGCCTTTCCAGTGCTCGAGTACCTCTTCTCTGCACAAAACGCATGTAAGTGTTAGTTGGTTTTCATTAGTGCAAAAGGTATTCATTTGTCCTATGTTTAGATATTATAAGGGTAAAAATAAAGAGATGGAGCGATCACTGCGTTACTATGGAAACTTTCAATATTTATATGTGTGTGTACAGTTCAGAGAATACAAAATATCTTACTCCGTGGTAAAAATAAGAACGTAATTGTTTTATATAACATAAAATAAATATTTCAGTGAAATAATGTTTTTTGTAAAAGTTTCTGATTTTCTTTCAGAAGAAAATACCATTTCTTTTAATGTATTTCGTTAAAATAATGTTATGGTGAATAACGCGAACATATTATTTAAACTGAGCTAGATGTGAGTTTCACTAAAATAATTGAGGACTTTAGTTAATTAAAATTAGTGCTTCGGCAATTTTATATATTTAAAAAAAGGGCTATGGAATATCTGGCTGAAATGTACGGCTTGCGTGTATCTAGGATATAATCATAGAAAGAACAAAAATATGTACTTCAGCTTTTTATAAATATTAGAATGCATAAATGAAAGTACAAAATTACATCGCTGCTAAATAGGAAACAAATAAATAAGCAAAAACCAAAATAAATCTATGTAGAAATGAATGCGGCTTATAAAAACTGTCAAATTATTACGTATGAATACTTCATAATACACTAAAAGTTATTTTTGTTAAAGTTATGTAAGTCTCCAAGGAAGCAGCCTCCAGTAAACTAAGGATATGAGCTTCATGGATAATTTTTTCATTATATATTTAAGATCTTAGTATAGCAACCTCTTGAAACTTAACCATCCAGTTTCGAAGGATATGTCTAAAAGTTATTGGGGTTTTTTAACAAAACTAAACAAGAAACTTTCTACAAAATATACCTACTGCTATAAAATTCACAGTTACTCAGATTGAAGGAGTATTTGTCGTAGTTCATTTCTAAGAAACCTTGAAAATTAGATAGATACTGCAAGGATAGAGTCAACATGAAAAATTCAATGCCATGGCCGGGATTTGAACCACGGATCTACTGGTTTCCGTCCAGTCGCTCTTAACCTTTGAGCTACCATGGCCAACGTGCCTTGCTGACATTAAATTTTCCAGTTGACTCGTATATTTCCCCGGTAGACCACTAGGGGCTCTCGCATCCGAGATACACCATTTTTGTGGCGACTTACTATTGTAAGTACTTAAGTCCCAGGCTTCATCATTTAACTCTTATTATTTTAGTTAATTGATGGAAATTAATCATTTCTCCACACTAGCCGTATATAGGCTAAGATATTTGATGGATAGAGTCAACATGAAAAATTCAATGCCATGGCCGGGATTTGAACCACGGATCTACTGGTTTCCGTCCAGTCGCTCTTAACCTTTGAGCTACCATGGCCATGGGACTTAAGTACTTACAATAGTAAGTCGCCACAAAAATGGTGTATCTCGGATGCGAGAGCCCCTAGTGGTCTACCGGGGAAATATACGAGTCAACTGGAAAATTTAATGTCAGCAAGGCACGTTGGCCATGGTAGCTCAAAGGTTAAGAGCGACTGGACGGAAACCAGTAGATCCGTGGTTCAAATCCCGGCCATGGCATTGAATTTTTCATGTTGACTCTATCCATCAAATATCTTAGCCTATATACGGCTAGTGTGGAGAAATGATTAATTTCCATCAATTAACTAAGATACTGCAAGATTGAAGTTTTAACCTAGACTTAGTCCTATTCAGTTGCATATAGAACTGCTGATTTTTATTGAAAAAATGGATCGATCTTGTTTAGCAATAGCTGGTTTGGGAGGAATTCCTATCGTACCTGAAAAATAATTCTGTAACTTAGTTGCATGAACAATTTTCCATTCGTATCATAGAAAAGATTTGATAATCTTTGTTTAGAGACCTGCTAATACGATTAAATAATTGTAATTGCAGCTGTGAGAATTGTAGAAAAATGTTAAACAATCCTCAGTTAAACAGGGGCATAGATACGCCATGAGTGGAGGTGCCAAATATCCCCTTCGAAGCTTGTATGGAGATATAAAGCCTATGCTTTTGAGTATGTGGTGCATAAAATGTTCTTACTCAAAGCTTTCTAAATTAAATAAGCAACTAAACTTGAATGTACAGCTCTAAATTCAGTTAGAGTACTATAAATTATATAAATGATTATCAGTAGATAACAGTAGTGTATTTACTATATTTGTTAATATTTAGGATAACGTACGTCATGTTGGAGTAAATTATTTTGACAGTAATGTTTGCTAAAATTGCATTACAGAAGAAACGCCGGAGAACTCGCTTAAAATTTCTCCTTTTAGTTACAGATGTTCTTTTGTATCGTAGTATTTTGTTTTTGCGCAACTTAGTTGAAGTGATCATGGATAGGAAAAGAAGGGAAGAACATCAGCGAAAGATATCAATGTTTGTTGGTAGAGCTAGTGAAAATACATTTAAATAACACAGAGTACAAAAATATACAAGATAATTATGCTAAATAAATAGAGAAACGCTTAGAATTTCGTGACGGGCGATGAGCAGCTTAAAATAATTTGGAAACATCTGAAAGTAGAGGTGATAAAGTAGAAAACACGAGAGGAATTTGAAACGGACGGTAGCTCACTCTGAAAAATCTGTATCGTACTTCGAAAACAGTAATTGAAGTAACGTTCCAAGTGAAGGAAGAGATACAATTTTTATGACGTAGGAAATTTAGTCAGAAGTAACGGGAATGACATAAATACTCAAGATCTTGGTGTATTACTGTTAGTGATTTAGAAAGCAAATAATTTACGTCAACGTTTTATATATTGGTGGTTAATAACATTGATGTCCCCATAAGTATTACTGCTGAAAGTTCAAATCATGATTAGTGAAAAATTATTTTAATGTGAAAATAAATAAGTAATTCAAAACGTTACAGGCGCATGTTTTATTCTTACTGGAAATAATACCGATTAGGATAGTAAAACACCTCTAGAACACCTACCTATATAGAAATATTACCGTTATCGTGTCAAGAGGTAATAAGTGAAGACCAAATTCCAATAGCGGCTAGAGAAATGTGTCAGTCTAAGCAGGTATGAAGATTAATCTATGAAGACTACATATATCTTCTTCCCATACGCGATGCGGTATTGTAATTCAATCGACAGGTGAGATACTATATCCAGGTCGATAGACTGGACTCCAACCTATACTTTGCTCTGTTTACTTCCATAGTCATTTACGATGGCAATTTTCGAAATTTGCTTCCGCAGTGGTATTCAAGTCACCAAATTTTCTTCAGCAGTCGGTGTCACTATGGACTGACGCAGGCCGCTGTCATATGACAAGCCATTAAGTAAGAAGATGCCCGCCTCGGTAGCGTGGTGGTAGAGAGTCTGCCTCACGTTCAAGAGGTCACGAGTTCGAATCTCGGTCAGGGTGAGTTATCTGGATAAGATTTTCTCGAGGTTTTCCCTTATCTAGAAGGATGAATGTTGGGTAACTCTAGGCTCTATGGACCCTGGGCTCATTTGAGCATCATTTCACCCATTCCATGCATCGTCCGATATGACTTAATGTTGGAGGACGTAAAATTACAAACAGACAAAAAAGAAACTAAGTAAGATAGCAATAATGGATAGCATTTAGTTACAACTTAAAACTATGGTTTTTAAAATGTAATGGTTTTTATTTTCATGTTCAGGGTTATGCTTACGAATACAAGTTTCGTATGTAAGCAACTATACCCACCAAACACGTTCTCTATAAGATTTTGTGAAAATATGAATAATAATCTCAAAGAAATTCCAATCTAAGCCTCAGGTAATGAATAAGAAGAGTGATATTTGTTTAAAACGCCACTGAAGTACTATTTATCTCGTTAGCAGTCCTACAAAGTACACTAAACCATAGTATTTATTAATTTGCGTCACCAAAGTTAAGTCTTATGGAACGACGTATGAAATGGGTGAAATGATGCTCAAATTAGCCTAGGGTCTATAGAGTTATCAGTATAAGGGAAAACATCTTATCACCCTGACCGAGATTCGAACTCGGGACCTCTTTTACATGAGACAGACACAACAAATCACTTTTGCAATAGATTCAACAATCATCTCATCATAAGTAAATTTACATGTGCTATAAAAATGTCGTAGTTACGATCCCATTGAGGTAGTTGTGTCAAGAAGTTGACTATTGCTTGATATTTCTGTACAAGAAATGTCTCGTTCAATGCTCAGATCCTTAACATAGAACTAAAACTTGAAGCTATTCTCTATCCAATTATAAGCAGATTGTGTCTTTTTATTTTGAAGCTTCTTTGATAAACAAAGTTGATATTTGCTCCTGTACAAGCTATGGGTATTATAAAATAGTATAGTCTTTTACATGTATATAATTTAATAGCAGAGGCATACTTTGATAATGAATGTATGAAAGATTAATCCAATCACTTTTAAAATATTAACTTTAGTATTTGAATGTTACATCCTACTTGTTTACGCTGAAAATCAATATTTTATTCGGATAAGACTCCGTACTTTTCTTTAATCATACCTGTAGAACTTGCAACAAAACTTTCAGATTCTTAATTTGAACATCTTAGTCTTATATAGCTTTAAAAATGTTAGCAAAATTTGTAAAAACAAGTTTCCGAAAAATTACCTCAAGATTTTTTTATTGCTCAAGAGCACTTGAATATAACACAATTATTCTTAATTATGAATGTCATATAGGTATAAAACTTGGATTTTTCTTGAAAAATTACAATTTATCCATGAATCTACTAATTTCTGAACATTTTCATGTACTTCATAAAAGAGTCGTTTTAAAAGAATGGAAACATTTTGTTTGAATTAAAGAATTGTTTCACAGAACATCAGACGTTCAATTAGAATTGATCTGGAACTTATTTGGTAAATGAACATTTTTATAATATTGATGCATGAACAATTGAATGTTTTGATGGAAGTTTCAATGATTGTAACTTCCAAGTTTAGTAATGCTTTAGTCCTATATTTTGCTAACTTTATTATTCCTGCAAACAGCTAAAAAGGAGAAAATCTGATGTATTACAATCATGAGATTTTCTCTACACACTACAATTTATGTTTATATATAAATCACAAATTATCTGTAGAAAAAACTCGTTAATTTCTGTATCACCTTATTAGAATAGGCAGAAATGTTGTATTTCAGCAGAAATCCTAGGACTTTTCATTCAAAATGGACATTGAGTAATTTCAATAATTTTGTTTACCTCCTCCAAGGTTAAGTTAAATCGGGCGATGAATAAACTGAAATAATCTTTAAAAGAGCCCCGGGTCCATACAGCTTACAGTTACCCGACATTCGTCTTTCAGCAGAAAAGAACACCCCGGGAGGAAAAAAAAAAACTTATAGAGATACGTCGCCCTGACCTAGATCGGAATCTTTTGAATGTGAGGCAGGTGTGCTACCTTCTATGCTACAGGGGCGAGCACTGAGTAATTGATGAAGTACAAGACAGATAAGGTTTTTTCCGGGGTTTTCACTTATCCTTCAAGACGAATATCGGGTAACTCTAAGCTCCATGGACCCTGGACTCATTTGAGCATCATTTCACCCAATTCATTCACCGTCCGATATGACTTAACGTTGGGGCGGACGTAAATTAAAAAAAAAAGACATAGACTTTCATCTAACCGGCATACAGCATTCAACTTTTTGAAGATTTGGCTATTGATTCAGCTTGATTAATTCCGTTGTATTCACAGCCAAGCGTAAATTAAGTTTTTGCAAAAATAGTTTGTAAAATCAGCAAATAGTGTGGTTAGAGAAAACCATCCGAATGTAACATCAGATACTTACACTTGCGTTGCCCATGTCTATAGCTTGTATGAACGTTTGTGTTTTGAAGTTTCCGTTTTGTGATTATGATTTTAAAGCAATTTTAAGGAATTTACAATACAGTGTTAGCTTTTACTGACACACTTAACATTTATGGAAAAGTGATTAACACATTTAGTACAAATAAGCGTTAAAGGAGAAATTTTTAATATTTTTATGAACTCTTAAAATTTTAGAAACGTGTACACAGATTTGTACATTAGAATATTGATTGGATCTTAAAATAAATATACACAGTGGCTTTCAAGTAGTATAATATATTGAGAGAACGCCCAGCTCGTAGTAACAACTTGAAACTTGTGTAGTTTAACACTTTTAAAGTGTTGGTAGAATCTATAAATGAAGTAGGTAGTTTAAAGGTTAAAAACATAATACTGACCCAAATCTCATGATTGACCCAATTTCGCATACATCATAAATGTAGCTATATCAAAATGTTCCCAAAAAAACTGCACTAAATAACGCGTAGGAAAAAGACGTTTGGTTGTTAGCTTTTATCTTGCATCTTATTTTACACATAAACGAAATTTAATCAATACGTTAAAATATTCACAAGCTAATGTTTTATATAACAAGAATAGCTAGAACCTTTGTCTCATAGCCCTTTTAAGGACACCTGGCAGTCACAGAGTAGCTATTACCATGCTGAAATTCAATAAATGTGTATTAAATTTTCTTGAAAATTATACAAGTTATCATAATGAAAATTGTATCACTTGTCAAACAACATCTTCTGGTCTGAAAACCATTCTTAAGTCATAACTTAGTTTAATATTCGTTTACTTGTTGGTATTGTAATAAACGAGAAAATGTTCACAAATGTTCACAAATTTAGGTACATTTTTCTTCTAAACAATTAGAGCTACAATTCGCGACTATTTAAATATCCATGCATTAAGAGGGGCACTCCTTATATTTTAAACCTTGGCACCCCTCAATATTGTAGGTGCCATCTAGCATTTCCAATGGAGAGTTTGGCATTATTGGCCATAATCTACTTCAGATTATTCTACTATTTTTTCAATAGAGCGCCATTTGTTTTGTTTACATTAAATTGAAAATTGTATCTCAACAAGAACATGGTGGCCCCATAGCTCTGTTAACTGTGCACCTGCCTGCCGTGCGAGGGTTCACGGGTTCGATTTCCGGATGGGTGTGGGGAGCTTTCTCCAAACCAATATGATTCCCCATCTCCTCCGCCACCCCCACCCCCCGAAGAAACTGGAAGTATGATCGAGAGTGTGAATGTTTGTGTGTGATCTAATGATTAAAATACAAAGTACCTGCAACCCAATGTCTACGAGAACCTCCACCGATATAACTATTGCAGTTAAATATGTGGAACATGGTATAAATCAAACAAAAAATATTAAGTACGAGCGCTGTTCAATAAAGAATGATCACAATTTTTTTGACAACATACCTTACTCATCCTCATAATTTTTATGGTCCTTCTCAAAATAGTCTCTCCAGAATGTGATGCGCTTGTCTCAGCGTTTCTGCCAGTCTTGAATGACATGCTGGAAACCATTTTTTGAGAGATCCTTCAAAATCGCCTCCGCAGCCTACACCACTGCTTATGATGATGGGTAATGCCTCCCACGAAGGCGTTTCTTCAAGTTAGGGAATAGAAAAAAGTCACATGGGGCTACATCCGGACTATAGGGAGGGTGTGGGATGCACTTCACGTTAATCTTTGCAAGATATTCAGCAACAACATTGGCAATATGCAGCCACGCATTATCGTGGTGCAGCATCCAGCCTGCTTTATGGAAAGTGGTCTTTTGCGCCTGATATGGACTTGCAATATTTTCAGGACACCCCTGTAGTATTGTCCAGTTACTAATGTGTGTGCAGGTTCAACATGCTGATAAACCATTCCATGAATATGAAAGAATGACATGACCATAACTTTCCCAGCAGAAGCAACCACTTTTGCTTTTTTTGGGGGGGGGCGGGGGGTTGGTGATAAAGGAGATTTCCACAGTGAGTTTTGCTGTTTGCTCTCAGAATCAAAATGATGTAGCTAAGTTTCATCAGCAGTGATTGCGTTTGAAAGAAACTCCGGATCTTCCTCTAACATCAACTTTAACTGCATGTTACCTCCATTGCAGCGGTGGGCGATACTGAATATGTCTGAACTTGCCTGGTTCTCACAGGCGGGAACCAGGAATACCAACAATGAAACTATTACGACGTGTTTTTTTCACATTAAGCTAACAGAATATAATAAGATTGAATTTTAGTGCAAAAAATTTGACCGTAAAAAATTATGATCATTCTTTATTGAACATCCCTTGTAAATTGATGGAAATATTCATTTCTTCCACACTAGCCGTGTGTAGGCTAAGGTTTGGAGCCAGACTGGAAAATTCAATGCCATAGCCTGGATTTGAACCACGGATCTCCCGGTCTCCGTCCGGTCGCTCTCAACCATTGAGCTACTATGGTCAACGTGCCGACATGACATTACATTCTCCAACTGACTCGTGTGTTTCCCTGTAGACCACTAGGGGTACTCTACAATGAGATACGCACCTTTTGTGGCTACTTACTATTCTGTAAGTCCCAGGCTTCATGATTAAACCACTGTGTTTTTCTTTAACCTGGGACTTAGGTACTTACGCCACAAAAGGTGTGTGTCTCATTGTATATGAGAACCCCTAGTGTAGTAAAAACTATTGTTTGAATAGTAATTCCAAGCCTTCTTTTATCGTATAATTGCAATGTAACACCAATCTAGTTCATTTACTTTGCAAATAATTGTTAATACTTTTGCAATTTATAACTAGAATTTAAAAGGGGACTTATAGTACACGTTAGAAAGAATAGGTTTTTGCAATGCTGAAAAAATATTTCAACATTGTTTGAGGGATGTTTAGTTTACACACATACACACACATTTTCTCTATGAGTTTCACAAATTTATAAATTAAGATTTATTTCTAAGTTTAATGGCTATATTATAAATGCGTGCTTCACCAATTTTCTATCAAGTATATAATAAAACCACTTTTTTCACGGACAAATATTGTATAAGAGAGAGGGTAAATACACTAAGGGAGAATTATTTTTGTACATACAAACGCTGTGGATTGAGATGTCTCAAGGCATTAGGTGTTAACCTTTTATATGTTGTTTTTTTATTTCATGCTAGAGATGCTGCGTCATCATGGATGTAAGACGTTCTCTTCGATGTGTGAAAAGGCTGTCATTCATTTGGTAAATGTAGGAAAACAGCTACATTTTAGAAATACATGCTTAATGTTTAGTAAATTTTCATCCACAAAACGTGTTCAGAGGAGAGAACTGAACAGTTTTGCTGTGAATTCCTATTTTTAATTAACTGTTAAGAATAAATCTGACTGCCGTTGGAAATTTGGAACACGTGTTTCCGATCATTTTTTCTGTTAATGAAGTAAAGCGGTCCGAAAATCGGCTCGTCTTTCACGACGGTGGCCTCTGAAGAAAAAACACTGTCATTGATTTGTTCTGCATCTTCTTGTAATGGCATACGCTCCACTGGTCACAGTCATTTGTTTTTACAGCTCGGTGTTTCCCTTGGAGTCGGCAGATCGTTGTATATTTTTTATCTTTGCGTATTTCTCAGGTGTGGAAAATTAGTCACTAATATCGAAATGCTTTCTCGCAGTCTAAATTAGAATATAAACAACGTTTTATAAATTATACTGCTTTGGCCTTTATAACTCAATTTTGATTGAATATAGAATAATGTAATTCTTTAAGAGTCTGTATATTTCAAAGGAATTGGATATTTTATATCTTACGGTTCATACTAGGGTAAGCAAATTGCATACTCTTTGTGGCCAGAGAATAATTAAGTCTTGCTTCCCGCTCTGAGAGAGAAACTCCGTGGCAAATGCAGGGACAGTTGGGACAAAATGTAAGGCAAAATTACTGTTACGGAAGCACTAAGAGAAATATATATTCTTTGCACCTACATGACTTTGTAAAAAGATTTGGCCTTTCCCCAACTTACCGTAGCGTGATGGTGCTGTATCACACGGTGTGATACCGTCATGCGAAATTAAGTCGTTTATCTCCAGTTTCACTTAAATATACAGCTTGGCCACGCCGTGGCTGAGTGGTTAGACCGCTTGTCTCTCACCAAAGCGGCCTAGGTTTGACCGCAAAGTGAACTGTGTGGTGGAAAACACGGCGCTGTGGCAGGTTTTCTCCTGGATCTCCGGTTTCCCCCGCCATCTCATTCCACCGGTGCTACATCTTAATCTCATGTATCATCAGTGTCACCGCCTGCGGTGCCGCGTGTAGTAAAGGCGGGCATTAACATTCTTTGAACATATAGCATCAGTTGACCCAGTCTACCTTTATTGCACAGCAATTAAACATTTCTTATTCATGTTATGCCATTTTTTCGTCCTTGAACTCATCAATGTTTAAATCACCTATAGTAAAGTTAAATATTAAAAGTAAGTTTATTTTTTCTGAAAATTATTTTCAATTTTAATTAGTGTAAGAAATGCCTTATTATAATTTTAATTAAAATTTAAAAAAAACTTCAATCAGAGCATACTTCCGAAGAAAACTTTACGGTTGATGTGAGAATAGACATTGCAGAAAAACTGTGAATTCCAATAAAGCAATTAATTTATATAAAGTTGTCATACCCCTACTTTCGAGAAGCTTAATCTTTACATATTTGCTTTCAAAAGATAGATGAGGATAACCAATTAGTACTCTTAGCTGTTAACTCCAGATTTTCAACCTTATATGTATTTTTAAACTAGGATAAGTACATTAAAGAAAAATCTTATTTATTTTGTTAGTTTAAGCATCAATACTACTTTCTTACTGAATATCAATTGTAAGTAGAAGGTATACTGCATTGAACTCAAAATTAGATGCCAAAATTGTACAGAAATACACATTTTCAGACTCTTCTAATGAAAATAAAAAAAAAAAAACTTTTTGAAAAAGGTGTAGTTTGTACATGAAAGAGAGAGCGAGGAGAATGCAAAGTCAAGACGTCTGCTAAATACCAAAATTAGTATTTAAAGTGAGAATTAAATAAAATTAAATTAAAAATTCTTCCAAAGAAATGACATAAATAGTTTAAAAAAGCAAGCTACCCTTTGCGGAAAAAATCCAAAATATTTATTTTCTAGAAATCACTATAATTATTTTATTTTAAATGCCAGGTATTTTAAGATATTTATTTTCTTTAAAAATGAATTGTAGATCGGATTTTCTGGGAATAATTTCTGAAATCTTCTTCATTTTGAATGACTTGTATAAATGATAAGCTTTAAGATATAGTCAAAATGTTATTACAGAAAAAGTGTAGATATTGTTGAAGCATACATTTATGCACTGCAATTATTTTGTATAGTTAATCATTTTGAGATATTCCTTATTACTTTTAATGAACATATATCTCCTTCTTTCCACTCTCAAGGAATTTAAAATCCATCGCAAAGCGATAAGCTCTTTAAAAATGTCATTATAGCTTTATTTTATTTCCCATTTCATGTTATTTTTCTGAACCCTTTATCAAAGGTAATTTTGGCTGTCTTATACTTCCTTTCCTATATTTTAAATCCTTTAATTATTAAAACATGAGATGGTACCTTTATCATCAGTAAATAAGTTATAAACTTATCTTATTTTCTATAAGGAAATGTTTAAAGGCAAGTAATTAAAAATTTATATGGATTAACAAGAAGAAGAACAATCTTTTGTTGGAATAGTTCGAGGAAGAGTCAGTAGATAAATTAAAACATTTTGATATCTAGAAAATAAATAACCAATGTTTTCTCTCGTAATATTGATAAGTGTAATGTAATGAAGTTTATCAAGACAGTGCCACGGTAGCTGGAAGCACCGCATTGGTAAGATTCTCTTCCATTTCTGTAGTTGGGAAGTGTGCAGCTAAACTCAAGCAGTCCCATGCAGTGGTGGAGTACCAACTTTGCGGCCATAACCATATACACTTCTTAGAAAAGTGCTTTCCGTAGCGTGAATAGACTCCTTAATTGGTGCATTAATATATTTAAGTCTGTGCTCTATGTTTTTAGTTTTTAGCAAATAAACACTCAAGAATTGTATGCATGTGATTTTTACTAAGTGCAAAGCTGCCAGTGGCCTGTTTGTTACTTATTGCCTTTTAATTACACTACTATGGCCCGTAGTTTATTATCTACCTTTATATATAATTTAGTAAAATGTTTCCTTTCTAACATATATTCAGAAAAAAATAGCTTTGAATGGGGGGGGGGGGGCGAGAGATGGAATCGGATCCTGCGCCGTTGCGTAGCGAGCTAAGGCAGTATGCTTTGGTCCCTGGCCACGGAAAGCGGCCCGGGTTCGATCTCACCCAGCGAGTGCGGATTTTAAGTCCCTGGTTTATGACCGGTGCCCACTCAGCATCGTGAAGAAAGTGAGGAGCTTACGCTAGGTAAGCGGCCCTGGTCACCGAAACCAACATTCCGGCTGGGGGATGCCGAGATGCTGACCACATCTCCTCCCCTTATCGGTTGGATGTTCGTCCACCTCAGCCGTGCGTAAGTGGGCGTGAGGCCGACAGTCGGGTTGGTAGGCCTTGGCCCTCTTACAGCTGTCACGACAGTGTTTTTTTTAGATAGAATTGGGCTGAAAACCTCAATGCCATAGCCGGGATTTGAACCACAAATCTTTTATTTCCGTCTGATTGCTGTAACCACTTGAGTTACCATGGTAACATACCGGCATAACATTTCATTTTTCAAATTACTCGTAATTTTTTGTCAGTAAAGCTCAATGAGATCTAAAATTATTCATTTCCAGATATGATACCTTAGAGTGAATTACATCTACCTAAGTACTTAAGATCTGGGTTTCGTAGTTTAACCAACCATTAATTAAATTAATGATAATTGTTCTTTCACATAAGCCGTAAATATAATAAGATTGGAAAAATAGATTCAGAGTGAAAAATTGAATATCATAGCGCCCCCCCCCCCCAACATTTATACTTTGCTTTCAACATATAAGGTCAAATCGGCGACTTTATTTATGAACAATTCTTCACCGGCAATGAGACAATATTGTTTAATATTGTGTATATTGGAATTTGTTTAAATCGAACCCGGAGCCTCTGGGTTTATAAGCTAGTATAGTAACTATAGAGTCAGTTGTACTTCATTTGTTGTCTCCTTGTAAGAGTTTTATAATGCTCTAAGATAATACAGTTATATTTTATTTGGTATTCAAATATTACCTAACATCCCCAAAGTTACAAAAGCTTTGTTTAACTCTGATAAAAACTTACTCTCAACGGTTTATAGTCAAAATAGTCTGTCTTAAAATATTGATTTCACGTTTTAAAATACCTTCGCATTTACTAAACACATTTTGGCAGCTTTTCTTCATCCTTTTTACTTGTTTTTTGTAAGAGTAATAAATAACTTTTATGTTCTTAACATATTTGTCAGGGACAGTTATTTTGTTTGGATTAATAAAGTTAAATATTAACATATACAATTAATGTTTAATTTATAAAGTATATAGTTGAATGTTTGAACATTTAAAAATGCAAAGGACTGCTAAATTTAATATAAAAGTGTTACTTTTAGCAGACTTTTAGCCTGAACATTCACAGAGCTGCCAGTCATCCTTCGCACATTTTTTGTATTACTATATCGATTGTTTAGTTCTGCACGAACAAAATTGTATTAGTGACGTGAGGTCGCCCCTAGGAACCGATCACTTCCACTTTTGAGAAAACCTTTGGCAATGAGGAATAAAACTACAATACGTTGCAACGATCTTTCAAATGTAGGAATAAAATGGTAAGAAAATGAATTCTATGCAGTTCAAAATTTGAAGTTAATTATTTTTTCCAGCTAAATTAAATTAAGTTTGTGTTCTAAGGATATAAAATGGAAGTAACTTACGGCTCTATTTTGCTAACATGTTTATTTTGTGTGAGTTTGTTTAATTTCCATTG